>LR990626.1:26070308-26670308 GCA_905147815.2 Phalera bucephala | reverse complement strand
GGTTGGCGAGTAGGTATCAAGGTTTCCAAGTGGTTCAAGACACTTGGACGTATCTAACTTGGTGTAAAGACAATGCCTTAAATAGACCAGTCGTTGCTCGCAATGTGTCCCGCGTGAATTATCGCCTATTTGTGTACGCTCTTTTTCAAAACTATTACGATCTGGTGTTACAGTACGTAGACAATTTGGATAAACCAGAAAAATATAACCTTTCTCTGGCACTGTTCCACTGTACGTCAGAGATCTCAAGCTATATCTTCAGTTTTACTCAAATGATTTTCTTCAAATAGAAAATATTCAGAGTAAATGTAAAGATACCGTAAAAACTGATGAATGGTTTTTGCGTAAAACAGATAAAACAAAAATTTAAAATATTACAGTATGTTGTTTATTTAATGATGATCCTATTGCCACAGTCTTTTAACAGTGTTATAGTAGGTAGTAAAAAGAGTATAAAAAAAAGATATAAAGAGGCATTGAGGACACAATAGCACATTTCTCGACTAGTGCAACGGTCAAGCGCTTGGCTTTTGCACTGTGGGTCTTCTTCTTCTTCTTCTTCAAGTTATGGCTTCACACTAATTATAAGTGTATTTTGCAAGTGTCCAGTGAGATATAGAATCTTGTTTGTTTAAATTAATTCGACTCCCCGATGAATTTGATGACAACGATTATAATGAAATTAATGAAGTACCCCACCCTGGATAGTAAAGCCGTGGATACTTTACATACCAATTGCAACGGCCATTTTGAGGGAAGTCGAAAACGCATGTTTTATCACTTTGTTACAATTACCTTCATTCATGCACATATAGGAATACATAATGGTTAAAATTCCACCAACATTACACATTATTAGTCGAAATAACACAAGTTTTGGAAATTAAAACAAATTGACAACATCACTCTTTGACTTCCCACCAAAAAACGCACTTTGGGTCACGGGTTTCTTCGTTGTGTTTTGTTTCAGTGTGAACACTTGGAGTATATACGTATTTGGAGAAAGACACAAGATTATAAGCATCATATGGTACCTACTATTAATTAGTACAAAATGCTTTCAAAATTTAGAAATGGCTATTAATTAATATTGCCGATGAAGGCTTACTTAATGTTATATCTTTTCTTCGAGATGCTTGCTAAACTTGTCACCGATCTAACCTTTCCATCGAAATATCATAATATTGTCAACCCTGGTGGCAAGCTGCGTGTGCGCAACTGCGCGGTCATTTATTAGACGTTCAGTTTTGACAGGAATATGTTGCGCGCTGTCAATGCTGTTAGATAACTTAATGTGGAGTCAGATGATGGAGACCTACCCAGAGGAGGGAAAAATTATGTGTGCCTATTCTAAGCGACCTTCGACTTCTTTTACGTAGGTACTAACATCCATAGAAAACAATGGCGCTAAAATACTAATTACACCACATGGGCATAACTTTAATTATTTTAGTTTATGACAGAAATCTCAATAATCATAAAGAATCCGTGCCCAACTTGTATTAGGCTAACAGAACAACGCTTCAGTTACATTGACTTGAGTATTCAATACATACCTTGTCAATTCACACGCGAGGCATAACCACGCGAATAGCAGAAGTCAGTGATTAGGAGAATTTGAGATCATACGTCCGTTCCCTATTATATTGGGATCGAACACCGTCATTAAAATATGTTCATAGTACATCCCTGTGTACTCCACAGGAGGACTACCCACGCCTATAGTAGGCGTGATGTTATGTGAACTTCAATGGTAAAAAAGTTTACAGTATTCAAAAATCATTAGCCAAGAAACAATATGAATCAAAATACAACCCTATGTTGTTTGTCCAGGCTCTTTCACATAAATCGTGAGCAGTTTGAACCAAAACATTAGAAACATGCACAGTACACTTAATAAAACCATAACACTATAAATATAATTTAAACACTCGATTCCATTACGTGGGAGTGTAACCATTACGACCACAAAATATTGTGAGTGGCAGCTCAGCGCACAATAGCGCCATCTGCCACCACGCAGCGACTACGGAAAAAACAACGAACCACGCTTTTAAGATCCGTATCTATGGGCGAGATGCGCGTGTAGCGTTTCATTAGCCGAACGGAATGCTATTCAAGTGCGCTTATGTTTATGTGTTTTGACATGGCGGCTCGGGACGTGTTGCTACAGCTCGGTAGAAAAATATGTAGTTTTTTTATGTCTATTATTGAGAATAACGCGAATTCCTTTCCCAGTGCGGTTACTGGGACGTGGTATGTTACTAGGTGGTGAAATAGCATCAGTCCTTTCTATGTAGATGTTGTTTGTAGATGTGACTAAGGGAGTAGAATATTTTCAATCTTTATCATTTTTTTCATCAGTGTAGCAGCTTGTTACGACAAATAGGGGTGACTTATTAGATGAGAAGTTCGAGGTCATTTATCTACACTATGACACCATCTCGCTGGCGGGGTAGGCAAAGAGTACAGAGATTCAACAGGGTCTTTCCTTACCGACTCCACTGGCTGCCCCTGCTCTCATAATTCGAGGTCTTCTTAGTGTAATGGCGACGTCTAAAACGTTAAAGCGTTCCATATCTCTCTGACCGACACGTCTGAGATATGGAATGGATAACGGTTGAACTGTTATATGTTTTACTCGTGTGGTGGCGGGAATCCGGGTAACTACCGATCGTACCGGGAGTTTGTGACAGATGCTGATTAAAATTAAAAAAATATCCTATGTAAATAAATGAAGATGTAAAGTTATTTGACATCGGTAGAAAAACGAGTCATCACGATATTAAGTCCATGCCTAATGGATTGACTGTTGAAGATATTGTTATTCTTGAAACTGTAATGGGTCGAACGATTTTTTCCAAACTTTTATTTAACTTCCAATGTCCGTATATCTGTCTGTCTGTCTTTTCGGTTCAAATGGTGTAATCCATTTTTCAAGAACTAGCGGGTATCCGATTGTGTTGAATTTTGACATACGTATGTAAGCTTGGTGACAATGCAATAACATGTAGCTGGTCTGATGATGGAGTCCAAAGATGACCATAGGAACATGAAAAATATACAACATAATTCCCTCGTATTTAGGCTTGTTAGATTGGTATTGACAAGTACTATGCAACCAGATAGTGTTCAGGGTCTGATGATGAGGCCGAAAGGTGGCTAACGGAAACACCCAACTACTCAATATAGTCTGATGATGGAGCCGGAAAGAAGCCATATGAACTCTTCATCTAAGCAAGATATCTTCGTCGTGTTTTTGCTATACAAGGTTATTTTTAATAAGGCCTTTTTAAATCAAAATAATGTTATTAAAGATATTTAACTGATCCTCTGATAGCGGAACAGTTTGTTGTTGTAAAACATGTTAATAAATCTATATTATTTTATTTTATTAATTTATTTGTTCTCCACTCTTACAGCTACTTTTACAGGATATTATCACCCTAATACAGTAGTGTCAAGTATATCTTATTTTAATATTTCTAATTTGTAACACAATATACAAGCTGTAACATAATTAACGCAAGAACTGAAAGTAGTTTGTTCTAAATCGGTAACTGAATTGATTTCAACAATTTTTAATGCCTCTTACATTTTTTTTAATGTGCGATAAATGCTGTCACTCCGTTAGTGCGCTTTCTCAATACGCACACATTCACATACAACTTTCATGGTTAATTGTGGAATAAAAAAGAGTAAAAATCTTTAATTTTGAAATTTGGTTTTGGTATTGAATTTGTGAAATAATTATCTTTCTTTTAAGCGTATCCCCACACTAGGATTAATTCCTGTGTGGTGGGTGCGTTAACAAACATGAAAATTCACATACATAAATACCCAGATCGAAACAAATAATTTTGGATCACTTTCTGTGATTTGTCCCGTGCGGGAATCAAACCCGCGACTATTAGACACAGTGGGCGGAGAGGCTTAAGCTCTTAACCACTTCGCTAAATCTTCCGTCTGCGCTAAATCTAATCGGGATGTCTGAGGTCTTGCGTTATTTACGATACACCTTGTATATGTTGTTATCCTTGTGAGTTCACTCAGATCACAGTTAAATATGTTTGTTTCGATTGTTATGTAAATTATTTTTCGTACTACAGTTAAATCACTTTTTACAAATAAATCACTTGAGATTACGTCGTGACTGACGTCACGTGAGACTGACATGCATGTATTAATTGTTTTGTGTGCGAGCGACAACTCGGGGAGCTGATGAGGACGCAGCGGGGGGCGAGCGGTTATGTAAGCCATGGAGCAAACTATAAACCAATTAATATTTTTGAAGAATGGTATTACAAAACATACACATACTCGAAATATAATGTTGTGTCTCGCGCTTTGTTTTCTATTCTTTTTAATTCAGGGTTCCAAACTAAAACGTTCCCCAGGACATCCGAGGTTCAAGCCTAGATGTCATCTAAGGAGACCATTATGGATCCTGGATTACAGAAGCTACAGTGGTGAGAATGGCGGGCTAAGTTCTGTCAAAGAAATACCCGAAATATATTTAATGCCTCATTCACGAGTGCCTAGGTTACAAATCTGGGTTGGAAATCCGGAATCAGAAGCTTCGTCCGGTACAATGGCAATAGGCATATCCTCTATTACCCTAGTATCTAACATCGTCCGAAATGTGGATATATACAGTACACCCCGACTATCCTCACCTCCTATCCTTTTTATATTTTTAAATATCCCCGGAGTCATGATCAGAATAAATCGGAACGTCATTATAATATTATGCGCCCTGTTAAGAAACTGTCCCACAATTGGGCACAGGCCTCCTCTCAAACTGAGAGGGCTTAGGCCATAATCCACCACGCTGGTCCAGTGCGGGTTGGCGAACTTCACACACCTTCGAGAAACTTTTAGGCATGCAGGTTTCCTCACGATGTTTTTCTTCACCGTTAAAGCAAGTGATAGTTAATTTTTAATACGCACGTGTTTTCGAAAAGATAGAGGTGCGTGCCTGGGTTTGAACCTAAGACCTCTGACTTTGCAGTCCAACGGTCTAACCACAAGGCTATCACTGCTTATTTTATGCCGTATTTTCAAATGGTTCATTTTCATCGCAATAATCTCAAATAGCCCACCACATAGCGTATGGGATTTTTGATTCAGAAGGGTTCAAAAGGGTTTCATTATGTTATTGTATTAGGTAATTTTAAGATGATTACCCCATTTTATTGGGATATTCCTGTAAAAATAGTTGTAAAAAGATAAAAACACCGCCGGCCTATATTCCCCAAGCGGGGGTGGCAGAGGTGTACTGAGTGTACCCACTTTTCGCACACGATGTTCAGTCCCATGTAATAGAGGGCGAGCCTATTGCCATATACCAGGCACAATTCCAGACTCATATAGAGAAGTTTTCGTTTAGAAAAACTACATTTGTCCGACCTAGGATTCGAACCCAGGACGTCGTGATCACCAAGCGATGCGCTTTACCACTTGAACAACGAGGCAGTAAAAAGATAAATAAATAAATAAATGTTTCATAATCACTCTGCACCGGTAGCGGAAATACTTAAACGCAGAAAAAAATACACGTGTGTTAACCGCAGGTATCAAAATCTTTCCTGAGTGGTCGACAACGATATAATTTCTGAGCGATAGGCCTAGAAGGTTCTGTCGAATAGTAATAAGCGGCAATGAAATATGTCAGTCATATTTTATTATTCACTGTAAAGCTGATTGCTCTGATTTATTGTTAGATATGTGTAACAAGTTCAACATTTTAATTTTAAGTTCTCGACGTGTCGAGTGCTCTATTGTACCCATGGTCATGATGTTAGTGTAACGATGTAGTTGTATGGGCGGTCGTTACCCTTTCGCGCATAGACTACTGATCGGAATATGATGAAACTTTACAGTAATATAGTTTATGCATCGGAATATCACATAGGCTATAATTTATAAAGATACATACGCAGACGAAGTCCCGGACCTTCGCTAGTAACTCATAAATAAATCTTTGTCCAAAGACGTCTATTGCGATACAAAGGCTTTCTAAAAGTTATAATTAATTAAGTATAAAAAAACGAATAAAGCGCCCTACTCTGTTTCTATCCGTATTAATTAAACATTGAAAATCAATAGCGACCTACGCCAACATACATCATAGCACAACAAACAATATCGATGAAGTCATTCGGATCGCTCGCATCGCACAGACAGACGGCGCGATTGAGCGAGCGATGCGGTGCGTAACGATGCGTCCGTCCGAGCGCAACGTACGATAGTGATGTACGATTTCACAATCAATTAGTTTCGATTGTAACTGAATCGATCCATTGGATACGATATGAAGTGGCATTAATCACTTCTGGATGTTTATACTTCGTCTATTAATTAGCGCAGCAATCCAATAGTTACAATAAATCTGCCTACATTGTCCAACTGAGGGGCAAAATCCCTCTTTTACAAATCGAAGTGAGGAAGATTAGGTACTCCACCAATTCTACATGCAGATTCATTGTAGATTGGGAATTCGGCTTAACAACTATCACATGAAGTGGTAACCAATGGCTTAGCGTGACATCTAAAGCACGGAAACGCTGAAAATAATAATGCCACCAACATTCATCCAACTCAAGACTGACCGAGACGAACGTTGCTTAACCCTGGTGGTCACCGCGGTCTCACATCGCTAAAAGCGACTAATAGTTAAGTATTTCGTAAAAATAAAATATACAAATGTTTTGTCCCCTGCCTCCGTAGAGAAAAATATTTGTGTATTTCACTAGTATCTGTGTTGTTTTGGATGCATATTGGTAAAAGCATTACCTGAATAAAAGCTACAAAGTTGCGCTGAGGGATAACTCTCCGCAGACACATAGAATTATTCACTGCGCCATTCGATTTGTAACGGTGCGTGCTCACATGTAATGAAGTGTAACATTATGTGACGTAACTACGATTAATTGGTTTCGATTGTAATTACATCGCTTCATTGCACACTATTAAGATTGTTTCTATCACCTTTATTTTGTAATATAAGTAACTTGTAGATTTTGTATTTGAATTTTACGATTAGAAAAACTCTAACTAACGATACAAAAGCTATTTTACATTTGTGTTCTGTGACATGGATGGTTGGAAAATCTTGGTTTTTCAAGTGCGTAGTTGTAAAGACACCTATATGGTATATATGTGTGTTGGTACAGTAAGCCATTTGGGTTAATCTAGAAATCCCCATTGACTTGCTCCATTGTTGGGTATTTTTGAAATTTTTGTCCAGAAATCCTTATTTGCTGGTGATTTCCTTGTTAATGGGGATTTGTGAGCAAAATATTTCACAAATCCCCTTTATCTAGTTGTGAATGGGTATTTTTTATATTTATTTTATTTTTTGACATAAATCCGTAAATCCGTAAATATTTATATTTCAGAATCAGAATCAGAATCAGAATATTTTTTATTCATGTAAACCATTACAGTATTTATGAATCGTCAGAAAAGTAACAAAGACTCTACCGCCACTTCGGAATGTCATTCCTGTGGAGAAGAAGGGCAAGAAACTCCACGGTTACTCCTTTAAAATAAGAAATTACAAACTTTTTCATCTACATTCTGTTGTGGGGTATGGGAGAACAATGTAGGTTGGTCATCAGGTGAGTCTAAGTTAAAAAAGCGAATAATACTATTTATGAGAATGGCTACATGGTTCCCTCATTTACAAAAAAAGTACATATTGTGTTAAATTAATAGAAAGAAGAGAGGTAATGTTAACTAACAACAGTTGAATAGGTTGTTATGACTCAAGTGGAGCTGGAATAGCATCTATCCAAGCATTTTTATCTTTTAAATAATCTTCTATTGAATAATAAGCTTGCTTACAAAGTGTTCGTTTTACACAAGCTTTGAACTTATTTTCACTAAGTTTAGTGACGTCAATGGGAATTTTGTTATAAAATCTAACACAGTGCCCCATGAAAGACGTGTGAATTTTTGACAGACGAAACTGGTTTGTGGTTCGATCGTTAAATAGTCTTATATGCCGATAGGTAACGTCATGTTGAAACTACACAACAGATCGTACTTCCATCCATTTAACGCCTATTGTACCGTTATTCCACTACCTCTTAAAAGCCAATGTCGAAAACATCAATTTAAATAGTAACCACTAGCATTACACATGATTGATCTCGCAAAGTCGCGTTTAAAAACATCGCCATTACCCGCCATCAGCATCCGTCACTATAACTCAGTATCGACGCGCCCGGCACATCACTCACGGTGCACACCAATCTCGATCACGCCGAATTCATTTTGATCTATATTTAGTCTGAATCAATAGATCAAATCGATTTTATTCTATCTATCTATATAATCACTCCAGATCCCATGCGGAGTTGGCAATGAGCTCAGAATTCCAACAGGTACTTTCCTTACAGACCTCTCTGGCTTCTTCCACTTTCATAGTTCGTCTTATACGCGCACACCGGTTACGCGGCTTGCCCTTTACATGGATTTTATTTATATCTTCCCATTTAATATAACATAATCCCGTTTTGTACAAAAGTGTCGATAAATATAACTTTGACGACATCTTTAATACCCTGTTTTTCTATCAATTCTAACACTCCATGCAGACGTAGGGGAAGGGTGGTGTTTTAACAAAATATTTTTTGATTCAATGATCACTACAATTATAATAAAACTTGAAGTAGCCCGCGGCTCCACACGCATTAAAAAACAGTTGACACGTTTTAGTGTGCATAAAACGGCATCAAAAAATACTATATCTTCCAGTGAAAGTCCTGTTAAAATCCGTTCAGCCATTTGGACATTAGCCCGCAGAAACAAACAGACAAAAATTAAACAACCAGGTACGCTTAAGAAGTCTTTATTTCGATATCACGGAAACCTTAATTTTATTTATCTGTATCCGAACTCTTCGTGGAACCGCCACGGGTGATGAGCGATCACAACAAACTCACTCTCCGAACCGAATTTTAATTGATCTTGGTGCACGCACGCGCGATCACAAACATAATAACACAGAAGTATAATTGTTGGTGCGCAGTGCGATAGTAACGGCGATGATCCAAACATTCTGTCAGCGTGACACGGTAATGACACGGCTGTGGGGCGCGGCTCGCGTGCGCGGGCGATGCGTGCGCCTTCGCAGGCGATGCGCTCGCGGCCTCACACTACACCAAATTGTGATCTTCGTTCAAAAGACGTTAGTTGTTAGAAGGAAATCAATTAATTTGTATGCTAAGGATCAATATTTCTAAAATATTTAATCAGAGCAATTTTAGAGGCGCTCGTAGCACTGCCGATTCAAGGTTAAGCAGCGTTTGGCTCGGTTGGTTTGAGATAGGTGACCGTTTATTGCATTGTTATATTCGAGCAACTTCATGCTTCGGAAGATAGGTTAAGACGTTAGTCCCGCTTACCACTTAAAATGTGGTAGTCGTTAAGCCAAGTTGAGCCAATCAAGCAGGTGGCCACAAACTTGCCTTTACTGATCCGCACTGGGTCCGAGTATAATCTAATGTGGTGGAGTGGTGGAGTATGACCTAATCTCTCTCAGATTTGTAAGAGAAGGCCTTTGCCCAGCAGTGGGGCACTATAGGCGGATTTATTATTGTTTATATTAAATTTGGCAATAGCACCCCCTCTGTTAATGTAATAGGACCTAACAATGCTAGCGTATGTGGATGTACGCAGTACACCTCTGCCATCTAACTTGGGGTATCTAGGCGTGACGGTGTTTATTTTTTTGTACTTACGCATTCATCTTGTTTAAAATATCTACAATAAATGGAGTCTCTACCATCCCAATCGATCAAAAATTATAAAACGGCAAAAGTACCGCACAATTAGCCAACGAGCGGCCATTAATTAGAGCGGTCATCCATCTGCCGAGATTGCGGCCTCCGCCCGGGATCGAACCAGCGCTAATTGATCACCGACGCACGACCACTTTCACACCAATAAAATTTACGTAATGTCGGACGCTAGTATGAGTATTGTGAGAATCACAGAGATCGTGAAAATTAAAAAAAAGATGTATAAAACTGCAAAGTAAAAACAAAAAACCTTTTATGTCATCGTCCCCGTGCCTCATTGGGTAGGCAGGGCTACCCGGGTAAAAAAAGAAAAGTATAAATTATAAATCAAATCAAATCATTTATAAACGTTCGCGTTAAGCAACTTACGTTGGGGCCCTCACGGACATTCAGTTGACGGAGATATCCTGAGGCGTCGTGAGCACCGCGAGGGAAGCGAAGTGTCTTCTATTTCTCAAGATGACAATCAAGGTAGGCGTTAGAGAGGACCCAAGTACTCTCTGGTTAGAGATCTCGGAGCCCTCTATGGTATCAAAAGAACCCATAGTGCATGAATGTTAGTGTAATAAATATCTAAGAATCTAGAAAAACACAACGAGCGATTTTAGTGTAGTTAAAGTTCCATGTACTTTCCTTGAGAGAAGTAATCTCCTGCAAAAACACAAAAAACTTGTCTAATTAGTCCAGTTGTGCATATTTCTTAACTCAACTGTACTAGTGGTATCTGGCTTGCGCAAGACTTTTACGATTCAGTTTTATTGTTTGTGTACGAGGCGATGATGAACGCGCGCGCCGCTAGTATGTGTTTTATTTGTTCATTAGCTGCGCCGGCGCAGGGGCCGCCGTAGTTGCCACATCTCCTGGGGCTTGACTCGATGGCCTGTACGGTGTAATTACTGGATCAATTAAAAAATATTTTGTGTGCTTAAAGTAATGGTCTCTAGGTCAATAGAATGGTAGCACTTTTCCTTCTTGGACATGAAAGTATAGATAGGATCTTATAACCATCAAAACGGAAAGAAGGAAGGAGTATCTCTTTCCTACACACATAACCTTATTATTTTAATATGGAATGTGACCAATTGTGAAATAAAGGATTAGTTTGGCCTTCCAGCGAGGGAATTCAACCCGCGTTCTTCCCCACTGTAAACAGGATTTGTATGATTAGATGTTACTATTTTTCTAGTAATTTATTTTATACACGCTGTATCGTAAATAACGCAAGACCTCAGACATCCCGATTAGATTATTGCTTCAGAAACTCAAAACGAAAATCCAAGTTCCAAATTTAAATATTTTAGCCCTTTTTTAAGCACTTTTATACCCCAATTAACAATGAAACTTGTACGCACACGTGTACGTATTGACAATGCGTTTTAAAATGAATTTAAAATCTCCGTATTGCTTTGAATCAAAAATAAATTTAGTTTATAACAGCGCACTAAATGAGTAACAGCATTTATTGGAAATTAAAAAATGTAAGATATAATAAAAGTTATTGGAATTATTTTAATTATCGATTGAGAACAAACTACTTTTCGGTCTTGCGTTTATTATGTTACACATTGTATAGTAAATCAGGTATAAAAGCTATAGAGCATTATCCCACCCCCACTATGGGCTTGCAATAGGATTGGAATAAATTTGATGAAATCTCTGACCATTTACAAAATTAAACCGCAACGGTGCGCACTATCCGTCCCAGAGCAAAGACTGGGATGGAATAGTACCATCAAGACCTTTACATTATTCGTCAACTTGAAGATGTATGGGACAAATATGACATATGATGAGTGAAATTGTCCCCAAATACGGACTCATTCTTAGTTTGAACGCATAGCATTATTTTATTAATACTCTCAATAAGCTAACTAGTCTATACAAACGCTGCACATACACAAGCGTGGGCGTCTGTTTGAACTGCCTCCACACCCCCTCCCCCTCCTCCATATGACAGGCGACAAGAATGACGAGTGACAACCCATCCGTCAGGCGCCGCGACGCGCGTCACAGTCATTCAATATTAATAATGGCGCGGATTATGGCCGCCATTATTTTAAGCTAAACGTTGGCGGGACAAAAGCATTGGGGCCGTTTAGTCTTAAGACTAAGAAGGGTAATGAACCTCAGGACCGCGAGCAAAAAGGCTTTGTAGTAGCCGAGGATCACGATTTGGTACTAGTCTTAAATAGATCAAACTAAATAAGCGGCATTTGGTTTTGTTGTTATCACACTGAGCGCTCGGTGTGTCGACCACTAGACGGCCGCCATAAAAATATTATCATATTTGAACGTTCACATATTGCAACAAAATTTACGATTTAAAAGCATGAATGGAAAAGAAAGCCATTTTTTGGGAGTGAATTGTGTGAGATCAGAATAATAATAGATGCCTCAGCTAATGCTGCACCAGTACAATACTGCAGCCCTAGGTATACGACTGACATATTTGCCTATTAATATTTATCCTTGACTATCCTTTGGACGATGAGTTTTGGACTTGACATTTCCTAAAAGTTTTTGTCAAATTCACTACCTATCGGCCTGATACGCTAGTCATACTATTAGTCCATGCTGTTGCAGACTTAGTTATTACATCTATAATTTCCTCAAATAAAGAGTTCAATGAGAGTATTGGTTATAACGACCGCAGTGGATTAGCGAGTGCGCGGGCGCGGGGCGCGTCGGTCGGCAGACGTGGAGCGTATCACAGAATATTTTCCTCATTCCGTGCGGCGTATCGCACATCTCGCGCTCATGTATACTCAGCGCGCCGCGCCGCCGCCAGTGTGCGCGCATCCTTATCGCTAATATTTTAAAATAACAAATTGTATTGTTTAGAATATTTTAAGAAATTCAAATAACTTAAAACTGGCAGGTATTTGTGTCGTTATATTGTTGTTTACTTTATTCGACTTAAAAGAAAGGTAACAGCTGTATGTGTACAGCACGCAGCCAGTAGTTTGCCGCGATCGTTGGGGGGAGACCTACAGTGGACGAGTTTCGGCTAATGATGATGATTCCATTGAAAGGTTAATTAATCACGAAATTTTGCGAATTTGAAGCATTGCCAATTCTTTTCATGTAAAATTACTTATCACTTTTAGGTTATTACGGTGTGTATGTTAAGAAGGTGTTCAAACGAGAAGAAAGAGAAAGTTAGTTTCTAGGAAAGTAGTCTTGCTACATATCAAGTCTAAATATTCCAAGCACGCTTTGAGCTCGCCGGGCGCTGATTGAAAACCACCATAAATTGAGAAAAATCATCATAAAAAGAACGGAGTACGTAATATCACTTGTATTATAAACCAATATGACCTTTAATAGTTTGATATCAAGTGATTTCCACAATCGAGCGGGATTTGAATACAATGTCCGCGGTGCGCGGGCGCTGCATTATGCATGGTGCGCAGGTGCGCGCTGATACGCGCTGATAGGGTTTGTGGGCGCATAATACGCGGCGGCCGAAGATGCTGCATTATGGCAACTATTGTAATAGTTACCAGTATTTAAGGCGTGCTCTCCAAATAAATGGTATTTTGAGAGATACAATTCGCTGTAAGTTCTCTCATGATTGTAAAAGCCGAGGCCTGTACTCCTCTCAACATGTTAATCTGTTTATCTGTTTTTAACATCAAAAATTCACATGCATGATGACTAGACCAAATTAAACAATTTTGGTTCGAACTCGCGACTGCTCGATCCAATGAGCAAATCAGCCTGCGCTCTAACTATTATATTAAGCCGCCGTCGAAGTGGGGAAACCATAGCTATCTTTCAGCAACTTTTATGTACCATTCTTCAACTTCGATTAATAAGACTCTATAGTATAAACATGTAACACCACACTGTGTTACATAAGCTTTTTCCTCGATCCAGTTCATCAGGTAGATGGCAATAAATCGTTCAATATCTTTCTCATCCAGGAGGCGACGACGGCAAGGGCCGGACGCGCCGCAAAAACACCCGATATGTGCGGAATTGCACAATCAATAATCCAGCAACTATTGCTACACGTCCTATTCATATTTGTGGACAAAAACCTGTGTAGTGCAAGAGGTAGCTATTAGGTTTCTATAATGAATGTTTGTGAATGATCTACGCTGTTGGCCGCGGGGCCTTTACAGCTTCACCGGACAAGAGGGTGAGCGTGCAACCACTACGCTCGAGCTAAAAGGGCAAGGAGGCAACTAGCTCAAGGGCGCATCAAGGAGGAACGGCCTTGGCTTGGGCAGGCGCTATGGGGGAGTGCGTATACTAGGTGTCTCGCCGTGGTGCTCTGCTCCGGCCGGCGGGCAAGAGACATGAAAGACAGGAAACATGATCGGCACTGTTCCGTTGAGAAACAAAATGTCAAAAAAACAATTAATTTTAATGGCAACTAAACTACTTGATAATAACAGGCTGTAATTACTGTTGCCTACGATTATTTTTGGTCTTGCGGTCTTGGTCTTGAATTTTTGCAAGACAAAGACCAATACCACCTAATTTTAGCAAGACTAAAACCAAGACAGGCCCTGCAAGACTTGACCAAGACCAAGACTGATACCGCGACATTCTCGAGGTCCCAAAGTTCCTTTTTTCTTTTTCTAATACATAGCCCCATACTAGGGTTTATTCCTGTGTCGTAAGCGAGTTTACAGATATGAAGATTTACATACAGAAATACCCAGGCTGGAACAAATACTTGTGAGCCACACATAGAATTGTCTTGGTCTTGCATTTGGGCAACGCTATCTGTAATAGGTATAGGAACTGCGTCAGTCACTGGGACCTCAAGTAGTGGAGCACCCCAAGGATGTCAGCGGCAAGCTGGACGTGTCTACGCCCGTGGTGGAGAGATAAGCCACCTTTTAGATATTCACACAACTTGAAGCAATACCAACTTTCGCAATTCTCGTTCAATTATCATATACTGGTCGCACCATAAAATATAATGACCTGCTAGCTCCTTGTCTACAAAGGAGATCAGTTAATGGAGAGTACCTCATCGCCCCTACTCCCGTTACTCGCTACGGGCAATTATATTTATTAGCGAGTTATTGCCGCAACGCCGGCCGGAACCGAACCCGCACCATGCCGATATGATTTACTGCGATGAGCCGCTACGAGCTTGATTCATGCTTAATTAAAACCTTGCAATAGTTTCTTCCATTAATAGACCAAGCTGCAATTATTCACAAAATGAAATATGTAGGTAGATGCTATACGAAATGAATTTTAGCTTTTGATGCATGTATAATTTTAATAGGATTATTTGTCAATTTGTTTAATAAGTAGCAAACATTATCCATCATATTTATTCAATTGGACGACAGTTTCAACATATAAGCGTTTCGATTCTATACTCTTTACATATCTTGTAAGGGATCGGGCCCGATAATAGAGAGGGAGATAGAACGATTCGACGGCAAACATGAACGCAATGCAAAATGCATTGTCGAAGGCAGCCATCAAGTCCTGCTGCGTGATGGCGGGACATCGTCTGGGTGGCACCGCACAAGTATTCCAGATTGGTATTATTTACGTGCTTCCACCTGAACGTCATCATAACCAAGGAGCAAGGAAATTCTACTATATTCCGTGGTTATAATCATATCCCTTACCACATTACGGTGGTAGATGTAAAAAAGTGGCTAATCATTTAGATTTGCAACTGCTTTTTTATTGACCTATACATAACGTAGTCAGCGCAATAAATTATCTTTCCCTCATATTTCGCCATAAAACTCCTCAGCATTCATGGTAGGGCCGCGGGTCCGGCAGCAAGATGGCGTGTGAAAAATCGCGAGCCATCATATCGATAAATAATACATGTGCAGTGCCCCGGCGTCATGCACGACCGTGTGTGATCATAACTGGTACAATCCATGCTTGTACATTCGATAGCATGGAAACTGGCACAATGTATCAAGAAATTGTTAATGCTGCTGAACGTTCTCATACGAGTTCAGAAGGTTAAAACTTTATAAAGGATTGCAAGAAGTATGAGAGATCGTTACCAGTTACAAAAGGTTTGTCATTGGGTTCATGATATAATTGAAAAAGTTCAGGATATATGTAACGTAAGAGGGTCCTCTCTCGTAAGCGGTGTTTGTGTCACAATGCGTAGAATGATTTCTAATGGATAATGATGGTGTTATGTAATAATGTGTCCGAAGTTTCTTAAGTCTCGTGAAACGTTATTACATTATCTGTTTTCTTTTAAGACCGGCCGCACATTGTCAGAAATTTCTATTAGAACAATTTCATGGTGCATTCGGCACTCGGTGCGTACTTTCTGTACAAGTTTCAAGAAGTGCAGGGTGTGCAAAATACGTCCATCGTGCGTTAGAAATTTTCTCTCAGAAAAATTCTGATGGTAAATTTTATTTGTAGCTTGAATGGAAACAAGTTGTACGTTAGGGAATTTTTAAATTGCCATAGGTCTCCTCAAAAGATTACTCATCCTAACCTGAGAAATCATTTTAAGAGCATGCATCTCAAGCGCTTTACAGCTAATTCTATACTGCCTTTTTGCAAGTGTGTCTATATCGTCGGCTGGCAGTGCACCGCGCTGCGCCCGCGCATGTAACCGGCGCGGTAATAAAACGCAATATCGCTATGTTACGGGAAACGGCTGTAACCGAGCCGAGCTACAATTTATTTCTACACTTTATTACGTTCTTGTTATTGACTTTCCTGACAACCATTCTAGTTCCACGCCGTGTAGATACCGACGGACGGTGGTTTCTTGTAATACGCATAGGATTTCCTTCAGAGTAATATCACCTGTTGTATAAGTTATTTAACGTACACCTGGTAAAGCTTATTTAGCTTGGATTTTTTTTAGTATTCTTTGTGTCTGAGAACTCCTACAGGAATAAGGTTACGAAGATAAGATAACATATTTAACTAACTAATAAGAAACTACTATATAGTACTTTGTGGATTCAACCATTTTTCTCTATATCTATATCATCACGCCAGATCTCTTGATCACAAGGGAAAGGATCCCTCTCCTCTTTTGGTTGATCCTTCCCCCTACTCTATATTTTTATTTCGTTTCCTATTAGACTTTAAATTTTCCATCTGCGACAGTGTTATATTTAATGGCAAAGGTTTTGCCAAAGGGTGTCTAAAATACTAAGAGCTATTGAATAAAAGAATGAGAGCCGACTTCAGGTTTAATTATTTATGTGAAATTTACAAAATACACAATCCTAAAAGGAAAGATTATTCTAATCACTAATGCAGAACAAGTATTGTATAAATAAACGTATATTAGCACTATAACTGCCTCCTTGGTCTAGATCAACTAGGTCCTGGTTTTAAATTCTAGCTAGAAAAGTTATTCATGCCATGCCTTAGTCTGGAATTGTGCCCGGTGTACTTGTGTCAATAGACTCACCCCCTACTGGGAGCTCAGATGACCGACGATATGTGGGTATACACAGTACAAGTCCTCTACTCCTGTTCGTGCGACGACGCGAGGGTGGTTATTTTTTGTGCATAAATTTTCAAATCATCAGCGTGTGTATGAGACGAACTATGAGAGTGGAGGAAGCCAGAGAGGTCTGTAAAGAAAGAACCTGTTGGAGCTCTGTACTCTCTGCTTACCCCGGAAGAGATCTGGCGTGATGATAAAGATATATAAAGGTATGACCAAATATCTTCGCACAAAAAGCAAAGTCTGAAACGTATCTAAGTGAAATGCAGGCGCGGCGGCGCGATGCGTGCGCGCATACATTACGATATTTCCAGCCGTGCGCGCATATTACCGTTTACATTGCATTTTCACGAGGACGCGCTGGCGCAGGAGCCTTATTCGTCATGATCAAACACGGCGCGTTACGATAACTCCGTGAAATAATCATATAATGCTATTCTGTATGGCACTGGAGTACTGTTAAACGATAATTTACAAATAAAAACACCGTAATACCTATATTTCCAAAGCAGGAGTAGCAAAGATGTACCTACATCGATCATATTTTTCGCCAAAGATGTTTGGTACCAATATAATAGGGGACCCATTTTCATTATCTCGGACACGATGTAAGCCTGGAAATTTTTCTATAGAAAAATTACATTTTGTCCAATTCAGGATTCAAACCCAGAACCTCGCTACGCGCATAATGCGGCCACCAGACCAATGAAACAGTAAACGATCATTATACAAAGTTATTATATCGCGTCGCGTTAGGTATTTGATTGGTTTCGCGGATGCTTGCGCAGGCCGTGGCGCGTCCTTTAAATAGAAATAAATATGCCGCGCCGCGACTCACGGGCATTGTAATTGAATGCGCCGGCGACTATTTATTTCGAAGTCGTTAAACGCGGTTTTGCTAATACCATTCGTTATACTATGGCGGTTATTCCGTTATTTTGTTGAGAGATATAGAGAAACTTGGTCGGGGGTCAATTTTTTATTAATGACGTCAGTATATTTGCTTGTTTGTATTTACAAATCATCTAAAGATCGGTCCATTTTGAACCCCATTGAAATTAAAAAAGTTGCTGAAATTCTTTTACAAGAAGTAGGTTTACTAGCTTTATTTACTTTAAGTTTCCAAGCCAAGAAAACCGATTTTAAAAAGCAGATATTAATTGTTTGAACTTAATGCAGGCGGTCAGTGACTTAACCGCCTGGGTTAGTTGGCACCGGCTTCAAATATTCATTTTTTGCGTTTCATTTAAAAGAAAGTTATTTATTTCACAACTTCAAGTGATGAGTAAATTAATTTATAATAGTTATATACCTATATCGTATATTTCAACTTAGTTTTACAGTTAAGTACCTACAAGATTGACATAATACCATTTGCTGTTTGTTATTGAAAAGTTCCATTGTCTATTTCCGAAGATCTTCATCAGATCCTAATATATTATACACTAGAAGCTTCCCAAAAGAAATATGTATTTAATAACGAAAACCCCATCCATAGCGGATTAGTAGCTTTTGAGAAAATCGCGGACATATAAACTATCTGTCAGATTTGTTGTATTATTACTGTAAAATATTTATGAATATTAAAACCACAAGTACCAGTCAAATTTAAGAACTTATTTTTCACTGTAGAAGCAGTCAAATAATCGTTCACAACAATACTTTAACTGTACTGATAAGTCATTCGTTATTCATTCAGTTCACAATAATATAAATCCACACATAACAGCTACAACAACATTTGAAATATTTCTCCTTCAAACAGACAAATATTATGTTTTCCAACACCAATCACTCACAACTCATACTTATTTATTGTATCGACTGAAAGACGCAACTTATCATTATAAACTGTGTTTTTATAAACTTAGTGTACTTGTGGCTCCGGCACCGCTAGACAAACATTTCAATAGCCACTGGACAGTTCATTAGCGCAGCGTGTGGCGAAGAGAACTTCTGTCTGCGACTCTATGAGAAGCCGTGATGATGATTGGTACTACGGTTGAGCCAGTAGGTTTTTTTTGCAAAGACGTATAGGACTGCCATTAAAAATAATTATTTGTAAACTATGATATTTTTTATTGATTTGGTATTTCTGTGTTAAATAGAATAGTATTAAGGACAACACATTTATCAACAAACTAATTGTAATAACAAGCAGAACGAAGCAAGACATCTGTAAGAAAAGAACCTGTTAGGTATTTGTAATCTCTGTCTACCCTGCAAGCGATCTGGAGTAATGATATAACTGGATAGAGGTGACAATAATAATAATACTTGTCAGAGAATAACCCTTTTCTCACGTTACTAACTAAGGTAGGATAACGCTAGGTGTACAAACTTTTAGAAACCCATACAGACTTTATCTGCAACATAGGGTGAAGCCACCAAAGAGTATGCACTTTTTTTTCTTTTATTTTTAGAAAATTTAAATTTGACGTTAGCCATCGGCCTTCTTTTTATAATTAAACTTTGGTTATTTAGGAACATGAAAAAATGCACACAAGCTAACTAACAATCACACAAAAATTAAAAAGAAATAGATTTGTAGAACTCGCCCCGTGCGCACTCTTAGGATGCTGAGTGGCAAAGAGTACGCGTGGGGAACCTTTCATAGTGGCTAAGAGTACGCATGTAGAACAGAGTCGTAATTTATAAAGACATACGACAAAATATTAGAAAACAATGAGATCTTCAGCCCCGACAATAGTCACAACTGAAAACTCCAAGTCCGATGTAGTCCGTGCATTCATCATGCCACCAGGCTTCACATCTATTACACTGGATCCAGTCTTCTTGTGGCGGTTTAACAAAGAGCTTATAGCAAAGAGGGCATCTAATTATTTCTTGACTAGTCCCTGTAGTCAACTGTGGTCTGTTTTTAGCTTTTTTTAGGTTTTGGCTTTATTTTTCTTATTTGTAGTTCTTTTCTTCCTTTCTTCTTTTCGCTTTTCTTCTTCTTGAAGTTGGTTTTTGTATGGTATGTTAGTTAATATTTCATTTTTCTTACGTTTTAAAATTTTCTTTGTTTGATAGGTAGCCTTTGGTAGCGATCGAATATCGGATGGCTTAATAAATCCCGAAGTGGAAGGAGCTTGCTGTCGATGCGTCTGCCGACACACGTGATGATTGTGATCCAAAAATTTGTCTAGAATATGTTATGATTGATGAATTTTTATTAACTTGAATATCAGGTGTTCCAGAAACAGCAGTTATTTATACTAAACTTACATTTTCTGATTGGCTTAAGGAGTGCAGAGGCAAAGAGTAGCTTCCGTTTGTCTCAGTAGGTAAATAGGGTCGATCAGTTACGGCTGCAGGTGAAACATTTTCATCTGTAAATAGTTGGTCATTAAATGGCCAGATACCGTAGGATTCAAAAGATTCCGAAGTTCGTTCCACTAACGCAATCTTTGAATATGCTGATCCAAATAACCGAGCTACTTGAAATTGTGTAATAGCACGTCTGGGGTTTGATACTTGCCAGTTATCACAAGCAACAGTATAGGCCTTTTTTAATAGCCCAAAAAAGCCTGTATCCAGTGATTGCTTGTGTGTGGTGGCAAACTCAAGAGAACAACTCCACTATCTCCTGCTAATTCTATCGCAGCTAAACTCAAATGTGATGAGTGGTTGTTTAAAATTAAAAGTTGACCGCTTTAAGTTATTATAAAATCTTTGCACCTGCACACGATTAAGGCCAGCAGCACGAGCCAAGCTAGTCTTTTCCGGCTGACGAAGACTGAGGCTATGCTTTATTGCAAAGCTTTCCACCCATTGCTTACTAACCTGCTTTTTGTCTTTATTAAATCTATGCTCCAGACTATTTATATCCGCCAAATTGGAGGCAATTCTATTTTTTTCTTCGGCACGGTGTCCGCTTTTAATCGTTTTCTTAAAGAGGCTTCTGGAATTTTCAACGATTCTGCAATTGATCTCTTGCTTTGCCGTCTTGCTACTTTTTCGTTTACGTCTTTCAGGATTTCTTCCGTAAAAACAAGTTTCTATCTGATTTTCTTGTTACTAGTCATAGCACACCAATCAATAAGCAAGCGAAAAAGCACATATAACACAAGCAATCAGTTAATATTTGCTACAAACAAGCTAAGAGTACGCATGCGTACTCTTTGGGTGCGTACTCTTGCCAAATACGGATATGTAGCTTAAATTCAACACAATCTTTAAAAACAAGTAAAATAGCGACATAACCTGTTAATAAAAATTAAATTTGAAACATGTATTTCGAGTAAAATAACATTCCTTGGGTACAAATTAATCACAAACCTTACAAAACGTGTTTAAAATATTAGAAAAGTAACATCAAATGCAAGAAAAATCGATTTTTAGTTATAAACTTGTAAATACATATCGCAACAAAAAAATATACTATCCAACACTTTGACCTGACTTAATACTACTGACAGATGAGATAATTTTGCCAATACAACAAAAAATGCTACCAATTTCAATCACTGCGTACTCTTTGGTAGTGCGTACTCTTTGGTGGCTTTACCCTACTGTTGATAGTTTAAAAATTGTATACGAAAAACGTCCCATACATACTTCCAAAAGTATCAACCCTGTTTTCCCTGAAATTTGTTTTATCTGCACAAGCAAATGGTTATCTGGCTAACGGGGAAAGTGTATACGAAAAACGTCCCATATACACATCTACACTTCCAAAACGACCAACCCTGTCTCCAGGTGCAGTAGTACCTCTGCCTCACAGCTCCGCCTGCGTGTTTACAAACATACTCAAGTGACCACTAACGGCACTCGGCACGCTCTTGAGTCTGTCTGTCCCTCTCGACGATGCTCGTACCCGCGTGTGAAAACACTCATGTTTCCCGCGGGCGAGAATATGGCCTGAGTTTACGATAAACAGTGGACACTGCTGAGTGGAGAAAGCAATCGGTGACAGGTGCTGTTAGAAACGTTAAGTAGCTGAAAGGGCAGATGCAAACCTGGTGAGTGAAATATTAATTACTCTGTATACCATCTTTGTTATACCCATGTTCACAAATAAACTATATTATTATTATTATTGACTGCCTCGTTGGTCTGATAGCAAAGCACATCGCTTTGTGATCACGAGGTCCTGGGTTCAAATCCTAGGTCGGACAAATGTACTTTTTCTAACGAAAAATTCCCAGTATGAGTCCGGAGTCTGGAATTGTGCCCGGTATATGGCAATAGGCTCGCCCCCTATTATATGAGACCTAACATCGTCGGAGAAACGTGGGTGTACTCATCACACCTCTGCCACCCCCGCTTGGGGAATATAGGCGTGACGGTGTATGTGTATTATTATTAATATTTTCGGTGTTTAAATTGCTCCGTCATTTAAATACCTAAAGTGTTTTCTTGGTCGTGATTTGGAGGGGCTACTTCATCATTCTGCATGAATTTTATAACTATACTACAGGTTTAGAATAAAAGGTTTTGCATATTTGGTGTTGTTATGGTGCACATGTTATGGTGGCAGGTCTAGTAATTTTAGGCTATGGCACAGGTATTTAGGAATAACTTCAGTGGTAGATCTAACTATGCGTACTATGTACATTTCATCGGCTTTCCATATATTAGCTATTTCTTCTTTAAGTTCAGTATATTTATTATTATTACTGAGTTACCGCCTCTATACCTTTAGGAAATACTAGTACCTTCGTGTACTACTTGTACCTTAGTGTTTATCCTAGGTAATTTAAAATGCGACTAAGGTAGTGAAAACTTTCTTATACACTACATTTTGGAAATACGGACCTTGTTATAGCTTGCTTTATTCTAGGTAATTAAAAATGTGATTAATAACTTTAGATTTAATATGTGCAGAGTGAAGCTGACCAACCGTATTCGCAACAGCGTAGTAAGAAAGCGAGTAGGTATGAAAGATAGTAACGGTGTAAAGGTGGAAAGGGTATGCTCCGTTGGTTCGGGCATATAGAAAGAATGCCAGAGGAAAGAATGACAAAACTGATATACAATGCGAAAGTAGAAGGATGTAGGTACACGGGAAGACCTAGACTATCTTACCATGATCAAATAGACCGGGTCTTATCTGAAGGACAAGTCAGGAGTCTCCGTAACCGGCAAGCGTGTATGAGACGAACTATGAGAGTGGAGGAAGCCAGAGAGGTATGTAAGGAAAGAACCTGTTGGAACTCTGTACTCTCTGCCTACCCCGTAAGGGATCCGGCGTGATGATATAGATAGATAGAATTTTAAACTGTTTAACAACTGAAGAAGCGCCTTGCTAACACAATAATAATACGCATCCCTATTCTACTTGCTAACTACTGCATAAATAATTTCATTGAAATTATGACTTTTCTTGATAGGTACCAGTTTTATTATTTCTGTATTATAAATCAGCCTGCATTGACCTGCACTGCTGAACAAAGACCTTCCCTCTTATATCGAGGTTAAAGAGATTAGGTCATACTTCATCACGCGGACTAAAGTGTGGATTTGATTTTGTGTGTATTTATTATACTAATATCAACAAAAATATACGTACAAAAAATAAATATTAGGTTCCGAATTGTAAATCCATAGCACTATTAACACTACAAGAATAATTTACAGCCGAAACTTAAATCATAATACCAAACGGATAACAGTAAATTTCGATTATTACCGCTCCTAAATAACAGATGGCAGCACCGCGTCGGCACCGTTACATCGCGCAAGAAATAAGTTCCTTCCACTAGGAGTTAGTGAGCGTTACATCGACACCCGATTTATTCGCGATGTGTTAATTACTGCGGCGGCCATTACTCACGGCGCGGTCCCGCGGCGTACGCCAGCCTACAGCTGATGACAACGGGAAATAGATTAATAGTTATGTGAGTGCGAATTTATTAACGATAAAATACAATAACGAAGTTGCAGATGTATAAACATAATAATATATCGTTCTAACTATTAGGATTGGAAGAGAGTAATAATAATAATAATAATGTCTACCTACGGTCTATAAACTCCTTACATCCATTCTGAGAACAAAAATCAATAATCACCTTAAGGCACAGCATATTCTATCGCCTACTCAGACTGGCTGTAAGGGGGGGTCCCGGGGTACAAAGGATTTGCTCCTCATTGATATTGCCATTTGCCAACAGGTACGACGATCCAGAAAGAATGTCTCCATGGCCTGGATTGACTATAAGAAGGCCTATGATTCGGTGCCTCATACATGGCTGGGGAGGGTGCTAGAGCTGTACAGAGTACACCCGGCGCTATGCTCTTTCCTCGGTTCGTGTATGGGGCAGTGGACCACAGTTCTTCGTCACCCAGGATGTGGTGGCCTTTCTGGTTCGTCGGACTTGATAAAGATAAGCAGGGGTATCTTTCAGGGCGACAGTTTGAGTCCGTTGTGGTTCTGCTTAGCTTTGAATCCATTAAGTGCTATACTTAAGGATTCAAAGCTAGGTTACCATTTGCGGAGGGAGAGTGAGCCTATATCTCATCTACTGTACATGGATGACCTCAAGTTGTACGCTTCGAAGAAAACAGACTTGATGGAGTTGCTCAAAATAACCGGCAATTTTAGCAACGACATCGGAATGGAGTTTGGAGTAGACAAGTGTGCGATCATCCATGTACAAAGAGGGAGAGTTGAAGATTCTTTTAATCTACAGCTCTCTGAAGATATATCCCTCAGGTCTCTCTCTGAAATGGATTCCTACAAGTATCTTGGTATGTCACAAGCCTTAAGTAGAGCGGAACAGGATATGAAACAATCATTGAGTGATCGGTTCTTTGCCCGCCTGATAAAAGTGTTAAAAAGCCTTCTATCAGGTGGAAATAAGGTCCGAGCTTTCAATGGTTGGGTCATGCCTGTTCTTACATACTCTTTTGGCATACTAAGGTGGACTCAGTCTGAACTGGATGCCCTGGATAGAAAGGTCCGTCGATTGCTGACAGCGTATCGTATGCATCACCCGCGGTCATCTGTTATGAGGTTGTACATCCCGCGGAAGTGCGGTGGTCGTGGGTTTTTAAACGCTAAGACACTACACAACCGCGAGGTGTGCAATCTCAGACAGTCCTTTTTGAGTGTATCCGTGGTGATGTATCGAGATGTTGCCGCAATCGATAGAGGCCTAACTCCGCTTTCCTTGGCAAACGGGAACTGGCGAAGGCCCCAGGTATTAAGTACTTCGGACCGCACAGCCATATGGAAGGGCAAGGAGCTACACGGACGGTTCTATCGGGCTCTTACAGGGCCTGATGTGGACCAGCTCGCTTCCGTGACCTGGCTACGCTTCAGCAACCTTTTTGGGAAAACTGAAGGCTTTGTCTTTGCAATTATGGACGAAGTTATCATGACGAACAACTACCGGAAGCACATCCTAAAGGACGGCACGGTTGACATTTGTCGGGCATGCCACCGTCCCGGTGAGTCTATTAGACATGTAGTTTCCGGTTGTTCTCGTCTTGCTAACGGAGAGTACTTGCACAGACACAACCAAGTGGCTAGGATTATCCATCAGCAACTTGCTCTTAAATATGGCCTTGTGGACTCTGAAGTACCGTACTACCAGTACCAGCCTCTTCCAGTTCTCGAAAGTGGTCATATCACGCTCTACTGGGATCGATCTGTTATCACGGATAGGACTATTGTAGCCAATAAACCTGATATCGTGATAATAGATCGATCGATGCGTCGTGTAATGCTAGTTGATGTCACCATTCCGCATGATGAGAACCTTGTAAAGGCCGAAAAAGAATAATTATCAAAATATTTGGACCTGGCCCATGAGGTTACCACCATGTGGAATGTTGATTCAACTATCATTATTCCGATGGTCGTTTCAGTCAACGGCCTTATAGCGAAGAGCTTCGATAAACACCTTGAGAAGCTCTCGCTAGGCAGTTGGGTGAAGGGCCTGATACAGAAGGCAGTAATGTTGGACACGGCACGCATTGTGAGGAGGTTCCTCTCTTTGGAGCCCTGACCGCCGGTAGCATGGGTCGTAGACCTTGCTGTCGGTGGAGCACATTTTTTTTTTTTTATAGAATATATATAAGAATATTTGTATTTTATATTTTTATATATATTTTATAAAAAATTATACTGTATAAATATATACATAATAATAATAATAATTTATTTTACCATAAAAAACCAATACAACTTACTTACTCCGCAAAGGATTAGATAACTGTCTATATCATCACGCCTAATCCTTTCCATATAGTTGGAGATTGATTGGTTGGAGTTGAATTAGTTGGTTTATATGGAGTCTCGTTTTGCTGAAAAGTTGATTTAGAGTTATCAATATCAAAATGCCTTGTATATTTGTATATACAGGTTGTTATTACAAAGACGTTATGACAGTGTCCTGTTATCGTCATTTATTCGAGACTACGAGTATTTTAAAATGTATAAGTTGGACATTTTGGTTGGTTGGAGACATCCTCACCTGCCCGCATTTCAACTTGCGACAAAACTAACGATACTTCAGCAATCCACTAAACCACATTGGACAAGGTCAATAGGACAGGTTTTTTTTTAAAAAAACGTAGCCCTTCTCTAGAATATATTCCTGTGTTGTGGGTGTGTTTACAAACATGAAAATTCACATACACAAATACCTAGACCGAAACAATTAATTGTGGGTCTCACAATGATTTGTCCCGTGCGGGAATCGAACCCGCTCTATTAGACACAGTGGGTTGAGTGGGTTAAACTCTTAACCACTGCGCTAAATCGTCTAAATCTACTTATGTTTATTTGTCCATCCATAATTGTAGGCTCTGATTTACATTTAGCTCACTCCTGTGGCAATGAGCAGAGGAGAGGGTTTGAAATGGGGCAGTAGAAAAAACAAGCAAGTTAATTAAATAAATAGTGCTAACAATCTCCTGGTGCTTTAGTTTTATGTCCACCTTTCTAGACACTGCCACGCAAGTGGGCTGAATGTATTCAGTAAACTACTACTAACTCGTACTAACTCGTAACTTAAAGCTTGATACGTATGCGTTAATGTGAGAGTGGCGTGACGCGTGCAATTAACGCCGCAATTAACGGACGAGCTGCAGCATGTACAAGGCGCGCATAAATCAGAGGATACGCAAGGACGAGCTCCTTCTGATTTATGCTTGTCTGGTACTCGAACCTGCAAAAGTACGCAATTAATTGCTTTGTTACGATACAGGATACAATTATAATAAATGGTGAATTTACTTATCAACAGTAAGTCTACCTAGAATAGAGATACTTTTCATGATGTCTCCTAGAAGTGGCATTATCTTTACGTTTACGCCAATGCGGGCAACAATACTCACTAGAAAGTCTGACAACAATACACACTAGGTCACTAGAAAAAGCTAAATACTTACAGCACAAATGTTTACCTTCATAAAATAATGATAACAATTTAAACTGTCCTAACCTCTTAGAGAAAGATGTCTTAAAATCCATCGTATTTCCTCGCGTAACAATTTAAGTTTCACATTAGTTTTGGCCGTACCAACTATATATAGAACTAAATATAGATTTTTCTTTCGTAGTGCTGATCTATACGAAACCAAACTATATTTTCTCAGAGAATCTCAATTCATTTAAACGTAAAGCAATATCTAAGTTGTGATGCAAGCAAAATATATAGTGGGTTGAAATAGTGTACAGCAAGTAAACTTGTTTTACAATTAATTAATATATTGGCACATGTTTCTTTTCATTAATGCATGATCCCATAGGTTTGTTTAATTTCATTTAATTAAGTTGTTACATTTGTATTGTGGCCGTATATTATCGTAATAAAATAAAAAATAAATAAAGCATGATGTCGTGGTGATCTTTGGGGGGGCCTATATTCTGCAGAAGCTGTGTTCGAGCTGAGACGTAATACGAGCAACAGTCCAACAGCAAACATCAGTGTCACAACGGAACTTAGGTACTTCTAACCACCTGTCATACTTTTCACAAAATCGTGATCATAATCAAAGTGGGTTGTAACTGCCATGACCCGAGGGTTAGATATTAATTTTCTATAAAAGCACCCTAGGGGCATCTGCAGGCGGCGGAGTTGGTATAAAGCTGAATATTTAATTAAATACCGGCAACACTAGCTCATTAACGGTACAAGCAACCACACACATGTGTAGTATCGTGGAATTAAGTGTTAGGATGATTACATACTGATTATTATAACTGCGCGATTTGCTTATAGCTACTATGGAACAAGCTTTTATACTAAAAGGAAAGATGATCTACGTTGTGTTTAGTTTAATATAAAATAATCATCGTAACTCTGTATTGTCTGCTTACCTCGCAAGGGATCTGGCGTGATGATATAGATAGAGACAAATAGAAAAAAATCATCTTATTAATAAGTCGGTTTATAGTCCAGTTTTTTCTTCTGTCAAATCATTATATACATACAGAGAACAGTTATTATTAGGACCGATGATCTTAATATGACAAGTGATCATTATCATCATCAGCCGAAAGACGTCAGGACAAAGGCCTTCCTCCAAACATTGCCACGACGAGCGGCTCTGTACTGTACGCATCCAGCTTTCATTTGCGACCTTCACCGGGACATCGGTCCCCCTTGACAAGTGCTAACTCGGGTAATGCACCATTCTCTAAAATACTATTTTGGAATACTGTTAGCCCAAACGTTATCCTTCAAAAACTGACCCACCGCGTTAACCGTTAGAAAAACCGCGCGATTATTCGACAAATGTATAATCACTTCTAACTTTACCTCTCATTTCTAAATATCACATACTCCTTACGGTAAAACTATTAGTAAGTTTGTCGAGATTAATTTCGTTGTACCGCTGACACAGTTGCGCTGTAATATATTTACGGATTACACGCCGCGAGGTCGCGGGTTCGATCTCCAACTGCGCCGAGTACACCGGAGGTATTTAGAACAACCAGACTATTTATGAACGAAGAAATGACTTGAATTTTAATCAAATTTTGTAATGGTGAATATTAAATCATAACTTTTCTCTATTCCCATTGAAATAATTTGTTGATTTGTGAGCAATTTTTTTTTGGACCTAAAAGTCTATAAGGAGGCATTTACATAGCGTGATGATTTTTGGCAGAAAACTAACCAAGCGTTTCATAAGCGGCATATATCTTGAATTCTCAACTCAGAAACTGACTCTAAACTACCTACAACTTCCCACAGATGTAGACAGCGAACAAACAAACAAAAATCTTGACGATTATATTCCTATATGGTAGGAAAAATTATTAACATATTCAAAACAAAAAATATCACATACTAATAATATAAACTCAAAAGTCTATGTGTTACATTTTTACGCCTAACCTGCTTAATAGATTTTGATATAATTTAGTGAGTGAGTCTATTGTATCCTCGAGAAGGACCTTTTGTGTCAAAAAAACATTAACGAGCACGAGACGAGAACAAGAGCACCAAGTAGAGATGAAAATCTGTTATATTTTGAAACCGCTAGCCGTGTTTTAGTGGCGATATAGCGGGGTTTCCTGCCATAAGTTTTGTACTAAACTTACCTATTAAGAAGGCCTATTAACTAAGAATTTTTGTGTAACATGATTTAAAGAAGTAATGGTTTTTTTTATACCTGATTAGACTTTTTTTTGAGACCTGTAGTCTCAGCTATCATACGACATGAGATCAACAACACCAGTACCAACGTGTGTTGGGCAGAGCCGCGGGCTGTGAAAGTGAAAGCAGACCGATCCGCTATTAATTGGTGCGTAATTGCGCGGCGCTACATTTATTGTTATTAGTAGAGATGTGCCTCTGCTTACCCACTCCAATCAGAACCGAGAGAGATTTTGACTTATAGGCCGAAAGAAACCGTGTAAGTTGTTAACTTTGAGCGAATGGTGCTTTACTTGTTCTTTTTTGGGACCAAGTTCTTAGGATTATCTTTCATCTTGTCCCTCGACTGCTGGATGTATGCGTATTTCTGAAATTATTTTGCTATCATCGGCTCAGTAGTGATGTCAAGACACATTTGATGAGTATGCACTATTTTGTATGAGGCACATTTCGTGGCAGTTAGTAGTCGCTCGGTATTCGTGTCGACTGGTGGTACCATGAAGATCAGTATATCATTTGCATCTAAAATATGGAGTCAGAAAAAATACACAAAGAAACACCAACATAACTGGTTACTAAAGTGATAAAAATAACACCAGGCTTATAAGTGTGCAATAGCAATTTAAATCACATGGGATAAACTAAAATATATGACTCCGCATTTATAAACACCAAACCGTGTTTCCCGTCGGCTCTTTTTTACAGATAGTCATCAGATTGGAAATCGCACAGGTGCAACCCAACTGCAATTTCAATCTATCATTATCATAAAACTACCTTAATAAATTCAGGGTCAAACATAATAGCTAATTTCCTTACCCTAATCCAATCAAATTACAAATAGGTAGCTAACTGGATCTATAATTTAATCCCATAAAAAAACCATGATCTATTAAAAAAAATCCTTATTCCCAGATAGTCAAGCGCAGCTCTACAGCGGGTACCGCCGGTCGGTCACGCTACCGCGGCTGCGCCGGCGCCGCCCGCCTAATAACATAATTGCGGGCTATCGATGCGCAAGCGCACCTACAGATATACGAGCGCTATTTATCCGAGGCACATATTTGCTGCGGGCAATCAAATGTGGAGTTATGATGTCATCTATACGTCAGAATATATGGGGTTCAATCACCTCTTAACTTATAGAACCATGCAAAGGTTTTTTGTTTGTCTACCACGCTAGTTATTTTAATTGCCCGTTGAATATAAGCACATGATGAGGTCGCTGGCTATGCAAAGAAACTATAATGATATGCCTGACGATTTATGAGAGTCACAAAAAGGAGTGGCAGTAGCCAACATAATCAATTAATATATAAAACCTGGGCAACCAGTACCTATATTATTCTTGTGCATCGACTTTGTCACTCATAGTGATGTGGTACAGCGGTGTTTTAGCGACCATTTATGGTATTTCTTCGTGCTTTGAAAAGAACGTTCAGCCAAGTTGGAAGTCTTATCGGTGATTTAATAAGTTAATAAGGCTATTCTTTCCTACTAAGCAAGAGAACATCTTTATACAGTAGTAATAGGACAATATTAATAAAAAAGTTTCCTCCTGTTGGAGGAGACTCACCGCAACAATCATCTCTGTCCTATACTTATCCAGCTTTTTTTTTTATGATTGATAAACTTGTAATGCTATTTTAAATGTCCACTTTGCCCTCAGGTCTCGTTGTACTAACTTGAAGATGAGCTGGTTGCAACACCTCGTAGTCTCAAAGCCGACCGCGAACAGGCGCGGGCGCAGCAATAATACTAAATTATCGATAAACAGTTAACTGAGACGATGCGCAGTGTTGCCAACTTTGGGTTAACCTTCAAGTGATCTACTATATCAAGATGGCGGAGAGCATCCCGAGGAGATTATTAAAATAGAGCGGTTTATTTAGAACTCCAGTGTTTGGGAATTCATACCAATAAACTAAAACTAGTTAATAGGTTTTGTGTAATTCCTACGGATTACTTACAAACTGTCTATTTTACATTATTTTTTTCCATCTAATCTACCACGGTATTGTATTTCTCCGCTAATTTGTATCAATTACATCTTTCGGAAGGCACGTTAAGCCGTTGGTCCCGGTTACCACTTAATGTGGTAGTCGTTAAGCCGAGTTGGAAGCCTTAAAGGCGGCTTGATAAGTTCCAACAGCAGGTGGCCACAAACCTGCCTCCACCAATCCGCACTGGGTCCGCGTGGTGGAGTATGACCCAATCTCTCTCACCTCGATTTGTGAGAGAAGGCCTTTGCCCAGCAGTGGGCAGTATAGGCTGATATTATTATATTATACATCTAACATTGACTACTAAGTTCCAAAAAACTAATACTTAGCTGAACTGCTAAATTGCGTCTAAATTACGATAGAACGAATACTGGGCAAAAGAAAAACCAAATTTCATTGAAACACAAACAATATCATTAACTAGTTATACTTATAACTATAAATTTATCTCGGTAAAGAATATAGTTACCTAGCTAGAAAGTTGGCAACACTGTCCAAATGTTGGGTATGTTTTGTTCATTAATGGTGTTGATCTGGAAGCAGGCTCTTGCGCATAAATCAGTTCACATCCCCCCCTCGCCCCGCGCACACCGGCGCTACGCCCGCGTCTGTATCAATTAATTGATAGGTGTTAACGACATTTAAATTGTGATAGGGTTGTCAGATGAATCAACTATTTCACAATTTCATCCTTTCGATGGGAAGAATTCAGATCGCAAGGGTCGTGATTTGTGATGTGCTGGAGCAAAAGACGTAAAGTGCAGAAGTAATTTATTAGGAGTATTTTGTAAGTTCGTATGTCTTGGATAGTAAGTATTCACAATGTACCTCAGATAGAGAAAAAGAGAAACTTTTAATTGGGCAAGCTTCGGCACTTAAGGTACAAGGCACAGCTGGCAATAGAGAATGACGTGATCGCTCTCTGATATATTGGGACCTAACATCATCAATTAAATGTGTGGAGCGTATAAAATACTCATCTACCTCCTTCGCTGAGGGCTAGTAGGCACGACCGTGTATTGTTAATAACTTTATTCTAAAAATACCGTGTCTTATCTGAAGGGGAAGTCAAGAGTCAAAAGTTTTCGTATCCGGCGAGCCTGTATGAGGCAAACTATAAGAGTAGAGGAAGCCAAAGTAGTCTGTAATTAAAGAACCTGTTAGAATTCTGTACTGCTGCCTAAGGAGTTCGGCGTGATATGATATCTAAAACTTCCTTCTTAGGATCCAACCCTAAGTCCACGTGTGAACTGAAGAAAGCACATCCGGTGACTGGGCGCGGCGGCGAACTGCGCGAGCGCACCGAACATGTCAGCAATTATTTTTAAATATATTGTATATATTAAGCTAATTGTCGCTTGCCGCCTCGTGACGTCTCCAATTCAATTAATGGCATCCGTGTGAGAACTGGGGCATTCATTTACACCTGCAACTTCGATATTAGCGTAACGGTACTTACTATGCTTAGATCTTGGAATCAATTCTCGCACAAACCAAATAGGTATCCAATTCATTGATACTTGTTATTTAGGTGCTGTGCTTATGTAAATAGAATTCCGATCTTAGAGCATGTTTTTAAAATTAATTTCCGACTTTTAAGCGTTTGTTTAAACTTAGTTTGTACGTAATATCCCATAGGCGTTAACAATTCACTATGACAGTTCTTCTGTACCGCGGTTGTTACCGTTCGTTGTTAGTTTGAATAAATATTAATAAAACATTTTATACATTTATTTGTAAACATAGAGCAGTGATAACCTAGTGGACTGCATAGTCAGAGGTCTCGGGCTCGAACCAGGGCCCGCACCTCCGTCTTTTTGAACTCATGTCCGTTTTAAAAATTTACTATCACTTGCTTTAACGTTAAAGAAAAACATCGTGAGGAAACCTGCATGCCTAAGAGTTTCTCGAAGGTGTGTGAAGGTCGCCAGCCCGCACTGAGCCAGCGTGGTGGACTATATCCTAAACCCTCTCAGTTTGAGAGGAGGCCCGTGGCCAATGGTGGGACAGTTTCTTAATAAGGTTAATATTATTATTATTTGTAAACATACCATGACACAGAACAAGACCAAAGTCTGAGGTAATACTTTATATATAAAAATAAAGAAAAAAATCTAAATCACACATTCCGGGGCCCGCATCATCAAATAAGTATTAGAATACAACAAGAAGGATTAGCGTTATTTTAATACCCAGCAACAACAAACAGAAACCGTTTCCGAAACGTCAAAAATGAATGTCATTAAGGCCAAATTAAGGCCAAACCGTTTAATATTAATGAGAGTTCTCGCGCCACATAATAACACGCATTATCATAATCACGCATAATGTGTGATAATCATAATATTTACTCATAGTGATCACACGTCGCATCGGATCATAATAAACTTGGTGTTATGTCTTATAGCTTATTGGCCCCTGGCAATAGTGCCAGTTAATATCAGTTTAACTGCGTTTATCACTAATATTTGATTCTGTAGGCATTTAGAAAGGGCCACGAAGAAATAGATTTTATTTACTATGAAAATATAATAACACAGTAATAAAATAAAAGATACAATGAAAAGAACAAGGTGTAACCATCGATATATCATAACAAGATACACATTCCCGTGCAAAAGTTACACTAAAAACGTCCCCAAATCCACTTGAGTAGTTATTGTTATGATATAAACGTAAATTAGGGCATATTGTACCTTACTCATATTACTTAAAGTTGTATTTGCAAAAAAGCGGATGCCTGTTAATTTTTTAGTACCGTCCAGGTTTGCCTGCCTTTTGGTGGTGCCAATTTTCGTGTGGCGAGCGCGTGTCACCTATATTTGATCGATGGGACAGACAAGTTAATTCTTAGTCTCAAGAATGGTACAGCGAAGAATGGCATAAAAAGGAGCAGGCTCTTGCCCTGCAGTGCGTTATGGAGAGCTAAAGATGATGGTTTGTTTGTCAAAGGGTTGAACGATATCGTGTCACTGAATAATCTGGATGTGAATAATTTACATACTGATACTCTTTAGTTCCCTAGTAAGTATGCCTTGAGCGTTGTTAGATGGACATTTACTGCCGACAGTAACACTGAGTTGAAGAAAGCTCACTAAACACATTACTTGTGATGAATGATTATGATGAATGGTCCTAATATTGCAATGATTTTAATGACATATTCGCGATTAGTATATTTTTTTATTAGCCCTGTTAAGATACTGTCCCACTGTTGGGCACGGGCTTCTTCTGAAACTGAGAGGGTTTAGGCCATATTCCACCACGCTGGCCCAGTGCGGGTTCGTGAACGTCACACACCTTCGAGAAACTCTCAGACATGCAGGTTTCCTCACGATGTTTTCCTTCACCTTTAAAGCAAGTGATAGTTAATTTTTAATACGCACATTCTTTCGAAAAGGCACAGGTGCATGCCTGGGTTTGAACTCGAGACCTCTGACTTTGCAGTCCATCGGTCTAAACACTAGGCTATCACTGCTTGTTTACACAGCTGAAATTCATAAAAAGCCGTCACCCAACTTATACGAATGAAGCCAACACCCTGTCAACACCTGCTACACAGCACCTGACTTATAAGAATTAAGATTATTTAGACAGAAACATGACTATTCGTCCCACTCTTGGATGATAATTGTCCATAATTCGAGTCACAATTTGACGTCGGTCTCGCTCTAATTCCGACTGACAAACCTTTAATCGGATTACTGACCAAATTGCTGGGCGGGAGTTCTCACGCCGCGCGGCTGCGCGCGCGCAAGTCATGCGCGCTAATGACGCGCCATATTGACAAGTGTGCGCGGGCGCAGGTAGCTTCTGCCTCATTATTCACATTGTTATTAAAAATAATGCTCACGTGTGAATCAAATTATATTGTGTGTAGTTATAGATATGGTAAGCATGATAATTAAAAAAAAATGCCTGACTTAGGTATTAACCTATACATTCACGTTTTTCATTACGTAACTCTTCGCAAGTTTCCTTATTAAGACGACACCACGATCAGAATCAGAATATTTTTTATTCATGTAAACTATTACAGTATTTATGAATCGTCAGAAAAGTAACAAAGACTCCACCACCACTTCGGAATGTCATTCCTGTGGAGAAGAAGGGCAAGAAACTCCACGGTTACTCTTTTAAAATAGTATTTTTACATTTTCTTTTTCCATCTACATTTTGTTGTGGGATATGGGAGAACGATGTAGCCTGGTCTATCAGGTAGGTCTAAGTTAAAATATACAAATTATACTATTCATGTGAATGGCTACATGGTTCCCTCATTTACAGAGAAAGAAATGAGAAAAAAAAGATACATATTCCTAAATTAATAGAAGGAAGAGAGGCAATATTAAATAATAATAGCTAAACAAGTTGTCTATATTCAATCAAGTCGAGCTGGAACAGCCTCTATCCAAGTATTTTTGTCTTTTAAATAATCATCTAGCGTATAATAAGCTGGCTTACTAAGCGTACGTTTAATACAAGCTTTGAATTTATTGTCACTAAGTTTAGATAGATAGATATAGATTACTCTTTATTGTACACCAATACATTTACATAGAGAAAAAAAAAATAAACAAAGGCACAATTGGCGATCTTATCGCTAATAGCGATCTCTTCCAGACAACCAAAACTGAAAGAAAAAAGTTATACAAAAATTAGTGACGTTAAGAGGAATTTTATTATAAAATCTAACACAGTACCCCATGAAAGAAGTATGAATTTTTGACAGACGAAATTGCGGTTGATCTAATTTATTTCTATGTCGCGTATTATAGCAATACCTATAGCCTAGCTGATTAAACAGATCTATATTTTTTTCTTGTATATATTTCGTTTTCATAAATATACTGACATGGGACCGACATAATATTGGCTTCTTTAAACAATTTCCTGAGAGAGACGCGACTACCTAAGTTATAGATGGCTCTTATAGCTCTTTTTTGCAAGATAAAAATAGACTCAATGTCAGCTGCCCTACCCCACTAAGTAACTGAAATAGACCATCCGCGCTGTGTCCACATCAGTAAGTTGTCTGATCTTTCTTACGGCATAGGCAGCGGCACCGAGCCTTTTACCTAAAGTCTTAATGTGAGGGCCCCATTGTAACTTAGAATCAAGCGTAATCCCTAAGAAAGATGTATCATTGATAAACTCAAGTTTCTCGTTGTTCATCATAATATCACATGCAGTACTTTTCACATTTGGTAAAGAAAACCTAATACATTTAGTTTTTTTATTATTAAGCACTAAGTTATTGCTTGTGAACCAATAATGTACTTGAAGGATAGCGTCATTTACCTCGTCAACATTATTTACATGTCTATCTACTTTAAAAATTAAAGAGGTATCATCAGCAAATAACACTGTCACTTGTTTTTCAATTATTTGAGGTAGGTCGTTAATATATACCAAAAATAGAAACGCAAAAGATGCCAATGCCGTCCTGTGAGTTCTCCCACGCATCAAATATATGCTTTATTAGAGTAACACCGGCGTCGGTGGTACAACGTCCTTTGGTGAAGCCATATTGCTTCAAACACCTTGCTGAGCACTCGTAAGACAGACACTGGCCTATAGTTGTTTGGATCATTACTATCGCCGGATTTGAATAGTGGTATTACTTTACTAAACTTCATTAAATCCGGAAATACTCCCTGATCTACACACATATTAAAAACTAAAGCTCAGTGAGGCGCGATTTATTTATTTATTTATTTTATTTGGTCAACAAAACAGATTACAATCGAAGACTAAAGTCAGTAAGATAGTGCAAAGGAATATAAACTAGACTGTAATCCTAAATATGTATGAATAATAGATTTACACACTTTTACAGACATGCCTTTAGTTAGTCTTCATTTAATTTTATTTTTAAATCATTAAAGACTTCAAGAAAGAATCATTAACCGACCGTGGACTATGTTTTTAGTTTTATTTTTTTTAATATAAACGTAGCCCGACCCTAGGATTTATTCCTGTGTCGTGAGTGCGTTTACAAACACGAAAATTCACATACACAAATACCCAGACCGGAACAAATAATTGTGGATCACACAAAGATTTGTCCCGTGCGGGAATCGAACCCGCGACTATTAGACACAGTGGGCGGAGCGGCTTAAGCAATTAACCACTGCGCTAAATCGTCCGCTAAATGTTTGAACCTAAACTCTACAGGACAAACACCAATGTTCTTTTTAACAAATGAAATTGCAAGGGTTGAAGAGGAATTCAAAGATTTAGTCGTCTCTAGTGGAATATTAGTAAAAAATCTTTCAAATTCTTGAGCTGATCTATCTGTGTTAAAGAGACCGCGCGGAGTCTCAATGGTCAAGTCTATACTGCGTTGTTTAAGCCTCCAAGTTTAATTATTAGTAATCTTCCAGGTGGCCTTTATTTTATCATCTGCAGATTATTTTTTTTTACTTATATGAAGCGCTTTAGCTGCCATACACACTCTACTAAACGTTTTAGAGTAATTTGTAACGTACCTTGCAAAACTTTCATAATAAGTTTGGGATTTGAGATCATACAATTTAAATAGACTTTCCCTACTTCTACGAATTCCAGTAGTAGCCCAATATTTGTTTAATATTTGTGTTTAATATTCATTTAATATTTGTTTAATATTTCTTACTTTAACGAGAAATTTACTAGTAAATTCTCTTTGTAATATTGAAAAAAAATAAGCATAGAATCTAATAGGGTCGTTTGAATTACATACGAGAACACCTAATATATTCTTTAAAACACTTTCAATTTTTTGCAATCTCATAGGTGTTATATGTCTACATTTAATGGTAATACCTTTTTCTGGTGTAATATAATGAAAGGTAACTGATTGTCCTATGTGATCCGATGCGAGATAGTTAACTACTGCTTGATCTAAATAATCGCAATTACAAAAAATATTGTCAATGCATGTAGCAGAAGTTAAAGTTATTCGAACCGGTTCGAGAAAAACGTTAGTTAATTTAAAAGAATTAAATAAGCTTAAGAGTCTGTCACTGTACCATGTTTTTTCTAAAATATTTATGTTGAAGTTACCGCAAACTACAACAGACTTGTTCCTCGTGAAAGTTTTATTCAGCACATCTTCCATTACAGATTCAAATTTTGTAAAATTCTGACTATTTGGGGGTCTGTACACACACACACACAATAATATGCTTATCACAAGAAATTTCAACACACTGTTCAACTGAACGCCTAGCTGAGCCTAACTATATCACTTCATGTTCTTTCGACTTCATATTTTTCTTTACCAAAATTAAAGTACCCCCCATGAAGCCTGGACATACGACTGTAGTAACTTAAAACCGAATGATTGGCAATATTGAATAATATTTCAGGTGTTTTAGGCCAATGTTCACAAATACAAACAACATCATATTTCGTTTTTTCCAAAAATAACTCAATCTCTAATGATTTTGAAGAGAATCCTTGTATATTCTGACGGAATAGTTTCAAACTACCAGGCCTCTCTTCCTCCTTAATTAAAAGATGTAATTTGCTAGAGGTACTATAATGTACATCTGTTGTCAATCTCTTGTCGTTTAAACAGTTTATCACAGTATTACTAGAAAAACTATGTAATACTGGCTCGTCTCTTATCCTAGATTTCGTTATATTATTTATAACGGAGTTAATATTATAAACTAATAAATTAGCAATTTTTAATTTACATTTCTAAGGAAGGAACATTGCTTCCTGATTCAATTTAAACCCACTAACAAACTTGTAAAGGTCAAAAAATAAAACATTGTCATTATGATTTGACAAAATGTACATATAATTATTCAAATAATGAATAAATATATTTTGTTTTTCTGACAAGTTGTCAAAATAAGGGAAAGCACAAAAAATTAAATTCTTTAAGATTGATTGCAAGAATGTGTTGATACCATCAACAAAGTCCTTTTTTGTATACCTAGGCTGTTTCCAAATAACAAAACAACTGTAGTTGTACTATCTATTTTTGTCTGCGTGATCTTATTTATTAATAAGTTATAAGGCAGTTATAACAACAGTTGGTCACATTATGGTTTAGTTGACTGTGTAAAAGTAAACCAAAGCCTGCCCCAAGTTGGTCAGAGAAAACTAATGTTTTGTAGTCCACATCACGTTAAGTGAATTCTTGTACGAGCGTTACATGCCTAGACCCGGAAGCGGATATCAAGGGGGTACAGATACATTGGTCAGAGACTCATATCCCCTGAGACCCTGCATTATATTTTACTAAATCCATCAACTCACTAGCTTCCCGCATGCGGTCACATAATTGTATCTGAGCGGCTTCATATTTAGTAAAAATATCCTTTAAAGTTATTTCCCTAACTAACAACTCATTTCGTAATTATTGAGTATCTATATCATACCTACATTTGTTATATTCTAATTGTTTGGTACATAAATCTAACTTATTTATTAGTTGGAAGCGCTCTTTTGCTAGACAAAAATTTATTTTAAAATAATTTTGCCTAGTTAGAGCCTTTTAGTTTTCCTGATAATGCATTTTATTTTTAAATACTTTTTTATCCTATTGTGACCTCTATAGAAGGAAAATTGTTTATAGTATCATCACCAGTCAAATCAATAATGTCACACAAAGAACTGGACCCTTTACCGACTAACTCCTCATACAAGCTCTGAGTAGCAGCAGACTGCTTACTGATTTGGAGGGATTCCAAATCTGAAATGGTGTTATGAGCTTCATTCAGTTGAATTTCCAGATCCGATATACGTCTCAGAGCTAGTTCATGTGTGTCACCGCACTGTTCTAAGCTAAATACAATATCACGGAGCCGTTGATATTGGTCCAGAATGTCCATATGTTGTATGTGCAATTCGGCCAAATCGTTCTTAAGTTCGGTGTTCTTGTCAATGATTTTCTTCACTTCTACCTCGCTGTCATCCCTCTTCTGCAACAGTTGTTGGCACAGGTTATTTGACAATTCCGTTCCGTTGCCCGGAGCTTGTCCTCTGTATCACGGGTTGTTGCGCTGCGGGTCATCATTTTGCTGGAACGTGAGAATAGGTGTCAGAAACAAGAAAAGTTTGTAAAAAGCTTTGGTAAAAGGAAAATCAAAGTTATTAAATATTAGATAACAGAAAAGGAATCTTATTGTTGAGTGACAATAAAAATAGAATAATTAAGACAGGGATCTAGTTTCAGGGAAGTGAGTAAATATTACAAAAAGTATAAAGTGATGTAAAGATGATTGATTATATTGTTTGTAAGTAGGTAGGTCATTTTGTTGCATGTAAACCTATTTTATAAGCAAATGATATGCCAATGAACTTAATTCTTATATATAATTATTTACAATACAGGCTCGTGCAGTGTATTTGTAGTGTCTAAAATGTCTGTGGCGAGCGTTAGTCGTCGATTTTGTTTCCACTACTTGTCAAACAAAAGGAGACATTACAATGCCTGTATTTATTGGACGTGGCTGACCAGGCTGAGCTGTTTACAAATGTCGTAGAGTATGTAATCGTAATAAAAATAAAGATATTGGAACAATATTCCCCGATTTAGGTGAAAATTTGAAATCCTTTCCGTTGCTTTGACAGCCGGTCAAAGTTTCTTCACTTTTTATTACAATTCAGCAATCACTGACTCTTATTAACAGCATATACACGTGATATCATGTAATTTTGGTCAATATACACACAAAATATGGAATTAATTTAATTAGTTTAAATAAATACGACGAGAGCTATTTTTACTACAGCTGATGGCCAGTGCTGCCAGCCCAAAAAACGACTATTTATCGACAGGGAGAGTGACCATGATGCAATTACTTTACAAAACAATAATAAGGGACGGATATATAGAGCGCGTGCTCGGAAATAAACGACGTATGTCCAAAAACAAATTTTATCATAATTTTATTTTCTAAAGAACTACACTATGAAATAAAAAAACTACGTTACAAGAACTTGGCTACAATTATTCTCTATGTTTTTAAGTAAATTTTATTCACCAGTTCTTAAGCGTTTCGCGTTGGAATCAGAAAAAGTAAAGTACATCTCTATATATTAATTTAGATTTTTTTTTCTATCAAGAAAATGTTGTCTAATCGTGTATTTTTTTACCAGATTCTAAAATATAGAGTCAAAATTCATATTCCTAAACATTAAGTATCTAATCTATATACTTCTTGAAGTGCATGGAGTAAAAAAACACGTGTATTTCGCGGTAGCCCCTTAAGCTTAAATTATTAGAGTTAAGATTTAGACCCGTAAACTAACATTTTAGTACAAAAATCGGTTTTTAAAACTAGATTCACAATTGATTGACGTTCTGTAACACGGGCCTTAGACATTTAAATTTATACAACACATTGACACCATCTATTACGAATATTAGGCCTTTTTTAAATATAAACATTGTCACTCCTATATTCCCCAAGTGGTGATAGCAGGGGTACCTACATCTCTGATATAGGGGAGTACACAGTACATCAACATAGATAGGTTCCAATGAATAACTTACTGGCATTATACCAAACACAACTGCCCATTTAAAACTGATACTGGGAATTGTTCGATCAGTTGGTCAGATTGTCGGTGTGTAGAGACAATACTACACTTTGTCCTACATGGGATTCGAATCCAGATTAAAGAAGCAGTTACCCAATTTTTAATAGAAGACATGATTTAAAGATCCAAATATTTTTCTTCTAGCGAGGTCGTTTTGATATCGGGATGTTTTGATGAAAGCTCGTTTTGCTAAGGTTGAAATGAAAGTTTATATTACCACGCTTTTTTTACATGTTATTTTCCCATCTCACACTTATTCTCTAGAACCTAAATGAGAGCAATTACCGTTGCATAGTTAAACACACGTAACCACAGTTAAATACACTAAACTCTTCCGGAATGTGTGGTGTGATAATTACCGCCCGATACAGTTAGTGGTCAGGCGAGGCTGATGTCGGCCTGAGCCCTTATTCGCCATGACAAAACGTGACACGTTACGATAACTTTGTTAAAAGATCGTATATAATTCATTTGTTTTTTTAAAGAAAACAGCCCCACACTGGTTCCGAATTATTTGTGTGTCGTGAATGTAAATATAAAATGAAGATACTAACATAAAATTCGTTATTTGTCCCGTGCAGGGATCCAACCGGCGACTACTCGATCTGATGGGTGAAGCGGCTTAAGCTCTTAACCACTGTACTAAGCGGTCCGTTATGGTATGCCAGTGACTGAGGGAGGATTAAACAATCAATTCACGAAGTTATCGTAACGCGCCGAGGTATGTGATTAATAGGGGAATAATGCCTCTGGTCGCGGCGTTTGCTCGCTAAATATCGCGCGACCGCTGTGGGAACGCGGCAAGCGGTCGCGCGACCGATGCAAGGCGACCGAATTATTCGCTACGATATCTCAATCTTGCATCTGCTTACTATTGGAATAGTTTTAGGTATGGGTGTGCTTTGTAGCGAATAGAGCAGCGGTTTCGAGACTGAGTGGAGACGAAAAAGCTAAGCGTAGCCAGAGTATGAGCTTATGTAATACTTCTTGTAAGTAATAGATAAATGTACTTAATACCCACAAATTTTTATTTATAAGTAGCTAAAATATACGTAATAGACTTCCTCTCTTGGAGTTAGGATTAATGAAAACAAAGACGTAATTGCGTTTCTCTGTAAAACGAAAGTCTGGTTTAGATAAAATACTTAAGACATTTACTCAATTACAGTAATTATTAACTAAACATTTACTCACCTGTAAAACGAAAGAAACAACATTTAAAGCCTTTATTTCAGGTCTTTTTATATTTTAACAAAAATAACAAATATAGAAAATATTATCTTAACGAAAAAACTCGCTCACAATCTGTCTTATATTCTATCAAATGTCCCACTGTCAGTCATGAAATCTAGTAGGCTTACAAAGACCAATTAACGAAAACAGGTCGTATATGTTTTTCTTTACATATATTTTAATATAAAATATTATTTTAAAGTCAAAAAAATATTTATATGAGTAGGTCATAAAAATGCCTACAGCAGTGATAGCCTAGGGGTTAGACCGTTGGACTGCAAAGTCAGAGGTCTCGGGTTCAAACCCAGGTACGCACCTCTATCTTTTCGAAAGCATGTGCGTATATAAAATTAATTATCACTTGCTTTAACGCTGAAGGAAATCATCGTGAGGAAACCTGCACGCTTGTGAGTTTCTCGAAGGTGTGTGAAGTTCGCCAACCCGCACTGGGCCAGCGTGGTGGACTATGGCCTAAACCCTCTCAGTCTGAGAGGAGGCCCGTGCCCAACGGTGGGACAGTTTCTTAACAGGGCTAATATTATTTATTTTAGGTCACAAAAACACTTACAAACGTAAAAAAAATAACAAATTATTACGATTACCACCGAATCAAACTATAGTTCTGATTCGGCATAACTGACTATAGAGGCCCTTTGTAATGTAATTGATCCTATGATAAAAAGTATTCGTCATTATTATTCTAACAATCATGGTGATCAGTAGAACGAGTGGAGCTGCGAGCTTAATTGTCGTCGAGTCAAGCAGATGGCCGTGCCTCGCAGCTACTAATTAATTACTCTTTTAATTGCTAATTCCGAATTCTTAACGCGTGACGCGGGGATTAGGATTAATATGATAGAAAATAAACACAGAGAGGTCTGAAAGAATATGTTGGAACTGTACTCCCGGCCTACGCTGCAAGGGATTTGGCGTCATCATCTATACTAATATTATAAAAACTGTTTTTTTGTTTATTAGTTTGTAATTAATAAACTCCGAAACTAGTGGATCGATTTTAATATTTATATTTCACTATTAGAAAGCTACATATAGAAGTATAATAGGCGGTAGATGGCGCTGTTGTCGACCGTGTGCGAAACCGCGGAAAACTGCTAGTATAGAATTAAATGAATACAAATTATGAATTAGTAACTGAGAAGGAAAAACTGAATCTTATCAATATATTGATATATTGTGCGACAAGGATCTTATGACATTGACAGGGTCAGTGTGAAATTAGGGTTATCATTTAGTAAAATTTCAGGGAAATATTTCAAGAGATGGGCTCGCACGGTTACTTATTAAAAAAGAACTTAGGTTAATTTCATAGCAAACGGCAACTACCATAAATTATCATTTCCCTTGATGACAGCGTCAGTTCTGCTGCGGGCCAAAAGATCCTTATATGACTGTAACGGTAACTAGATAAAGAGCTCACTAAAAGTACTAAAACTCTATGTGGTTTATAAATATTTAGAACGTAAAATTCTCTCCAAATAGGTTGGGTAAGTTGAGCACATTTTATTTTGATTTCGCCCAAAGTGGGACCTTATAATATGAGAAGGATCTCGCGGACACAGATATCGCGCAGTGAATAACGAGAACAATGTAAATAGTCGCAACAAACAATAGCGCAGGCGCATTGCCGCCGGAAATGTTACTGTGGTGAGAGTGTGTGGACAGCCGAGAGCGAGAAACACTTCAAAATCCAGTAACTATATGGCAATCCATCCATTCGCCTATTCGCATCTGCATATTTACAGAATGCCACGTAAAACAGGAAACTATGCATAAATTATTTATCCACTATATATATGTCGTGGTTGAAAATAACCGGGGATTTTCTTGAAACTTCGATCAGAAAAGAGAGAACTAATTTTAAAACGGGTGCTGTTTTGTTCTGTAATAAAACATACTACGTATTGCACTGTCGTAATTCCAAAGCATTTCTGTCACGATTAATTCACAAAAGAGATGGTAAGAAACATGTCGAATGATCTTTTAAATAACGCTAGGTCCGTTTGAGACCAAAAAATTGAGATCAATCCTGCATCCGTTCCACAGTCTCTTCACTAATATCAAACCTATAATCTTTGTATTATCTCGGTAAAAATAAATAAAGGTGGATGCTTATTGTACAAAGCCTTGGTTCTGCAGTGGTCCTCTTTCGGCTCAAAACAGATACATTAGTTCCGCGCGATCCCGGCGCACAGCGAGCGATGCGACGCGCACGCACCGGCCGGTCGGTTGCGTCGCATACATTAGCGCGCACCTCACATATTGAGCTGTACTGTTAACAACACATAAGTCTCTAGTGCGAGATGTATTCAATATTTGTGAGAAAAGAAAGTATAAATACATGAGTTAAGAGTCGATCTGATTTCCTAATAGGTACTTATTCATTTATATTTCAACATAATGTCGTGAAGTACATCGTGTTACTAACAACATTTACATTTGTGAGAAAAGAAAGTATACATATTTGGCTATTATGTCTAATGGTATCTCATATCTATCAACTTGCATGAATGTATGTTGCCTCTATAATCTTACTCGTTGTTTAAGATAATTTAGGTGAAGTGTGTGCATTATCTCTTTAGCCTATTTACTACATCGGCAAATAGAAACAGAGGCTTCATTCTACCATCCCTATAATTACCTAACCAAGGGAACCTCTCGGAAACCATCTTTGAGATTTTCCAAAATGGATGTTTTTTGCAACATATCTTCTTCAATCTTCCAAACCGAAACAATAATTACTGTCTATATGTTAATTTACTCCAGCTAGGAAGTGGGTAAAGTAACATAAATTGTAGCTGGTCAGCACAAAGTGACGTGGCGCGACGGCCGCGTCGCGTCGCCCGCGCACGTCGCTCAGGCGTCAGCGCCGCTGGCGGACCAGAGATCTATATCTTCCGGGCGATTGCGCGGGCGCAGCGCTGGGAATAGATTTATGCAACACTGTCGCACTCTTCGTAAATTATTCGTGTGTAGAGATGCTAATAAGCTCTAGCACAGACCTAACGATCGCTGTTACCGCCAACTAGTTAGGATGGGTGACCGCCATTGGCAGAATTTTTTGTTTGTTGTCAAATAAGTAACCTCACGCCAGGATTATCACGTATTATCATATATCACGATTATCCCTGTAGCATGTATGCGTTTACAAACATGAGTTCACATATACAAACACCCAGATAGTAAGGAACGTTTGTCGTTTTGTCCCGTGTGAAGTTCAAACCCGTGACTATTTGATACGTTATGTAGAATAGGTTTAACCACTGGACCAAGTTGTCTTTTCGATATATAACTGTAATTAAAGCATTAACTTCTTGCACTCTAACTGCCATACCTGTATATTACTAGAATCCCTTACAACCTCGTGTCTATTCCCTATCATATTAAATGCCCTTTTAAGATATTTTGCGGTTGGAACTAAATCAGCGACTGCGCTGTAGCGTAACCACTAATCTCAATAGTTTTATATAAAAACGATAATAAGGAGTAATCTGTACTATTCCTTACCTCTGCTTACGAAATAGTGGGAATGAAAATGAGAGCACTGAGGGCATGCAAAGTCTACGAACCACTTTGGGCGTCAATTGTACTGATAAAACTCCGCAAAACCTTTAAAACTTTAACCAAATCATGCAGATGGGAGTAGACTACAAATTCTCCTGATTCATGTTAGTAGAATTGTCGGACGACTTAGCGCAGTGGTTAAGAGCTTAAGCTGCTCCGCCTACTGTGTCGAATTGACGCAGGTTCGATTCCCGCACAGGACAAATCTTTGTGTAATAATAGCCCTGTTAAGAAACTGTCCCACTATTGGGCACGGGCCTCCTCTGAAACTGAAAGAGTTTATTAGGCCATAGTCCACCACGCTGGCCCAGTGCGGGTTGGCGAACTTCACACACCTTTGAAAAAGTCTTAGGCATGCAGGTTTCCTCACGATGTTTTCCTTCACCGTTAAAGCAAGTGATAATTAATTTTTAATACGCACATGCTTTCGAAAAGACAGAGGTGCGTGCCTGGGTTTGAACCCGAGACCTTTGACTTTGCAGTCCAACGGTCTAACCACTAGGCTATCACTGCTTTTTTTTTCATCTTTGTGGGGCACACAAAGATAAAAAAAAAAGCCGGCCGGCCCCCAGCTAGATGGACCGACGACCTCAAAAAGGTCGCTGGGACAGACTGGATGCGGAAGGCGGAGGACCGTGTGCAATGGCGCGTGTTAGGAGAGGCCTATGTCCAGCAGTGGACTACGATAGGCTGATTGATTGATTGATTGATTGTGTGCCCCACAAATATATTTTTTTCAGTCTGGGTATTTGTGTATGTAAATTTTCATGTTAGTAAATGCACCCACGACAGCGGAATAAATACCAGTGTGGGCTACGTTTATTTATATAAAAAATGGTGTTCTGCTCCCTTTTGGTGTCCACTTCGCTGCTTAATGTGGCGGCTTACATTCTCACGGTGACCACTCGCTGGATGTTGGTTACTCAATCACGCAAAAATGGCTTGGATGGAAATTGGCGCACATCGTTTATTACCTGGATTAAAACATAGGATAATTTTTATCCGGTGTATATATATAATAAATGTAAGGTTTCTGTCTAAAGTCAACCGACGAAGTTGCTGGCAGAAACTAGTTTATAACATTAGTACAGTAGTAGGAATTAGGATACACAAACATATATGCGGCGGGATATATTACATACACAAACACGAAAAGAGGCAATATAGTGACGAGCATGAACTTAAGAAGTATGTCTGTAAGAAGTAGCTATAAATTATTTTTGCAGAACGCAATCTGCCAAAACAGTTTATACGAAGCGAAAATAATTACAATTTTCCGTTCATTTTCTGACCGCAGCACATGGTCTTTAGATTACACATACACGCACATACCCTGTGGTTAATTCTGGAATCTTCAGTGAATAGTAACCGCAGGCTGACTGTCGCCATTAGCCCACGATTCTCACAAGCCACGGCGGCGCGGCGCATGCGCACTTGTAGCGGTCACCGCGGTTGCCCTAAACGAACCAATCTTCCCATAACTTAGTTAGGAAATGGGTCTTTATAAGTTTTTCTGATATAGGCATTGTTGTGGTCTTTGTTTAAAGTACTTTAAAGTAGGTAGGTAGGTTTTTTGATAGTAGGCGTTGTGGCTTTAAACTTAAATGTGCTCAATTGAAGGGAGTAGTCGAGGATCGCACTCAGTGGAGTGCGATCGGAAAGACCTATGTCCAGCAGAGGATTGCTATAGTGTGATAGTGATGATGTGCGCAATTCTCTAAAACGATATCCTAAAGAATATTTTACCGAGGATTCAACCAGAAAAATGCGTGGCAATATCCTACTATGCAAAGACCTTCTATTCCCTTTTTCTACTACCTAAAAATATTACGAGACTAAGCTCTGTAACGGGACCACTGTTCAAAACTATTCGATATTGTTAATTCTAGGCCTGTGTGTAAACTTCTCAAGAGCTGAGTCTATTTTTCATTCCTTCTTGGAATGTTTAATTTATACCGAGATCAGCAAAAACACCATCTATTTTCGATATCTACAATCGTATTCCAGTGTATCCCTTCCCAGTGCGGTAAATCACGCGCAGCCCGCGACTGGTGGCGTGAGGCACTGCGCACGCGCATCGGCCGCCATCACGAGCCTGCTACATCACGCCGCCACCGCCACCGGACCAAATACATCTCTGCCAACCCCCTGAACCTGCTGCGCGATACTAGACCTCATTTTATTGCATTAGAGCTTTCATTAGTGCTGTGCATCGATGATGATAACAGGCAATAAAAATTGAACCTTATGGATTGTTTGATTCAGCTTAAGTTCCTTTGAAGAAGGAACTGGCTAAGGAGTATTTCATAGGGTTTTAAACTGTATCTGTAACGTGTTTTGGTGGAACTTCGAATGAAATATGTGTAAGTAGTAATAAGTAATGTTGTGCGGTCGATTCACGCGTTCCTGATTTGTGTGCGCAGGCGCAGCGAAATGAAATAGTGCAGTTTTAGTTACAACTGTTGGGGGTGCGTGTAGTGTTGTGCGATCGTCTTAGATATTAAAACTCTGTCATGCCTCCATTCCTCTATCTGGGGTGGCAAAAGTGTGCTGTATACACCCATACCTTGCCGACAATTTTACATTTCAATATGTTAAATAGAGCTAACCTATATCCACTAAACCGGATATTTCCGGATTCGAGGCTGTTAGTAAGAATTTTTCGATAGGAAGCCTCTGTAAGACATTATCTGACTAAGAATTAGTACTCAGAACTTCGTAATCACAATTCGTACCATACTCACTAGAATGAGTCAGTGAATGTTGTAGATGTTACTAATCCTAAATATTCTACAAGGATTCTAGGTATGCGTATATTGTAAATATAATAAAAAATAGTATATTGTAATATACTATGATATACCTTCGATTTTTTTAATCTTACTAACGATTTTAAAAGTATAAAAATTCTGGATCTTAGTACTATCAACTAAAAGGACAACGGGATAAAATTGAGTAACAATATCGTGCAAACACAACATAATCATTATCATTAAAAATATGCTAACTATTTCGGATATTTATATTAAAAATAACCGCAACCGTCCCGTCCCTTCACGAGCGAGTATGAGCGTGGTCGCTGTTCAAAAAAAGGTCCTTCAATCACACCCGTGAGGCGCGGCGCTAGCGCCCGGCACTTGGGCGCTAGTGCCGCGGCATTTACACCGGTCTACGGACACATACACACCTGCGTTTGAGTTCTAGTTTATGATTCGTTTCTCTTAAATATATGTTTATTGGCAGACGTATTAATAAATAGAGTGTAAAGGAAACGAGCGAGGGCTATAAGGAAAAAAGTTAGTGGTCTTCTGTATTGTATGCCTACAGCGCAAGGGTTCTGATGTGAAAATATAGACTCATCTCGTTCGTGTCGTTAGTCTAGTGGCACATAGCGTAGCTAGTGATCACGAGGTCCTGGGATCAAATCTTACAACGGATGATGTGTTTTTTTAGAGTATGTTTTGTGCACGGTATAATGGGAATAGGATCATTTACCGTTACTTTGAGACTTAATATCGTTGGCGAAATGTAAGTTTTCACAGTACACCTGTGTCATCTTCGCTTGGAGAATATAGGTATGTCGATGACGGTATTAATACTGCCTACAAATTTATTTATTGATTAAACTACCAAACAGTCGATTGGGAGTGACATTAGTAGGACTAATATATTAAATATTATATTTCTTTTGGAAAGTAACTAACGCTTCATTGAATCATTTACAAGTAATGGTGATTCTACACGATGCAAGTAATTTAATGCACTTGCGCCCATTGAATGCAGCGTAATGTGTGCATGTAGTTTTCACGTTTACTGGCCCGTTATTAAAGTGGGTACCGCCTCAAAGGACATTGTTCTGTCCATACATGATTCGCCCCAAAACCAACAGCAATGAAAAGTGTATGTTTGGATGATTTCAAATCTTGTATGATTTCAAATTATCTATAAATTATGTTTATGTATTTATTATTAAATGGACAAGACTTGCGTTAATGCAATAAAAGTATTAGATTTTGTCGTTATAATTTAGTAGCAAACAATACATCTGTAATATTATAAAATGATATGAGCAATAATCATATCGATTATTGTTGAATGTAGTCCATAGCCATCTGCAACAGTAATTCGAGAACAACGTTGACATTCAGTAACGATGTCGGCGACTTCGATTTAAGTACTTACAATACATTGAAATGTTCATTTTGTATTGCAAATTGTCCGTTAGATACGGATACTTGCCGCTACTAGAGTAAAATAGATGAATAATTATGGTATTAGTCACATGTTTGTTGGTTCAGGGGCCATTTCCGAAGATGACCTTTGTCTACTTATTTTACGTATAATCTCGCTAGATCTGCCTGCCTCGTTGGTCTAGTGGCAAAGCGCATCGCTTGGTGATCACGAGGTCCTGGGTTCAAATCCTAGGTCGGAAAAATGAAGTTTTTCTAACGAAAACTTCACAGTCAGTCCGGAGTCTGAAATTGTGCCCGGTGTATGGCAATAGGAACATCGTCGGCAAAAAGTGGGTGTCCTTATTACAGCTCTGGCACCCCCTCTTGGGGAATATAGGCGTGACGGTGTACACGCTAGATCTCTTACTACCTCGTGAGCACAGCAACTTTATACTCCTTATCCAAGATTGTATCTACATAGGTACCTGTATAATAGATCGAATGTTACTCAGCTCTCTCTGCTGACCTCATAAAAGATATCGCGTGACGATATAATATGTGTATTACGCCTTTCTAAACCGCGTGCTATGTGAGCTCGCATGCGCGGGCGCATACCGCACACATTAACATAAACACAGTCGGGCTTCTCGGAAGAGTTCGCGCCGCGCGGGTAAACGGCCCAATTGCACGCCACGCCGCCGTCCGTCGGTAGGAAAATTATAGATATGGTAGGTCATTGGATGGAGGTTGAGGGTGCTACCTTGTCTTGTAGTACTCATTTGAGGATGAGACTTTTTAACTTGAGGCGCCGAGTTGCGAAACTTCCATGGATATCACTTTACGGCAGAAGTCATCGTCAAAATGTAAATCTAATGAGTCAGTATGTTATAGAACCAACATCAGTCTTGAATCTAGTTTTACCCTTGCTTAGGAAATATAGGCGCGACGGCGTTTATTTCATAAATTTTCTTAAAGTATAATAAAAAAATCGTGATATTCGTTCTGAATCATTCGAAGTGGCATTGGAATTCTCCTGCGTCTGCGTATCACTAAGACAAGGAGCAGATAAAGGTCAGTCATTATTGGGTTTCAACTCAACTGAAGTTTCCGCAAGTTTTGTGTAGATATTCATAAGCTACGCATACTGTGTTGGCTACTGTTGTTTTTAAGACGTGAAATGAAAAATAAAGGGGAAAGGAATAGGAAAAATGATTGGTATTCATATGTATAGAGCAAAACAAAAACTTATATTAAATCCTCCAAACATTGTTATAGCATTTGTCAAAAAAAAATAAACGTTGCTTCACACCAGAAATGATTTCTACATCGTCAGTGTGGTTACAAATAATGAAATGTGCTATATGCCTACAACCCAGAACGAAACAAGTATAGAAAGAAAATAAAATATCCTTTATAATATTTGTGAGTCATATTACAAAGATTTGTTCCGTGCGGTGACGAAACCTGTAACTGAAACATTGGTTCAAACGGTCCTCGCTCAATCTACTACACCAAGCGAACATCTAATCTGTTTTCCTATTATCCTTCTATTAACTGTTATCCTCAAGCAAAACACGCAAAGCTTTAAGCAAACACCATAAAGTTTTTGGACCAGAACAAGTGGAGGTTTCCACTAGCTCCGGTCCAAGCGGCCAACGATTTGCTTTGTTTGCATTCATAATGCGTACTGCTAAAGAATGGAATTCGCCCCCGCGGTCTGTGTTCCCGAAATAATAAATAGGCTACAGAATCAGCGAGCCACATTTTCAGTCCCATCATAACTTTCTATCAGGTAAGATAGGGGTCAATCGCTGACCAACCTTTTATAAAAAAGAAAGAAGCTCCTTTGGTCCAAGACCAGCTAATATAAAAATGTAAAAAATATATTACAATAAGGCAAAAGTTACTTATAGTATTAAGATATTTTTAGCAGCATTGCAAAAACAGCAAAGATATTATCAGTAACACTCAACCTTTCAACATTGCACAACATCATTTCAATAACCCTTTATCACTTTTTATTGCATCACAAAAAATGTGTCCAGAAGTACAACGGTGCGAGTGACCCGGACAGGCGTGACCTTTCCCGATTACTTCATCCGTCCAAAATTATTCAATTTATAGCCGATCCCCGCGACCCGCCGTGAATCACCGGCCAGTAAGTGAGAGGTCGTATGCCAACATATTGTCAGGAAAAAATATCGATATAATTATTTTGAATCGGTACAACACTGGCGGGTTATCGCACGCTAAAAGGGTCGTCCGTTCGAGATAGCGAGGTGGGGTTCAGTTGGGAGTGAGTCTTTGGGAACTGTTATTTTTGTAATAACAGTTTTAAATTACAGGTTATTTTATAAGGGTCTAAAAATAACTGCTACGTCTTTAATAGTCCCGATGTTCATTTATAACCGGATTATAAAAGATTAATTAACTCTACCCACCTTTTCCAAACTTAAGGGGAATGGGGAGAGGCACATCGATCGCTGGACTGACGGTTGTTGGGGCAGAAAAGTTCTTAAGTAGCGACCAGCATACCGGAAGATGTGGAGTGCGCAGGCTCCGCACAAAAAGGACCGATGACTTGGTGGATGCATTCAATGCAAAGCCGCTCGTTGTGACAATCTTTGGGGAGGCCGTTGTTCTGCAATAAACGTCTTTCAGCTGATGCCTTTTTGTGTCAGCACAACTACTTACAAGTCTTGAGACTACATTTGTTGTGACTAAGTCTTAATCCCTCCTAATATAAGTCTGCGCCTAGGCGCAAAGGCCAACAATTTCAATAGTCTGTTTATATCACATTATTTATGAAAATCTATTTAATTTTTTTTTGTAATAAACAGCAATTTTAGTGTAAGAAAAAAATATTATTCTAGATTGTAACAGTTACCACTTTACCATTTCCGTCCCTACCTGCGCCCGCGCACGATTCTCCGCCGCGCTATTTGTTACCCGCATTGTGAGCGATCCGATAGTATAATGGGCGATTTACCGACGGCTCTCGCGTTCAAATTAAACACAAAATCGTTTTAATTCCAGTGTCTGCGCGTGCGCACACACTGGCTCCGTTTTGTAATGATACTTGCACCGGAGTGTCCGATGGTGCGCCGTGATGAAATGGAAGCTGTTCATTACGACGCTACGTGAAAACGCTTTTAATATGGCGGACTTTAAGACTGTAATTTTGAATTAAATGGTACGACCGTGCAATGGAGTTTGTAGATTTGAGGTTAGCGCAGTCTGGACAGAGAGTTGCTTAAGAAATTTCTCAGTGATAATTCAATATCGTCCTTATGCAATTCAAATAGAGTTGCAATGCAAATTGTAGTTTGAGTTCAAATCCTAGATGAGACAAAATGTTGTTGCTGTTTGGCGAAATAATTCTTGGACAAGACGGCAATAGGCTCTCTCTCTATAACATTAGGATCCAATGTCATCGGCAAACTGTAGTAGGGAGTGGGTTATTGGGGAATATAGGTGCCAAGGTATTTAGGACAAACTATTAAAATGTTTTTTCCTTTATAATCATTTACACCGCTAACCTTAATGTGAGACGTTATTCTACTAGCGACCGGCTCAAGAAGGTTATGGAAAATGAAGAAAAATCATAAAAGTAATTAATATTGGTGAGTTCTTAGTTACATATCATAGCACATTATGAAAGAAGGTACTGAGGCAGCTCACGAACCGATCAGAGCGATTCTTATCACTAATTCGGTAACACGTTGATCGCTTTACAAGTAACCTTGTGTTCTCTTTGTCCGACAGCCCTTGACATTTTCTCTTATATACATAGACATTACGAGAGCTCATGTTAGTAGAGCAGTGGCCTTGAAGTTACGAGATATCCTGTCTGTTAAATATGCGCACGCAAGACAAATGAAACGTCGGATAGCGGGAAATGAACTGCTTTATTTGACAACCCACATGCGCTTATATCGTACACACAAGTAGTGCCAACATTATAATATATAACATTCCTCCCTCTAGATTGACATAACATATTTAATAAAACTGTCTGTAATCTACCCTAGGTACAGGGCGTAATACTTTCCCGGCATCTGTTTGCCTCTCTGACTGTGGTAGTTGGGTGGAGGATGCCTGTCTCTGAATTTCGCGGTCAGTTGCTTCATGAAATTCTTCATCTTCTACTGATTGTTCTGGCTGTGTTGCGTGGTCGGCTAACTCATCATTCTCTTCCCCACCTGTCGCAGATGTTACTGTGGGTATTCCCGGAGAAGAAATTTCTTGTGGACTGACATCTTCGAATTCTATTGAGCAATCATTAGGTTGGAAACAATTACTACCTGTACCTTTGTATAACCTTAATTGGTTTTTATGTTTTTTAACATTACAAGAGGTCACTAAGTCCTTAACAATATATATAACTTTACCAATTTTTTTTATCACTACTCCTTTAGACCATGTCCCTGCCTTCTTTACATTATGTTTTTTTATATAAAATGTAGTCTCCCGGATTGAAACATTGTGGTCTTTTCACATTTAATGTCTTAGACTGCAAACACTGTTGGTGTTCGACGTGACGAGCGAGAGTGGTGGGTGCCGGTAGTGTTTGTTTAGGGTTAATTAAATCTAGTCGTGATCGTAGTTTACGTCCAAAGACTAACTGGGCAGGAGAACAGCCGGTTGTAGCATGAATTGAATTTCTGTAGTCGAATAAGTATTTTAATAGTTTGTTATTCTGCTCTTTACTATTATTACTGCTTAAAATGCAAGACTTTATACCTTTTTTAACAACTTTTACGTAGCTTTCCGCCTGCCCATTACTCGCGGGATGGTAAGCCGGCGACGTCAAATGCGATATACCATTAGATACGCAAAACATTTTGAACTCCGATGAAGTAAACTGCGGCCCATTATCACTAACTAAAGTGTGTGGTAACCCGAATCTCGAAATGTATTCATATAATTTACTAATTACCGATAATGTCGAAGTACTTGTCCCCATGTCATAAACTTCGACCCACTTCGAGTACGCATCTACAATAACAAAATACGAACGGCTGTGTATTGGGCCGAGGAAATCAATGTGGATGCGATAGAATGCCTGCGGCGGGTATGGCCACAACGCTAGCGGTGCTCGCGCGGGATGTTGTCTCAATTGAAGACAAATCTCGCAGTCTGAAACCATTTTTTCTACCGCATTATCTATCCCGGGAAACCAAAATCTACTGCGTGCCTCCACTTTCATTTTTACAATGCCTAAATGCGACTTATGAAGTTCTGTGAGCAGCGTAGTTCTAATCGATTCAGGTATAACGACTTTGTGTCCTCGCATGACGCAGCCTTCTTCGTACGACAATTGTGTTCTACATAAAAAATATGGTTTAAGTATCATATTTGATAATCGCCTCGGCCAACCATTGATAATGTACGACACGACTTTAACGAGAATCGGATCCTTTCGCGTTTCGTTACGAATTTCGCACAGTGTGATTGGTAAACTATTATCAATAACAAAGTTAATGTAGGAGGCGCGATCTTCCACCGGTTTTATACTATCGTCGGTCTCGTGGCCCCCCACCCCTCTTGCGGCGGGCGCATTGTCCGGCAAGCTGGCGCGCGACAAGTAGTCCGCGCTGTTGTCCGCGCTGCGTATGTATTCCATAGTGTAATTATATCCACTAAGAAACATCGCATAGCGCTGCAGCCTATTAGCTGAAACCTCTGGAATTCCCCGGTACGGACCAAAAATAGACAATAGGGGCTTATGATCTGTACGGAGCACGAACGGTGTCGCCCTGCCGTATAAGTATTGGTGAAAACACCGAACTCCGAATATAATCGCTGTAGCTTCCTTCTGTATTTGTGAATACCGTTTTTCTGCGGCATTCAGTGTACGTGAGGCAAACGAGACTGGATGTTCCACCCCATCTGACCCTATTTGAGACAATATGGCTCCTAACCCATTCGGCGACGCATCTACGGTTAAAATTATTTTGGCATTTTGATTATAATGAGCTAGAACCTGATCTGAAGCTAAACATTTTTTAATTGTGTTAATTGCGTCACTGTGCTTGTCCTCCCATTTCCATTTACTACCTTTTTGCAACAATGAATAAAGTGGACTCAATATACACGATGCGTTAGGAACAAAATTTCTATAATAATTAACTAATCCCAAAAACGACTTTAATTTATTTATATTAGTTGGGATGGGTGGGTTGACAATCGCCTTTATTTTTTCTTGCGATTTCTTTAACCCATTTTGATCAATCGTGTAACCGAGATATTCAATTTCATCCTCGAAAAACACGCATTTATCTTTACGAAGTGTTAGACCTGCGTCTTGTAATCTCTGCAAAACTGCTTCAAGCCTCTCTAAATGCTGCTGTTTAGTTTCTCCCGTTATGCAAATATCATCGAGCATACACATAACTCCATCTAATCCGGAAAGCAAACACTCCATCGCTCGTTGGAAAATAGCGGGAGCACTAGCTAGACCGAACACTAATCTCGTGTATTTAAATAACCCGCGATGTGTATTTATGCAGGTTATCTTTTGAGAAGCCTCATCTAAAACAAATTGTGAATAAGCTTGGGTCAGATCTAATTTGCTAAATTGCTGTCCCCCATGTAATTTAGTAAAAAGTTCCTGTACTGTCGGTAGAGGATATTGTTCTACGACCAACTGTTTGTTTATGCTTACGGAATAATCGACGCATAGTCTAATTGTACCGTCGCGCTTCAATATAGGTACAATGGGTGACGCATAATCGGAAAACTGAACCGGTTCTAATACCCCCAGACGAATCAAGCGATCGAGTTCGCAGTTTACTTTATCCCTTAACGCGAACGCAACGGACGCCCCGTTGCGTTCGTAAAATACCGGCTTAGCATCATCCCTCAACTGCAATTTTACTTTATATTTTGTAAACGTACCTAGCTCCTCTGAGAATACTGACGAATAGCGTAATTTTATCTGTTGTGCAACATTACCAGATTGACTAAAAAAATTTACTTGTGACATTTGCAAACCGAACAAACTTATAAAATCTCGTCCTAATATTGGAACGCCCCCGTCGCGTATCACACGTACATTAATTAGCTTCGTTTTGTCTGAATACGTAAAAAGCAGTTGAACGGTTCCCAAACAATCTATAACACGCCCCGTATATGACAACAGATGATCACGCGCTACAGATAGTGGGAAACTTTCAAAATATCGTTTGTACGTTAATTCTGATATCGCAGTGACAGCCGACCCAGTATCAACTTCGAATTTTAAACTAACACCTTGTACCGAAACCGTTAAAGTCATAGGTTCACCCTTATAAGAACGAATTTTATTCGACTTACCGTCATCATCACTCTCGTTCGACTCGCCAGTACCTACAAAATTTATCTTTTTACACATACGCCGTAGATGGCCTTTCATATTACACTTTTTACACGTATAATTAGCAAAACGACACTGCACTGTTTTATGATTTCTATAGCCACATACTAAACACATATCTTTTCTATCGCTGGAACCACTGGCGTCGCGCGCGATCTTGAACAGCGGCTCACTTGCCGTAGCCGACGACGCCGCTGCTGCTCCCTTACGCGCACTGCGCACGCTCTCCGCCACCTCCACTGCCTTAGCCAGCGTAAGCTCCTGAAGGTCACGCGCGAACAATTTGTCCTTCTCTGGTCCAGGTTGCATGCCCATAACAAATCGATCGCGAAGCGCTTCTTCTACGTTTAGGAACCCACAATGCGTCGTCAAACCGCGTAACCTCGCTGCCCACTGCACATAGGTTTCTTCTGGTCCTTGAGTTGCAGCATAAAAGTTATATCGCTCACCAAAGCCGCATTTCTTCGGAGTAAAATGCTTGTCGAGGAGAGATAATATATCTTCGTACGGCACTTGCGTTAATTCCTTTGGTAACGCTAAATCTGCCGCCAATTTGTAAGTGCTGTCTGTAAGTGCACTCAATAGAATCGCCCGCCTTTTTACACCTGACGGATCCTTTACATTGTCGATGTCGTTCGCAATGTACCATTGGGAAATACGTTGCTTGTAATTTTGCCATGTATGGATATTATGGTCAAAACTAGACAAAATCCCGAAATGAGACATTTTTCGTTATTTTCTCTTAACGCGGGTAGGTATATCGTCGCCACTGTTAAGTATGCGCACGCAAGACAAATGAAACGTCGGATAGCGGGAAATGAACTGCTTTATTTGACAACCCACATGCGCTTATATCGTACACACAAGTAGTGCCAACATTATAATATATAACACTGTCCTACTAATATTATAAACTCGAAAGTTTGTGAGGATTGTTAGGCTTTACATAAAAACTACAGAACGGATTTTGATAAAACTTTACAGTAATATAGCTTAAACACCAGAACAACAATTGGCCTATGATTTATAAAGATATTACAAAGTAGGTAAATAGGTTGGTAACAGCTTGTAAAATATATATTTCCTCTTACACCGGTAAGTTTCTTAAATTATGCCTCGTTGGTCTGACAGCCTCGCTCTCCTATCAGTAGCTACCATCGTCCGCGACATGTTCTCACCAACCCTCTCGATGCCCTTACATCCCTTCTTTCGGATACTTATACCGCACAGGATCAGACACCGACCTCACCGGCGAAGTCAAAGCATACCTTGCCGCCGGCCGGTGCAGAGCACCACGGCGAGACACCTAGTATACGCACTCCCCCATAGCGAATGCTCAAGCCAAGGCCGTTACTTCTTGATGCGCCCTTGAGCTAGTTGCCCCCTTGCTCTTCTGACTCGAGCGTAATGGTTGCACGCTCGCCCTCTTGTCCGGTGAAGCTGTAAAAGCCCCCGGCTAACAGCGTAGATAATTCACACACACACACACAAACTGTCAGCCTCGCTGGTATAGAGGCGTATGATGCTCGTAGTGATCACGCAGTTATAGGTTCAAATCCTAGATCGGACAAAGTGTAGTTTATCTGTCGAATTATTTCTCAGCAGCATTTCCGGAGTCTGGAATTATGCCCGAGATGATGACAATAGGCTCGCCCGCTGCTACATTGGGACCTAATATCGTCCGTGGGGATCTGTTAAATGTGAGTGTACATAGGAGTATAAATGTATGTACTAACACATCTGCCAGCCCCGCGTGAGGTCACGTCGTTCTACGTGTCAATTATTTTCCTTTTACGTTTCTTATACTTAAATTGAACGTCTACAACAATTTAAAGATAACCGTCGGGTCTTCACATGCTGCGAATGTGAGACAATCAGGTGAAGTTAAAGTTAAGTGCGCATTAAGTTCTACAGTTTAGTGCGCAGTTTACTTGCGCCTTCGCCTCGGGTGCGCAAAGGTGACGGTCATCGGAGCCGTAACTTCGATGTTTAGTGCCGCGCGAATCAACTTGTGGAGGTGACCAGGTTTATGCAGACTCGAGAGAGACAACTTTATAACTACTAGTATGCGACGCTATAATCAAATATAAGTCATCCATTCTACAAACCTAATTAAAACTATAATAAGATAACAATAAACATGGTAATTAACCTACCAATTTCGTTTTGAGGCATTCGATTTGATACGTATATAGATATCTTCACAAAATAGGCCTTACGGCCCTATTATAATATGAGTGGAGAAAATAAGCATCACACTTCAATAACTAACAGCACCTAAAGGTACCCCCTTTAGGTTCCCTTCCCATCTCTGATAACTAACTATTAAAATACATCCACAGTCATTTATATTATAACAGTAATATTATAATGTAATCGATACACTCCGAAACCACTGAACCGATTTTAATCATTGTCTCACCATTAGGAAGCTACATTATGCAGAAGATATTTAGAAGAAGGAGCTGCTAGTGCTCTGGAGTGCTTTTGTTGTTCACTTTGTCCGACCTAGAATTCTAAATTAGGGCCTCGTTATCACGAGCCGCATTACATGCCACCAAATTAACGATGCACTAATATAAAGAACTTGAAAAAGTATTATTTTCTACAAATACACTGGAGGCTCCCTCAATATTCCCATTAACCGAGCCACCCGCACAATATTGAAGTAGAGCGTACATAATTTTGGTATTTTCTAAGCAATGACAGTTCGCTAACAATAAACGACAGACGCGATGTTGTTGCCACATCACTTCGACGTTCAGTTACACGTTGACCCTTAAAAACGCATCTTTATAGTTGACGTAGGGACACAGAACAGCCACTCTTAGCATAACTGTCAGCATCATGATGCGCTTACATATTAGTTACATTACCGATCGGAACACTTGTATTATTCACATAATTATGTTGAACTCGTCGTTGGTTTAGTGGCGCAAAGTATGGCTGGGGATGCATATATAATGTGCATTTTCTATCGAACAATAGAAAACGAAAGTCTAGGATATTGCCCGATATAATGACAATAGGCTCCCTTCTATTACGTTATGACCCAACATCGTCAGCGAAATGTGGTGTACTATAAACCAATTCCAACCTCTGCCAATTCCTTCAAGAAAAAGGGCATGAGAACTATGTATGTTATGTTTATAAACGTATCAATTAAAGCTTGTATCTCATTCGAATGCAACTAACTACAGGTAAATCCCAAGTTTCCGCATTATCCTTGCAGATTGAACCGCATACCTCGCGGACCCCCGCCGCCCGCGCCCCGCTGGGCCGCGGGAGCATACGAATGCAGGCCTTCACTCGCAATTTACATCAGGCTTCAATCAAGCACTTCCTCTGGCCGATTACTTTGTAGCGGAGATGTAAATCGAGATGCCAAATGCGAATGTACGGTATCTACTGCACTAATGTATGTAGGTACCAAACTTATTCCTCACGATTCCAGAGAGCTTAGCACGAAAAGATTGACGGTAGCACGACGCTAGTGAGTTGATATGCCATCCTTACCACGATGTAAAATTACTAAATAAACATAATCATGGCAGCACGATTACTTGTTAGCGTCACCCTAATGTCGAAGCTTTCGTGCTAAGCCCTCAGACTCCGGATCGCTATTGAGAGTTATTCAACAACATTTTTCCGAACTACTTATAATAGCTTATGCATGTTGTGTCTACAACATCCATTAGCTTCTTTAGATTTGAAAAGTTAAAAATTCCCCTAACATCTTTGAAAGTAGGCGTCTCTACGGATGAAATTAAGAATTAGAATATTTTTTATTCATGTAAACCATTACAGTATTTATGAATCGTCAGAAAAGTAACAAAGACTCTACCGCCACTTCGGAATGTCATTCCTGTGGAGAAGAAGGGCAAGAAACTCCACGGTTACTCTTTTAAAATAAAAAATTACAAACTTTTTCGTCTACATTCTGTTGTGGGGTATGGGAGAACAATGTAGGTTGGTCATCAGGTGAATCTAAGTTAAAAGAGCGAATAATACTATTTATGAGAATGGCTACATGGTTCCCTCATTTACAAAAAAAGTACCCATTGTGTTAAATTAATAGAAGGAAGTGAGGGAATGTTAACTAACAACAGTTGAATAGGTTGTCATGACTCAAGTGGAGCTGGAATAGCATCTATCCAAGCATTTTTATCATTTAAATAATCTTCTTTTGAATAATAAGCTTGCTTACAAAGTGTTCGTTTTACACAAGCTTTGTACTTATTTTCACTAAGTTTAGTGACGTGAATAAGTGTTTGTAAATAGAAGTATAAAGCATATGTTGGCTAGCTCATCGCGGAGGATATCGAGATTGATATCTTGATATACCGTCGCAGCAAACAGTGCGCAAACGTCGACAAATGGCCCACTATAAAGATCGGCGCACACTTGAACACTTATTACTAATGAAACACACACATCAACGGTTACAGACTAAATGTATTTCAAAGAAAGATGCAAAGATAATACAGTATTTGAATAGTACACATTTTGGTCACTAGGTGGCCTGAATAGTATTTAATATGCTTTATTTATCTATTCTAATTATTTTGATATACTTTAACATCAGCACTTATCAAAATAATCGATATACTATTTTAATGACGGAATTTAATGAGATTAATTGACGGACTATTTAGCGCAGTGGTTAAGAGCTTAAGCCGCTCCGCCCGCTGTGTCTAACAGTCGCGGGTTCGATTCCCGCACGGGACAAATCTTTGTGTGATCCACAATTATTTGTTCCGGTCTGGGTATTTGTGTATGTGAATTTTCATGTTTGTAAACGCACCCACGATACAGGAATAAATCCTAGTGTGGGGCTAAGTTTTTAAAAAAAAAAAGAAAAAAAAAGAATGCCTGTGCTCCAATTTTAACAACATTACTCCAAATATATATTTAAGCAATACCACCAATAACTAATGTATTAACAAAACAATTATTTTTTACAGAGTTTAAACTTTTCGTTAAGATATCGGCAGGCATCTCAGATGTTGACAGATATACTACGAGTGCTTTTATAATCTTATTAGAAACTGCTTCTCTTATAAAATGATACCGTGCATCTATATGCTTAGTTCGTTAGTGAAATAAAGCATTTTCTCGTAACTTCTGAGCTCCTTGATTATCATTATACAGTACAACAGTAGAGTTGAAGTTAACCATTTCAGATAATAAACCTTTTAAATACTTTTGCTTCTTTGCTTTAATTGCTTTTTTACATGCCTCATTAAGGTCAACACCCTCCTGCTGGGTGAAACCTCTTGCCACAAGTCTTGCCCTATATCTGGTACTGTTATCTTTTCCAGCTTTTTCTTGAACACCCATCTGCACAGAACTACTGTCTGCTTCATTACGGTTTATAATCTCCCAAGCTTGGTTTTCTTCAAATGCCTGAATTTCATTTGATATGGCCTCCTGCCATTTATCCTTTTCAGTACCTTCTGTTACTTGTTCATAGGTTATCTCTTCATTACACAACTCATGTTTATCTGAAATACACAAATTCATATGGCCATACCTGTCAGACGGTTTCCTGGAACGTTTTTCCAATAATTGAGGTATGTCATCAGGTATAGGAATTTGTTCTTCTTCAGTTAATGTGTGATAAGAATTCTCTTCATTTGAACTGGTATTCGATTCTGATCCACATACATATGTAGAATCATTCTGATCTGTGAATGTTCTTACACTTTCTGCTTCAGAATTTTCCTTTCCTTGATTTTCCTTTTGCAAATCATTTATTTCCACCTAAACAGTGTTGTAATTTCTCTCTATTATGACTACACATTTACTTGTACATATTTTTCTGGTTTCTGGGTTATAAAGTCTGTAACCTTTGATATTTTCAGAATACCCTACAATTATGAGTTTGGTGGCTTTCTTATCCCATTTTAATATCTGATTTTTAGGAATATGCATCATTGCAGGACTACTAAATACTCTAACATGACTGAGGTCAGGTTTTTGTCCTGTCCATACCACAATTGGTGATTTTTGGCATAAACCTGAGGCCGGCGACCTGTTTTTCAGATATACTGCCGTGTTAACTGACTCAGCCCAAAAATGTTTCTCCATATTAGCATCAAAAAGAAGACATCTAGCACGTTCAACAATTGTTCTATTGAATCACTAAGACCATTCTGCGCTGGAGTATAAGGATTTGTTTTTTGATGGATTATTCAAAATTCTTTCAAGTGTTTCTCCATCACATCTCAACAGAATTTCCCTCCATTATCGGTTCTCAATACTTTTATCTTTGTCCCTTTTTGATTCTCAACCATACTTCGAATTTCCTTGAAACATTGTAGGACCTGATTCTTCTCTTTTAGGAAGTAAACAAATGCCATCTTACTAACATCATCAACAAATAACAGAAAATATCTTGCTTGTCCAAGAGATTGAACCTCCATAGGTCCACACAGATCTAAATAAACCAAATCTAGCACTTTCTGACTTCTGTGATTTGATAGTTGAAACGGTAAACGAGACTGTTTACCCTCACAGCATACTTCGTAATTAGATTTCTGAATATCAGCCTTCATATCATATGAAACTCCTCCTACTATACCATTTTGCATTACCTGTAAATCACGACTATTGATATGTCCTAACCTTCTATGCTATTGCTTGGCATCCACTGATTGAACTGCTGCTGTGAACACCTTCTCTGACTTAATCGTATCCAGTTTGTACACACCATTATTCAAATTTGCTACTCCAATAAGCTCATTATGAATATAACAAGCATCTGTTTTAAATATAACTTTGTTTCCATTTGCTATCAACTGGCTTGCCGATAGTAGGTTGGTCGTTAGGTTAGGTATATACAAAATGTTATTTACTTTAATGTCAAACTGAGACTTGTGTACCTTAGTGGTGATCTGTGTATCTCCGGCAAATGAAACTGGCACAGTCATATTATTACCAACTATAATTTTTTTTATATCGTGTACTTGCCGAATTTTCAATAAGCTTTTCTTGTTAGATGTCATATGAGCGCTTGCTCCTGAATCTGCCAATATATATACCAGTCTTCGCTATTAAATTCACTATTGAAAAAAGCATTATCTCACAATATAATTTTTCGCTCATTTGCTTTTATTTCGGGGTAAGGAACACTTAAACCATACCGGGCGTTGAGGCAGAAACGTTCGCGAGTAGCAACCAAGTACCGGAAGAAATGGAGTCGGCAGGCCTTCTACAAGATTGACCGATAACCTGGGGAATGTCCCAGATAAAAGCTATCCAGCTTAGCGTATAGCACAAAGTCTATCATCATGGCAATCTTTGGGGGAGTCCCTTTCCTACAGCAAACGTCTTTCGGCTAAAAGAACAACAGTTGAAACACTCAAAATGTAAGAATATTCGTGCTCTATTTACATCATATGGATCATTACATAGGAGGCAAATATATTTTATTTAAATCAAAAGCAGGCTATTTTATACCGCTGCTGACTAAAGATCTATTTTCATTAATCGATGTGAGAGGGAGCAGGTTATATTCCACCACGCGGCGGTCATATAAGAAAGTGAGGTTAGACCAGTAGATTCTCAAAAACTACCTATTAAAGATAGTTCACCTTGTTATACTGTGCACAGAACCTAAATATTCGAACGCACATATTTCCAACTGTTTTAGCGAACAAGTCGGAATCAATTACAAGTAAAGCGACGTCGGGACAAACAGACAGACAGACGGATTGACGGACGAGGGTCGCGGCCGCGCGATCGCAGCGCAGATAGTCGCGATCTTACATCGCTTAGTCGTATTGAGGATAAATCCATTTATTGCGAAGTACCACATTTCGACCAAAATAACCTCAAAAAGGCATCGCGGCTTTTAACTGAACATAATATTAGCAAGTTTTTGACTTGTGTTATTTTTATTGTTTATGGCGATAATCGTGTTCTGAGAGCATTATATCGACAACTGCTGACTGTAGCATCCGTTGATTTTAATTTCTCTAAAACCAATTTATACATCTTCTATTTACATAGTGGTGCTGTGCTACTATCATCATTACTCTTCTCTGGTAATCATATATATATATATATATAATAATATCAGCCTATACTGCCCACTGACGGGCAAAGGCCTTCTCTCACAAATCGAGGTGAGTGAGATTAGGTCATACTCCACCACGCGGACCCAGTGCAAATTGGTGGAGGCAGGTTTGTGGCCACCTGCTGTTGGGACTTATCAAGTCCCCTTTAAGGCTTCCAACTCAGCTTAAGGACTACCACATTAAGTGGTAACCGGGACCAACGGCTTAACGTGCCTTCCGAAGCACGGAGACGCTCGAATATGAAAATGCCACAAACGGTCACCCATCTCAGGCCGACCAAGTCGAACGCTGCTTGGTGATCGGTAAGAATACCGCGGTCACACAGCAATACGAGCGCCTAGTAATCATACAAGGTTTTATTTTCTAATTAATTTTGTTCATACATTAGTATTTTAGTCGTTAGAAGAATAGAATTACTCATCATTTTTTTTGTCAAATCTTTCAGTGACCCATTCATATTTGTTTCGGTCTGGGTATTTGTGAATGACGATTTCATGTTAATAAACGCATTTTAAAACGAAAAAAACTCTCCAGATTAAGTAAACCAGCCGTAAATAGGTAAATAACTTCGGAATGCTTGCCTGGAACAGCTGGCTAACAATAGGAACAAGATCATCATGACAATATTTACATAATATATGCAACCAAACACACCGTAAATATATTAAACAGTGTTTATATTGCATCACAATAATAATATACCCTTTAACACGAGATACAACTCGATACCACTACGGGTACATGTATGTAAATCCGCGATCCACGCCATCCATTGCGCGCTGTACACGAGACGTGGAAGATTCTCGGTAATCTAACACGGAATACGCAATGAAGCATGCCATTCTTCCGTGTTGGGTGACACGCTTGTTCGTTATAAACTGTTGTAGTTTGTGGGGTGTTCGCTTTGTTCGATGGGTGGCGGCGTCTGTTTTGTGTTGATGTAATTGTAAGACAACCTTATTTTTATTTCTTTCCATATCGTAACGCCAGGTACAGGTTTCTTGTACTAAGTTATAATATAGAGCAGTGACAGCAAGTTTAGCTTTGTATTGTCTAGACAATCAGAGTCTAGGGTTCCAAGCCCTGCTCGCACTTCTGTGTCTTTTACAAAATGTTCATATTTTGTAACTTACAGTTAAGATATCATTAGAGAAAATAACTGGTAACGGAGAGAATTTTTTGAATATAAGATGTGTTAGGGTGCTACACTTTGCCACTCAAGGATTATTACTTTTATAGAATTTTCTAATATATTTTGTTTTTTTTTAATAAAATTTCCCACCCTCGAAATGATACCTACATTATAAATGCATTTACAAATAGGTACAATTTCTACATACACAGAAACACCCAGACCGATGGTAACATAAAGATTTTTACCGTGCGGGGATTGAACCGGCCGAGCCAGTGAGTCAAACGGCCAACCCTAAAACCACTACCCAAGCCGTCATCTTTGTACACATACAAATCCTCTCACAAATAATAAACGTATGAAGTAAATATACATAATTATCCCCAGCTTACGACACCGACCTGTCTCCTTACACCTCACAAAACACTAACTCCCAAATAGTTACGACACTTAATAAAGTCTCGGACACTCGATACTCTCCGGACAAGTGTCGGACACTGGCGAAGGCGCCGCCAAATCAGATGGGCCGCGCAGGGCCCTTATTCGTTATTTTCAAACGCACCGCGTTCAGATATCTTCGTGAAATGAGCGTGTAATAGTATTCTGTATGCCACTAGAGCAGAGCGGACAAAATTTAATTATGAAAAAATTTAATTGCAATATTTCGGATTTCATCGTGGTTTATTTTTGTTTTTAATTTTCCGAAGTTTAGAGTGCTCTACAGCACCCATGACCACGGGAGGGACTGAGGTGTTTGACGTCAAAAAGTCATTGCTATTCCGGAGAGGGATTCATTTAAATTATGAATAATGCTCAACACTGTACTAGGGTAGCATTAAACGATCATTTCACGAAGTTATCGTAACGCGCCGCGTTACGTGTTTAACTAGTCGCAACGAATAAAGGCGCAGGCGCGTAATGATACGCTAAACGTTTCCGCTGTGTATTGTAGACAATGACCACGATTGGGTAACATTAAGATATTGTAAGTACGTGCTTTGTTTTTGGGACGTGTCGGCTTGCGGTTGGAGCCTTGTGAAATTATAAAAATGGATGCTCGATAAATAAAACGGCTTGCTCCAGTGGTTAGCTTAAGCCGCTTCGCCAACTGGATCGGACAGTCTTGGATTCGATTCCGTCACGAGACAAATCTTGGTTTGAATTACAAATATTTGTTTCGGTATGGGTGTTTGTGTATGTAAATTTTATGTCTGTAAAGTCACCCACGACACAGGGACAATTCCTAGGACAGCTATGTTAAATAAAAAAAAAATACATCGATCAAATGATTTATACCGAAGCATAACTTCCAACGCGATTCACTAAAAGGAGAGTGGCCTTTGCTCACCTGTAGGACAATAACGGCCAACTATAATAATAAAGGTTCCAGTCTAGACTAGTTACGACTAAGTTGTAATAAAATATGATTTCATTCTGAAATCGAAATAAATAGTCCCAAGTGAGTTAATTCTTAGATACGCAGTCACGTGTCATTTGAATCCTTGCTAAAATCTTTCTAACATGGTGACATCCTCACATTGCTTTCCCTAAACTTGTGCAAATGACATTTCTTTGAGAAAGTATGATCCGCAAAAAGGTTTCGAAAAAACATGCCGGGATTTAATGCCTGGTCCTAATGCTTACAAAGCGAGTGTCACTACTCTTTAATATTTTTTTTTATAATAACTTAGGTCCCCCACTTGGAATTATACCCGTGTTGCGGATTCGTTTGCAAACACAAAATTCACATACACAAACACCCAGACCGAAACAAATATTTGTGGGTCACACAAAGATTAGCCCCGAACCTGCAACTACACGGTCCAGTGGACGGAGCGACTTAAGTTCTTTACTACTGGATGAAGCCGTCTGTATTTCGACAACAATAATTAAATAACATCTCAAATTCAGCACAAACAGGCCCCTCGCAATATACCGAGCGAATCAACGTGAGTTGCGCCCGTGCGGCAAAAACTAGAATCATGGAACAGCGCTCGATATTAAATGTTACAGTGACGATTGAAATCCGGTTGGCGGTGCCCAGAGCTGGGGAAGTGGGGCCACTTTGTAACAAGATATATTTCTTAATTATACAAGGCTAATATTTGGACAGATACCCAATTGTCAAGCCTCTGCGAAATGATGAAAACTTCCGGTACATTTTAGTAAAATGTTCTAACAAGTTAAACAAATTTGCAATAATTGGCAATGGACTATGTTATTGGGGACTCGCCATAACAGTACTAAAGTATTAACTTTTTCTACTTTCAATTTGTGCATATGACTAATGCTTTTGTATAGTATTGTATTGTGTATTATATAGTATATTGCTTCATTGGTCTAGCAGCGCATTGTGCGGCTGGCGATCACAAGGTCTAGTTCTACATCGAACAGTTCGTTTTATAATCAAATAATTCGGATGTCTGATATTCTGCCCGTTATAATGGCATTAGGCTCGCCCCTATTATATACACCAACTACACATATACAGTACACCTCTATCACCCCCTTAGGGAATATAGGCGTAGCCATGCCCATATTTTTAACTACTGCTAAACGCAGCAATTTATGTAGGTATAGAAATATAATAGGAAATAATACTCAGTAGAAGTACATAATAGGTTTGATTATACGCGATCATTAGAATAAGTAACGTTTATAGGATGTACATAATATCGTTAGGAAAATCTATTGTAGTAAGTAAGCACCAAAACAAGTACAGACATTTCCTAGTGTGTACCCAATAACAAGCAACAATATCCTGCGCACGATTAACTCGCTCCATATTTCTGGCGCGGCGCTGACAATTAATACAATTTCTGAGAACGCCCAACAAGTGACCGCCAGATTTAATCGTGTTGTGTTTGGACTAATTCGTTGGCCGCCGACTGTCCGCCGAGTGTGCGTCGACTGTTGTGACTAACATCGCACAGAGATCCATTTAGCTGATTAAGATGATCGCAATTTTAATGCGGCTAGTTCGCGGCTAACGGAAATGAGATATTTGCGGAGCAAGCGGCGATCGAATGAGCCGTGAGAATTGGGAATGTTGGCAAATACATTGGTGAGTCAATGATTTGTATTGTATTTTATTAACGAATTGATTTCTATGAGACTTTATTTTTGTAGACATAAGTTGGTTGAACTTGTCGAGAAGCTTCATGCGCTCACGTGACTTGGGGTACCACTGAAAATCAGCGCTGTGTTGTGGTTCACGCTGCAACACAGCTTTACGCTAACTGTTACACCATTAGAGCTGTTGTTTTATAATTGAATCATTATTTTCTGTAGTGTACTTAACTGTTAGCCTAACTAAGAAATGTCTTTTCTTTCTTTCTTCGTTCAGATTTATGTTGTACCTACCTTGTAAAGAAGACTGTATTAGTAATTTTGTTCTTTTTTGTCATTGTATATTCTATATCACACGACGAGACTTTTATTCTTTGAGAGAAATCATACATTATACCCAAGCAATTATGGCTATAATGTGTCACGTGGTGATCTTCTCGCCATTTTCAGACACATTATATTCACGGAAATTTACGCCTCCAGCATTTTACCGAAGGAATTTGTGTTTAAAACATAAAGTTTTGACAACTATTTAAGTATATTATTACTGCATTAAACAACGTAGACTCACCTCATAGCGCCTATATTATTCTTTCTCCCATACCCTAGAGCAAAATTTCGAATGGAAGAACTGCATGATATATTAATAAATAAATGTTACAATTCCTTAAACTAATATTTTAATGATAGGTTAATAATCGCGAGATAACAAATTATACTTCAACGATAATTTTGACAATTTATTTCCTTTCACATGTTTATAGTAGACTAAATTGACATTATATATACTTTTTATGACAACTCACAAGGACTGTATTAGTGAATTATATATTTAGATATTTTAATGAAATAAGTATGTACTAAGATGAAGTAAGTATTATAAATAAGTTTTTTATGTAGTTAAAGATTTATTTTATTAATTAATATTTGTACGCCAGTTGGCGAAACATAGAGTACGTAGTCAAATTTCACATCATATTTATTATAATGCACCTATGTTTACAAATAAAGAAATTTGAATTTGAATTTGATACCTACATCTTTCTACTTTCGCATCGTAGATCTATTTTGTCTTTTTATTCCGGCATTCTTTCAGCAAGCGTGTGTGTGATGAACTATAAGAGTGGAGGAAGCCAAAGAGAACTGTAAGGAAAGAAACTGTTGGAACTTTGTGCTCTCTGCCTACCCCGCAAGGGATCTGACGTGATGATATAGATAGAAAAAAAAGTTTCAAAATTTACCTCGTCCGGGAATCCAAAGCGTGACCACACAGTTACCATCTTACCATCCTTATCTCGACCATATCTGAGTAACATTACACGAGCTGTTACATAAGCTGCTAATCACAGCTGGGCTGGCTTCGTCTGGGCAATTAGTGCCCGTCGGTAATTATCTATGCTCTTTATCATCGGTAAGCGGATTAACTTGCGCCGGCGCGACTGAACGTGAGCGGACGTGAAGGAGAGGGGAAGGGGCTGACACGGTGGTGCGTATACTTAAAAAAAGCATGGCTGCGCGTTAGAAATCGTTCCTGTGTCGTACACAAATACCAAGACTGAAACAATGTTCGTAAGTAACACAAATATTTGTCGATCTTGTAAGCTAAGAGACCTACGCTCTTAGCCACTGGAACAAACCCTGGCGTCAGGTATGTGGGAATAATTCAATTTACAAATCGTTGTTTGACTACTACAAGATTCTTTTTTACAAAAAAATGTAACGTAAGGTGAGGTAACAAAGAACCACGCCGACAATATATTAGCTTGAATAATAACTGTCGGGAACTGACTCAGTAGAATAATGCCACTATATCTCCTTGTGAATGCCCGCGACTTTGTCCGCGTTGACTTTAGACAGGAACTGTTATGTTTTAATCTATGTAATAAATTATCTGAATGGCAAATTTTATCCAAATCCGTTCTGCCGTTTTTGTATGATTGAGTAACAAAGATTCAAACCTACAAACTTTCACATTTATAATTGTAGTCGGATAGATGAAGACTGCTAATGCTGCATCAGATAACCATCTGTTACATGCACTGATTAGGACGGTTTTGTTGCTATGTACGTGATTGAAATATGTATTATGGTCTGAAAGTTGCTGAACAATGTTTTAGGGTGTTCGAAAGATGATGATAATTCGGATTTAATTCTATTAAAGAATCAATGGTAATCCATATCTGCCAAGTTCGTCTATAGACAGGTAATCTATATAGAGACGTTTTACTTAACTTATGCCACACAGGCATCGAAAGAGCGACCAAACTTTTGAACAAAACAACCAAAGCTAAAGCCATGCATCATACTGATCGAACCGACAATATCAAGGATCTAAACAACAACAACGTCAAAATAAAAATGGCCATGTTCTAACCCTCTTGACCTCCAGCTAAACACCGTGTTACGATCCTGACGCGACCCAGCCTCCATCACTGGACCGTTATTCGCTATAACTAATGAAACACGTAACCCACCACGTTACGATAACTTAGTAAAATTATCTTTAAATGGAACTTGGATGGACGATAGTTTTGCGTAGTGGTTAAGAGATCGAGCAGTCGCGGGTTCAATTCCCGCACGTGACAAACCTTTGTGTGACACATAAATGTTTGTTTCAGTCTGAGTTGTTGTGTACATGTGAATTTCATGTTTGTATTCCTAGTATGGGGCTACGATTCTTTTAAACAAAAGAAAGCTCCAGTGGCAACATCATCATCTTCCTATAACCAATTACAGGGTATTAACCTCTTCTATTATGAGCTATTCTTCGCGGTCTTGTGGCAATGTAACTCCTAGTTCCGCCTCCAATTCTGTCATCTACCCACCGACTCCTTGGTCTGCTCACTCGTCTTTTACCGATTTTAGACCACCATTTAGTCCATCTACTGTCTTTTCTTCAAACAGTGGCATACTAAACGAAATACACGATAATTTCACAAAGTTATCGTAACGCGCCGCGTTTTGTCGTGGCGAATAGACCCCTGGTCCGAGCGCCAGACAATGCCAGACAAAGGCCTGCCATTGGCGGGCGCGTTGTTGCAACCTGTGCGCGCGCACAACAAAGCAAAGCGGCAGATCTCAATTATAGATAGCGGTAGTTACGGGGAGACGTCTGCTCTGTACAGAGCTGGACGAGAGTGGTTCAATGAGGACTATAATTGTAATAAAACTAAGAGAAGTTAAAAGTTATCCAAAATGTATAAATAGGTCTACTGAATTCAGGAAGCTTAGCTCGAAGAGAAGAGATTTACGTTAACGTGACGCAATTAAATTTAAATGCCATCCTTTTCGCACTGCAAATTTACTTAATGAAGATGCACGTTTTTCGTTTCTCGTCAACGCTACGATAACTGCTAATGGTTTGTGGTTAGCCTGTTTCATTTGTGCTTAGCCTAATTCATCATTTAGAAGCAACTGTCCAAGTTATATTTACCAAACATTGCTTAAAGGAAATTATCGCTGGCAAACACTCCCCGGTTGTATCTAATTGCAACATATGAAAATCTGATATTTTCATTAGTTAACAAAAGTAACAATTTTCTGTCTGTGGATGTCGAATAATAATGATGATAATGAGATCAATCAGCTTTCAATCATGGCAATACCCTTATTATATTAGGTAGGTTTACAAGCACTGCTCACTTGTATAAAATAAATATTTAATACATACGGCAAGAATACAAACTCACTAAAAATAATAATTTGATTCCTCATTTGAAAGACATCAACGCGTTGTTCCTATTATGTTTGAATTACCAGTGCTTTCATTTTGGTGTCGCAAGGAAAATATTTTTCTAAAAAATCTCAATACCAAAGTGAGATATTTGAGACTTTCATTAAACTAAAATACCCGCGGATACCTCCTTCAGAATGGTAACCAGTCTAGAATTACAGAGAACTCACAAAAATATACAAGAACAGATGCTTCGCTTTTACATATTATTTGGAAGAATTATAAATATAAAATCTAATCTTCACGACATATAAAGCAAACTGAATGAGAACAATTTCAAATTTTAATATGTATGTAGCGGTATTCTACTTCCCGTTAGCAAGAAAAAAATATTCTCCCAAATGCTATGTTCTCAGCAGTACTCAATTCCAAAGAATACAAACAAGCACCCCATGGCGCGGCCCGTGACCCGCGCCACTATTTTGGGGCCCACATTCGCCCGCCGCGACTCCGCACGGACAACGATGTTCGTTTATGTAGAGCACACCGATTTCACTGTAAAAGACATCAACGAGCGATCCCGAGTGATTCACACGCCTTAATTTAAATTAAGAGTCATTATTTTAAACTCAATATATTATTTTTTCGTATTTATTAGTATGTGCTGTCTCGTTAGTCTAATGAAGCATAGTGCAGCTCACGATCACGAGGTCCTAGGTTCAATCATTAGGCAGGAAAAAGTGCTACTTGTTACTTATTGTACATTCTACTCGTCTCCACAGAATTAATAATTCTTTCATGGGCTTCTACAACAAATTACCCACAGATATCCGAAACATCCCTATCAATAAGTTTAAAACGGCATCAAAAATTTGACTGCGTGAGAAAGGGTTTTAAAAAAAAATTTGGAATATCTTAACGATAAAACAGATTGGATTTGAGCAGCTTCTCAATCAGCAGTTTAGCACAATGCTGTATAACATAATTTCAAAAAAAAAGGTTATCATAAATTAAGTTAAGAGACTAGCTCGCTGAGTTTTTCGCCAGATTTTTTCAGTAGAGGCCGAGTTCCGAAATGGTGGTAGATGTTAAAATGTAATAATATAGACGTTTGTAAGTGCTCTTGTATTGGCCTATACAATAAAAAAATTTTGACTTTGACTTTATTGGCAGGGTTTTTTATCGAATAATTTTCAGTAGTTTGAGTCAGACGGACGATTTGGCGCAGTGGTTAAGAGCTAAAGCCGCTCTGCCCACTGTGTCTAATAGTCGCGGGTTCGATTTCCGCACTGGGCAAATCTTTGTGTGATCCACAATTATTTGTTCCGGTCTGGGTATTGTGTATGTGAATTTTCATGTTTGTAAACGCACCCACGACACAGGAATAAATCCTAATGTGGGCCTACGTATTAAAAAAAAAAAATAAAAGAAAAAGAGTAGTAGTTATAAACTCGCTTCTATTAAAATGGGACCTAACATCGTCAGTAAACTTTCAGTATTGTCTAAGCAGTTATTTTAATTGTTTGGTAACTGTCCAATAAGGCTTTAATAAGTCGCGTCTAACGACATGTACACACATAAAAACCATTTTCACAAAATGCACTGGGCCCATTTTCATTTACCGCATAAATTAAAATGATACGATGTCTACATCAGTGCGATGCAGGAGGTTACCGATACTTTTATTTATTTACAAAGTCTAGAAATTGGGTGGGCTTTTGTAAAATCACCTCGCCAACAAAGGCACAAACATATAAGTTACAAGAGTAATTTGAGTCCAATCTCGTCTACTTCCAAACTCCTTAAAAATAAACTACAAGCGTGTTAACGCGCGGTGGCCTGGATCTTAATGCACCATTTAATAACATTATCTCAGACTAAACGCAGAGAATAGACGGAGTACGTATGACATTTTTATATGTTAAATTATATGCATGACACGCATGTGATTATTAAGTTGATAATTAGTAAGTTTTATGACTCTATTGGTTTTATATTTTACTGAGATGTCAGTTAAAGGGTTTAAAAAAAACTCCGCACAGCTTGTGTAGGCAATATTGATATATAAATTTAAAAAATTAATCTTATTAAAAATTATCTTACCATGACCAAATAGACAGAGTTTTATCTAAAGTACAAGTTAAGAGTCTCCGTAAGCCGGCGAGCGTGTATAAGACGAACTATGAGAGTGGAGGAAGCCAAAGAGGTATGTAAGGAAAGAACCTGTTGGAACTCTGTACTCTCTGCCTACCCCACAAGGAGTCTGGCGTAATAATATAGATAGACAGATAAGAAATTAATTAAAAAATGTCAGGTGACACGGAGTTAAATAAATCTTTCAGACACTATTTTTCGTCATGGCGTTGGTTAATGGGTTCTAAACTATAATAATTAGCTATCTGATATTGTTTGATAAAGCGTGAACATGCACAAATTTGGAGCAGTGGAACAGTATACGCTGATTATTTATTTTAAATTTGAATGTCTTTAAGACTTTCTTTAATATTCTACCTTATCTTCTCCAGTCCATCTCATTTTTTTAGGCTGAGAAAATAGCAAGCGTGATGACCATAACGCGACCGATAGCCAATCGTCCCTGGTTCGTCACGCGCCCGCGCCGGTCACGTCGCGTCACGCTCCGCGGCCGCCCCTTCGCCGCCCCGCTGCCGACCCGCGCCCTCCCACAAACGAATAGATTACGAACCGTGAAAACAAATTACGGGTTACTCGGAACCGGGAAACAGAAGCGTTCTGTGAATTTGAAGATGTTGACACGATTTCATGTTTTTGTGTCGGCAACGGATTGGAAAAAATGCCACATCAAATTACAAGTTTGTCACATTTGAATTTATTCAATTAATTTTTTTATCAACCAAAATACTTTTTTGGTGCAGTCGTTAGTGAGTATAGTGGTTAGTCATTATAACTGGATAACTTTGACGGACGATTTGGCGCAGTAGTTAAGAGATTAAGTCGCTTCGCCCACTGGGTCCTATGGTGGCGGGTTCGATTCCCGCACGGGGCAAATCTTTGTGTGACCCATAATTCTTTGTTTCGGTCTGGGTAGTTGTGTATGTGAAATTTTATGTTTGTACATGTACCCAAGACACAGGAATAAATCCAAGTGTGGGGCTTTGTTTAAAAAAAAACTATAAGCTTCCTAATAGAGTAGTTAGACAATATCCTAGTATACCATTCGTCTCCTACTCGTAATAAGTAAATATAAAACTGGGGGCATAGGAATGTAAGCCGCAGTAGTCAACAAGGAAGTTTCTATAAATAAGCTGTAAGTAAGGGCATAAAAAGTTTACATACAGTCATCATCACAGCCTATTCTTGTCCACTGCTGAACATAGGCCTCTCCAATTGCTTTCGCGATCCTGCGATTTTCACAAGATCGTCGGTCCACCTGGCAGACGGTCGTCCTACGCTGCGCTTGCCAATACGTGGTCTCTACTCTAGAATCTTTCTGCCCCAACGCCCGTTCGATCTTCGCGCTATGTGGCCCGCCCATTGCCACTTCAGCTTGCTAATCTTCAGGGCTATTTCGGTGACCAGGGTTCTTCTAGGAATCTCGTGATTTCTGATTCGATCACGTAGATAAACGCCGAGCATAGCTCTTTCCATAGTTCGCTGAACAACTCTGAGCTTTTTTATAAGACCTATTGTACGAGACTACATACAGTACAATAATAAATTTTACTGGCATTTTATATGTTACTGGAATTCGCTCCAGTCGAATCGAGCTGCTTAAATTTTTCAAAAACTTATGATTTATTTCGCAAAATATATATATGTGACTAATATTTAATAGAAATACCAAATTTCATCTTTTAGTTCTTTTCGTTTCATCAGTCGAAAGGCATCTACAGCAAGACAAAGGCCTTTCCAAAGAGCTTCGTGCTGTACGCATCTAGTTTTCACCCGCGACTTTCACCAGGATACAGGCTCATCTTGTAGGAGTTTGCACACTACACGGTTTCATTTCCTCGTAAAAAAGAATCCATAGCCATACTAATTCCACACCTTATCAAATGTACTCCTGGAACTCCCTCTCCTCCACCTTATCAAGCCAGATCTTGCCGTAACCGGCAAGCGTGTATGAAACGAACAATGAGCGTGGTGGAAGCCTAGAGATCTGTTGGGAAAGAACCTGTTAAAACTCAATTCTTTCTACCTACCGTGCAAGGGATATAGCGTGTTGGTATAGATAAATAGATCAAATGTACTTTACAAGTCATGACAACAAGAACTACTCATACTACATGAACTCTACCGCTCACAATTACAAGGCTCCGATGTAATTACACACCAATTAGCAATTAGATTCTGAACCGGTAACGAGCCGGGAATGCCGACTGCATCATTTTGATCAAGAATGCGGAAAGTGCTGAGACTATGTAGGTACAATATGTTCCTTGGTAAGTTTCAATACTGCAACTCGTTTGTAAATATTATGCGCATAACAAAATACTGCCTAGCGATATTCAATGCCTATTTATTTTGTAAGATACAGGGAAAAAAGTGCTTGTTGCATATGGTAAGATGAGGTGTCTGCCCACTCCACAGGGTGCTGTCATGATAACTACTAGTTATGGTACCCGACCTACAAAAAATTTTTAAGATTTAAATCTTTATGTACACAGGAGTAGTTACGTAAAGATTTTTGTTTTAACCTTTCGCGTCTGTTCCCATTTTTTTACGCTTTTTTATTTTATTTTACATTATAACTTGTAAGACAGATCACAAGAATTAATTGTTTAGTATTAATTTGGATGTCACATCAGGTCTTTTTAAAAATTTGTTATTCATACAAACCCACGCACATCTTAATGACAATTGCACAGTTTGCTTATTATGCTGAAACTATTGCACAGAATTGACCAAAGGCAAACTTACAAAATTAGTTTTCACAAACATTCAGATTTCAGACCATTTCATAGAAAAGATAGATTTTTGTATTAATTTGATTTAGAACTAGGAACGATTCAAAACACCACGCAAGCGAAACCGCAGTAGGCCAGCTAGTATACCCACATAATACTTATACATATGTATAATAACGGATAAAATAATTAACATTCCACAATTAATTTAACACTATAAAACGCTCGAGCACGTCACAACACGATCGTAAATTATAAAAAGACTTAATCCGATATGTCGGCAAACAAACTGGTCCGTTTGACTTCATTAGCCGGGTCTGCGGTCTACGCCGCCATTACAACTGTACATTGGTTACGGATTAATTTTTACACTTGTTACCTACCTAAAAAAAATAATTCTGTATTTTATATTAAAACCTCTAACTTACTATCTAAAGCTTAAAATTTGTTAATTGAAATTAATAACGCAATACGAGTGAAACTGGTTGCACAGTTTTGTGGGGATATGTTTTAAATACACAACTAACACACTACTGACAGTGAACGGAAAACAAGTGTTTAAGCAATAACGAGCATTTTAATTCTTTACTCGTGAATTTACTGAGTTCTTCGGATTAAAATTTAGTGTAGTGCATTAAATAGTGTCATATCAATATCACTTGTGAATATTATTGTGTGTGTTAATTACAAATAATTCGTAACTAAACAATTTAACTTAAATGACAATGCAACCCAGAGACTGACTCAGAGGTACGCGTAAGCGCCACGATACTCGTATGCACGGTGCTTACGACCTTTTTCTAACGAACTTTTTCGTGTAGTCTTAACGTTTGCAACTACGAAGCTATTTTGAACGTTGGACTTTATACTTACCTACCTACTACTATTACCAATAGCAATCATAATAAACTATCGCGATGGCATCAAAAGCTAATATATGTGCAGGGTGTACCAATACCATTAAAAACAAGGACTTTCTTAAGTGTTCGTCTTACAACAAATCTTACGGTCTTATGTGCGCCAATGTTTCGGACAAACGCTTCTCTGCTATGACCAAGGAACTTAAAACAACTTGGATATGACACTGCTGCCGCAGTAAACAACCGAAGAGGGATTATTCCAACACGCCTATACGTTCTGGACAAGCAGTACAATACTTCGGAATTGGATTCCCCTAATTACATTGGCATTGAGTACGTAACTCGCCGTAAGAACACAGTTCAATCTGAGGAGGACCTAAAAAATGACTAAACAATGGAAATTAAGCAATCTTTATTAGGAACAATTAAATCCGAAATACCTTTGGCCGTCAAAGAGGCAATTGAAAATACGGTGAAAACATTTATAAAACATCAATTAAAAAAAATAAAAACTAACCTTGCTGAACTAAAAGACCTTTTTTTTTTACGGGGGGAAATGCCTAGCGCATACCCCCGGGCCGAGAGCACGGCCCGGGTGGTTATGTGGGGCTCGCACCCACTAAAACCCCCCGGCGTCCTACTGCCCTTTTGCCGGGCCACAGGAATCGTCACTGGCATGACCTCTGTGGCACCGGCGGGCTCGGTCCGCAGTTAGGCGCGGACCTCGACAAATGTAGGGGGGAGTTCGGTCTCCCCCTACCGCCTGTTGGAGGCTGCGCGGACGCAGCGCTATTTCGGCGCGGGCCTGCTAAGTGCTAGGGCGCCGGGGTGCCCTCCCCGACGCCTGCAGGCCGAGATTACGGTGGGCGAAGGTCGTTCCGGGCGTAGTCCCTGCGCCTTCTCCCAACGCGCCGTCTGCGAGCGGGATTGGAGGACGTCTCCTCCCTCACCCGCTCTGCCTCCTCCTTCGCGGACATGACGGCCTCGCAAAAGGCCGCCATTGCCGCCCAGGCGCTCTCGCTCCCAACCATGGATGATATCACGGTCGGGAGCGATAGCCCCTGTCCCCCTGCGCCGAGCGCTCCGGTTAGCCGGCGCCGCTCGGCATCCCATGCCGGGCACACCAGCATCGTGTGCGCCGTCGTGTCTTCCGGGGCCGCACAATGGTGGCAGCGCTCCGCCTCCTCACGACCGATCCGCCACAGATACCGCCCGAAGCAACCATGCCCGGACAGTACCTGCGTCAGACGGTAGGTGAGGACGCCGTGTCGTCGCCCCAGCCACTCCCAGAAGACTGGCAGCAGCGCAGCGATGACGGCGTGACCGGCAGTGGGATGGGCGAGCTTGATCCGCCAGCTCTCCAGCGCGGCTCGGTGCAGCTCTATCCGCCTCGCTCTCAGGGCGCCGGGATCCCGGATGTTGTTGGGATCCCTACGCCAGGCATAAAGCTCAGAGAGCGCCTGGGCCTCCAGCTCCCACGGAGGCGTACCGGCAAGGAGTGTCGCCGCCTCGAAACTGATGGTGCGGTACCCTCGGGCGATCCTGACGGCCATGACTCGCTGCGCGCGGTGCAATAGCACCACGTTTCGGGCCGTCAGGGCGCCCGCCCAGATTGGGGACCCATACAAGGCCTGGGACCGCACCACCCCCGCATAGAGCCTCCTCGCCGAAGACTCCGGTCCGCCTAAATTTGGTAGGAGCCTCGATAAGGCCCCTACTGTTGCCATCAGGTTTGGCGCTAGTGCGGCAAAGTGCGCCCTAAAGGACCAGCGCCCGTCCAAGAGTAGGCCCAAATATTTGATTTGGGCCGAGATGTTAATGCGCTGCCCCCCGAGAATGATGTGAGCGTCAGGGGGGGGGCCGGTTTCTGGGGCCTTGGAACGTTACGGCCTCGGTCTTGTTGAGGGCCACCTCCAGGCCGAGTTGCCGTATGCGGCCCACTACCTGGGCCACGCCAGCCGTGGCCAACAACGCCGCCTCCCTGTGGCTCTGAGCCCTCGCGGTGACAAGAGTGTCGTCCGCGTAGCGCGTCACTGCCAGACCCGGCAGCAACGTGCCACGCAGGACCCAATCGTAGGCGATATTCCACAGGAGCGGTCCGAGGACCGACCTCTGTGGAACCCCGCACCCGACGTTCCGCTCCTGCCACCGCGACGGCCCAGGGTAAACTACCCGCCGGTCCACAAGGTAATCCGAGATGGTCAAGTGAAGGTATTCGGGGACGCCGTGATATCGGAGAGCCGCGAGTATGGAGGGATAGGGGACGGAGTTGAATGCGTTGGCGATGTCCAAGGACACCGCCAGCATTACCTCCCCCTGCTCCACGGCTTCCTCCGCCATGGCTTGGACCCGCCTGACTGCGTCCACTGTGGACCTGCCCCGCCTGAACCCATACTGGCACTCGTGCAGGTCCGGCCCCGTCTGCGAGAGGTGCTCGACGAGTCTGTCCGCAATTACTCTCTCGTAGAGCTTGCAGACCTCGTCGAGCAACACAATGGGGCGGTAGGCGGACGGCGAGTCTGCCGGGCGCCCCTCCTTCCTGATCAGGACCAGTTTCCCCAACTTCCAAAGCTGAGGAAACCGGCCCTGCCTGAAGCACTCGGTCCAGAGAGCCCTGAGACGGCGGCCGAGTGGACCGTGGGACAGAACCCACACTCGGCCGGGGACTCCATCTGGCCCGGGTGCCACCTTCTTCGCCCGCATTTTGCGGACCGCGGCGTTCAGCTCGTCCTCCGTGACTTCAGGAGCGGCCTCACTCGACGGCATGTTGGTTCCGGGTGTCCGGAACATTGCCGGAGCACTGGAAGCCGCTCCTTCCGAAAAAAGGGCCGACAGTACGTCGTCCGCAAACGCCGGCGGCATGGTCTGCGTAAGGGGGGGGCGTCCAGGGGCGGAGTTTGTTCCGCACAATGCGGTAGGGGCGTCCCCAGGGGTCGGCGTCGACGCTGGCCAGGAGCTCCTCGCGGGCCCGCATCTTGGCGTCCGCGATGGCCACTTGCAATGCGGCCCTCGCCGCCCGGTAGACGGCATAGAGCTCCTCCTCCCTAGGCGTGAGGCCCGGCGAAGGCGGTGGGTTCCGCCTTCTCCTCCTCGGCTGTCTGGTGTACTGGCGGCGCGCAGCGACGCAAGCGCGTCGCAGTTGCGCAATTTCGCGCGACCACCAGTACATCTGTCGTCTGCGAGGAGCTGTATGCCGCACACGGGGCATGGCGGCGCCACAAATTGCCGCGGCCGCAGCTCTAAACCACTCGGTCTCCCCTTGGATGTTGAACGGGGAGACCGGTGCCGGTATCCAGGCCTGGACTTCGGCCGCCTCTGTCGCGGCCTCTACGTTCAGGCGCGCCAACGCCCATCTCGGCCCACCCCCAGCCACGCCAGCCGGCACGGCAGCCCGAGACTCGGCGGAGACCACAAATCTGACGTAAACGTGGTCAGATACGGGTCTCCACCGCGCCGACGACCCTCCATCCTCGCACCCGGCTCGCCAGCGCCGAGGTGGCGAAGGACACGTCGACCACCGAGCCACCGCCCCGCCTGACACAGGTATAGGCTGTACCCCTATTGAGGACCGACAGTCCGTGGGCATGCGTCCACTCCTCGAGGGCCTCGCCCCTGGCATTGTCGATGGGGGAACCCCAGGCCGAGGACTTGGCATTAAAGTCCCCCATGACGAGAGTGGGACGGGGTCGACACCGCTGGACAAAGTCGCCGAGTCGCGACAGGAGGGCCTCGAACTTGGGTAGTGGTCGGTTTGGCGAAAAATACACCCCGACCACCACCATAGCCCCCACGCGAGCGGCGACAAAGCCCCTCTGCCTCTCGACGTCTTCGAGAGTATGGACTAAAAGACCTGAAAAATTCCATTAAATTCTTAAGTGACGAATATGATATCCTAAAATAACATTTTCCCAAGAAAGCATATCGAAGACAACCAGAGAAAACGAAAGGCTTTTGAACACTATCAATGACCTGTCAATTAGATTAAATTTGATGGAACAACATGCTCGTAAGAACAATGTCGACGGTATATGAATAAATGGTATACCTGAAAACAGATTCGAAGACTTACCGATGTTGGTCCAGCAGCTAGGTTCTACCGTCTCTTGTCCAATTCAACAGTGCGAAATATTTAGCTGCGTCAGAGTAAAGAAATTAGATGACGCTAGTAACAGATCTCGCTCAATCATAGTAAAATTTCCTAGTGTTAGAATTAGAGACAACGTTTTAGCCGCGGTATCGAAATACAATAGGAAAAACCCAAATGAAAAGCTGCACAATGGATTATTAGACTACAGTGGGAAGAAAGCGCCAGTTTATGTCTCGGAACATCTATCCCCGTACCATAAAGTACTTCACGCTGAAAGAAGAAAAATTGCCCGTGAGAAGGAGGTCAAGTATGTGTGGATTCGAAATGACAGTACATTTACACGTGTGAATGACCAATCTTCCGCACGGCAAATCAAGTCCAACGACTGTCTGAAGAAACTTTGAACAGTTACAAGACGAAGAAAGTGTGACCGTACAGCTACTATTAAAATTCAAAGTTTATTATCAGAACTTACGAGGCATGCGTTATATTGGCGTCTCTTAGCATTTACTATGATATAATAGTTGCAACTGAAACGTGGCTGAACAACTCTATAGAAGATAGAGAACTATTCATTAAAAATAACAAAATCTACCGACACTAAACATGTTCGGCCAAAAAGGAAGGTGAAGGAGTTCTTTTCGCTGTTGCCCGAAACTTACAATCTAGGCGACTCGCTTACCTTGAGGCCCCTCAAGAGGACTTATAGATCTCGTTAAAACTTAGAGACAATAATGTGATAAAACATATACTATGTTTTGTCACATTGTTGTGTCACACACACTATGTGTCATTTACTTGCCACCGCCTGTTACAGTGAGTTCATTAGATTCTTTTATAAATAATGTGAATGCGGTTATGGCTGCTAATCCTACAGAAGTCATAATATTTGGCGATTTAAATTTAAATTTTATGGAATGGCAAATAGATAGTGATAAGGGCAAGGATTTGCTACCTACTAATTACGATAACATTATTGGCTACTCCTTTGTTGATTTCATGTCCCAAAATAATTTTAAACAACACAATAATCTCAAAAATAACAGCAATAGAATACTTGATTTTGTCCTAACTAATTTCGAAGGTAGTAACATTAAGGAAGCTACAATTCCTCTTAGCAAATCTTCCATCACGCCGGGCCCGAACTGGCGAGTCGTGGGGTACAGAGTGCCGAATAGGCACTTGGAATGTAAGGGGTGGTATGGAAGATAAGATGCATGAGGTGATTGATGTGATGAAAGAGAGACGCCTGGATGCTCTGTGTGTAACAGAGACTAAGCGAAGGGGCAGTGAAACCTGTGATCTTCCTGATGGCACGATGGCTCTGTAGTCTGGGGTACCGCAGAGCAGTCATGCCAGCAGGCCTCTGGAGTGAGAGATTATGGCCTGTACGATGCGAGACTTGTCTGGGTCCGTTTAAAACTGGGTGTCACTAAAGTATTTTTAGTCGCAGCATATGCTCCCGTAAGCTCGTCGATACCCCAGGATCTTGAGAAGTTTTGGGATAATGTCAGAGAAGTTCTGGATCTGGCTGAGGCTAATGAAAAGGTGATTTTGTGTGGCGATCTGAACGGATGGGTGGGAACCAGGCGGCAAACTTGCGACGCTGCTCTGGGTCCTTATGGTGATAAGAGAGTGAACGATGCAGGTGAGCTTATTGTGGGTGTATGTTTGGAAAGGGGCCTTCTTGTGTCTAATACGATATTCCAACATAAGAATATACATAGGTACACGTGGAGAAGGAATGAACAAAAAAGCATGATAGATTTGATCCTGGTAGATAACCGTCTCCGAAGCAAACTCTAAGATACACGTGCGTATAGAGGCCCCACTCTTGAATCAGACCACTATCTCGTAGTTGAGCGATTTATTGATCTGTTCAGGAAGTGGTGGCACCGGCGAGAGCGTATCCCCTTCGGAGACCTTGAAAGAATAAAGGTTGAAAAAGTGCCAGATGAGAGCGTGAGCAGAACGTATGAAGACAGAGTTCGGGACAAGCTTTTGACAGCTGGTTCTTTGAAGCATAGTACAGCAAAAGGTGATGCATGATGGGATGCGGAGTTACAAAGCTGCGTAGAAAGTAAGAAGAAAGCGTGGCAGGACTATGTTTCTTCTTTGAACCTGAATGCCAGTATGACAGAGATGAAAAAAGAAATATACCGGCAATGCAAGAATGCCACCAAAACTTTAGTGAAAGAAAAGCGTGAAAGAGTCAGTGCGATTGAAGAGGAGAGGCTGGCGAAGAACTTCGAGAACAACACCAAACTCTTTTGGAGCTAGGTGAGAAAGGCTCGAGGTGATTCGTCAGGCTCCAGAATGGAAAAGATAAAATCTAAGGATAGTGACATTCTTGCAGATATACGAGCTGTATTAAACCGGTGGAGTTAATATTTTGGAGAAATGTATGGGGATGCCCCGGATACTGGTGCCACAGACGAGCCCAGAGGCGAGTTTGTGGCACCGGAATCAAAAGAGGGCATCACTATGGAAGAAGTTAAATTGGCGATACGAAGTATGAAATATGGTAAAGCTGCAGGAATAGATTTAATATCTGCCGAGATGATAAAATATGGTAGAACTTGTCAACTTTGAACAATAGAAGACTTCTATTGGATATGATATTTCTGTTCAAAATTTGTCATAATTTTTTTGATTGTAATCAGCTTATCAACCAAATCTACTTACGAATCCCTAGTCGCTCTCATCGTATTAGGAGTACCTATGTTCACAGTGTATTTATACCCAAATCGAGTAAAACGAATGCTGGCGAACGCGCCCCATTGTGCCGTATTATGAAAGCCTTTAATGATAACTTTTCTGAAATTGACATATTTGCTTCCTCATTGAATCACTTCAGAAATGCTGTTATAAACAAATTGTCAAAGATAGATGTCTAAATGCTATTTCATATTTCTCACTTATTTTAACCTGTACTGTTGTTTTTTCTTTTCATCTTGTTATCCTAAAGCACATTGGTACGTTATTGATAGTATCAACCTTAATTACTACGGACTTTACAAAGGCGTATGTGCTACTTACATTTATTAATTTGTTTTCTTTATGTGTAGTATCTGTGCCTTAACCTTATAAGTATATTTAGTGGATAATGGTGTTGGCTGTGTAATTACTTATTTGTTATAAGTCTGATATATTGTATACGCTATTACATAGCTGTTTGTTATCCCAAATAAAATAAAATAAAATAAAACTTGCGTCCGGGACGCCTTTCTGGTCCTTGCAAACCTTTGCTGGAGGACCGGTCGGGTCCCTACAGATTGGCGCGGCGCAGTCATAGTACCCTTGTACAAAGGCAAGGGCTCACAATATGACTGTGCCAATTACAGAGCCATTAGTTTGATCAGCTTGGTAGCCAAGGTGTACGGAAAAATTATTGAAAGGAGAATGCGGGAGAAGTCCGATGGAATGTTGTGCGAGGCACAAGGGGGTTTAAGGTCCGGAAGAGGATGTTCGGATCAAGTTTTCTCCCTCCGCAACATCGTAGAGAAGCATCTGGCAGTAGGCCGGAAGGTTTTCTGCGGTTTTGTGGATCTGGAGAAGGCGTTTGATAGAGTTGTGCGAAAGAGACTTTGGGTCATTTTACCTGAGTATGGTATAAATGGCACTCTGCTGCGGGCCGTCCAGTCCACCTATGTGGACTGCAAGGCATGCGTACGGGTGGGTGGTAACATGTCACCCTGGTTTGACGTTGAAATCGGCGTCAAGCAGGGTTGCGTGTTGTCCGCTAGACTGTTTATAATATATTTGGATAAAAGTCTTCAAAGATTGAATGCGATGAATAAAGAGGTAAAAATGGGTGATCTAGAGGTAAACCACCTATTGTATGGAGATGACGCGGTTTTGATAGCGCCAATAGCCACTGATCTGCAAACACTAGTCACAGTTATGAGAGACGACTGCATGAACAATGGCTTACATTTGAATGTGAAGAAAACCAAAATTATGGTTTTTGAACAGGAAGAAACCAGAACGAATGCAAGGATTTTGGTTGGTAACGATAAGCTGGAGCAAGTGAATGAGTTTGTATATCTTGGATGCGCATTCAGTAAGTATGGGAAATACACCGCTGACATAGAGAGAAGAGTGAGTGCAGGGAACAGGGTGAATTGCGCCATGGGAAAGCTACTTGGGAGCAGGTACTTAAGCCAAAAGGCGCAGCTGGCCATACATAATGGAGTGCTTGTCCCAACGCTGTTATATGGCAGCGAGAGCTGGGTATGTAAGAAAGAGAATGAAAGTAGGATAAATGCGGTGAAAATGCGAGCTCTGCGGAAGATGTGCGGAGGGAAGCTGACCGACCGTATTCGCAACAGCGTAGTAAGAAAGCGAGTAGGTATGAAAGATAGTATCGGTGTAAAGATGATAAAGGGTATGCTCCGTTGGTTCGGGCATATAGAAAAAATGTCCGAAGAAAGAATGACTACAACGAAACTGATATACAATGCGAAAGTGGAAGGATGTAGGTACCGGGGAAGACCTAGACTATCTTACCAGGACCAAATAGACTGGGTTTTATCTGAAGGACAAGTCAGGAGTCTTCGTAACCGGCGAGCGTGTATGAGACGAACTATGAGAGTATAGGAAGCCAGAGAGGTATGTAAGGAAAGAACCTGTTGGAACTCTGTACTCTCTGCCATAGAGCCTAAAATCGAGGAAGTATTCACTCAAAACTCTTTAAACAATATCCATGTGACAGAAACTATTATTTTGAGGGTTTTAAAAAAATTAACGTTAGTAAAGGGGCCGGGCTAGACGGTATTCATCCATACTTTATCAAAATGACGAGCAATAACCACTCCTTACCTTTCAAACTTATATTCAAAAAATCTTGGACACTTCTACACTCCCCTCGGCCTGGAAAGAAGCAAATGTTTTTCCAATTTACAAAAAAGAAGACGTCAATATTGTCACAAATTATCGTCCGGTTTCCATTCTGAATATTTTTTCTAAAATGTTCGAGAGTATTGTTTGCCCATCGTTAACAGAATTCACAAAGAATATGTTATCACCAAACCATCATGGATTCCTCAAAAATAGGTCAACCGTCGCTAACCTAGTCACTATACCACCGGCTTATCGCACTCCATTGGCCAATGTGCGCAAGTCGACGCTATATACACAGACTTTAGCAGTGCGTTTGATAAAGTTGATCACCACATACTAGTCAACAAACTGAGGAGATTTAGGATCCACAGGCCGCTCCTCCTATGGTTTCAATCATACTTAGAAAATCGGGTTTGAAGAGTAACAGCACAGGGTCCAGGGACTACGTAGCATTTTCTGGGGACCCTCAGGGCTCTCATCTGAGCCCAATATTATTTTTAATCTTCATAAACGACATAGATGAGAATTTAAAACATTCTAATTACTCCCTTTTTGCTGACGATCTTAAATTATATATGACAATAAGTAGTGTGGAGGATTCGTATAAACTTCAAGATGACATTAATGCTATTAATGATTGGTGCTTTCAGAATAATATGCAGGTTAATGCAAGTAAATGTGCTCACAAGTTGACGAAAGTTAAAACGCCCATAGCAACTCGTTACTTTGTTGAAGGTGAGCAGCTACTTGAAGTGGCTAATATTCGCGATTTGGGGGTCGAGATCGATAATCAACTAAGATTTGTACAACATATTAACCAAACACTATCTAAAGCTTGGAAGTTGCTTGATTTTCTAAAGAGAACGTGCAATAACTTCTCCAAGACTCGCACTCTTATTTGTCTGTATGACACCTTAGACCGAAGTATTCTCGAATATGCAACTGCTGTTTGGAGCCCGCAATACAAGGTTATTAATCGATTAGAACGCATTCAAAAGAAATTTACAAAATTCTTAGCATATAAAGATCCACAAGGCCCGTATCGTGCTAGCTACAAGGAACGACTACGGCATCATGGACTTTGTTCACTTGAAACCCGCTGCAAAATAAACGATTTAGTATTTTTACATAAACTAGTGAATGGGACTATTGACAACTCAAACCTGTTGGAAAAATTAAAACTATCAGTACCTAGTAGGATCCATAGATTCCCTTTAACTTCGACCTTTGTACCCGCACTACACCGAACCAAAATTAATTGCCCCTTGAATCGTATTATTAAAACATACTATGAAGTTAATAATGTTGACATCTTCAGCAATTTCCTGGTCATGTCTCGTTGTGAATTATTTAAAATATTTAATGACACTTAATTATTTTATTATAATCTTATTTTAATTTCCATCATTCTCTTATCCTAAAATGATTGCGACAAGAATTATATAATATTAAAATGACATAATAATAAAAATGATTAAATACCAACATATCTATTATAATTTTATTATATAATATCTGTAACCTCCATAATCTTAACTTTTTCACGTTTTTTTTACTATTATTTCAAATATTCATTCCAATAGATTGCATGTTCACATAATAATCTTTTATTCTTTTCTGTAAAAGCTGTGCACCTCCTGTAATGACAGTTCACACTGTCCTAAACTGTTACCATATTTGTACTGTGATATCTGTGATTCTGTCGATGGTGTGTCATTATCCTAAATAAATAAATAAATATGCGCATAATGTAGTTTTTCTAAATCAATCATTATAATAAATAAGAATGCATACACGTCCACAGGGTCTGTAAGGAAAGAACTTGTTGGAATCCTGCTTACCCCGCAAGGGATCTAGCGTGATGATATACATAGGTAGATGTATACAACATACAAAAATATAATGAGTCAGTCAAGTTAGAGACTACTATAAAGCTATTTACAGTAGCCTATCAGAACAGCAGTAAGATTACATATTAATGTGGGCAGTTTCTATGTATCTATATCATCCTGCCCGCAAGCTACCTAGCAAGTATAGAGGCAGAAATAGTTTCAAATTTATTGAAACAGGTTTTTATTAATCTATTTGATATATATCATGAGATCCCTAAACATATTTGTATAGAAAATTCTTAGTCATTTAAACAATGAACAATAAGATTACAAAATTAGCAGAATCAAACTTTAAACAAAGCTTTCAGTTTCACAAACAAATGACCAACCAAACCGACTTTTCGACCACATTCGTCCGACCTAGGGTTTAAACTCAGGACCTCGCGATCACAAAGCGATGCGCATTGTCACTAGACCAACGAGGCAGTCAAACTATTTATTGTGCACCAATAATGTAACAAATAGTAATTGGACATAACAATATCATATGTAACACAAAAGGTGGCCTTACCGCTAATGCGATATCTTCCAGGCAACCTTAGGATGAAGAATTTTCAAGTAATTGGATTGTACGGGGGTGCACTGAATTACTATGATAGCAACGAGAATCATTAACTTCGCTTAAATATAATATAAATAGCAGCAAAAATACGCTGGCCATACATAACGGAGTTCTTGTCCCAACGCTGTTATATAGTAGCGAGAGCTGGGTATGTAAGAAGGAGAATGAAAGTAGGATAAATGCAGTAGAAATCCGAGCTCTGCGGAAGATGTGCGGAGTGAAGCTGAACGACCGCATTAGCAACAGCATAGTAAGACAGCGAGTAGGTATGAAAGATAGTATTGGTGTAAAGATGAGAAAGGGCATGCTCCGTTGGTTCGGGCATATAGAAAGAATGCCAGAGGAAAGAATGACAAAACAGATATACAATGTGAAAGTGGAAGGATGCAGGTACCGGGGAAGACCTAGACTATCTTACCACGACCAAATAAACCGAGTCTTATCTGATGGAAAAGTCAAGAGTCTCCGTAACCGGCGAGCGTGTATGAGACGAACTATGAGAGTCGAGGAAGCCAGAGAGGTATGTAAGGAAAGAACCTGTTGGAACTCTGTACTCTTTGCCTACCCCGCAAGGGATCTGGCGTGAGGTTATAGATAGATAGATAGAAAAATACGCTAAATGAATATGTTTATATATAACTAAAGTGGTGATCTCCGGGTACTATATTCGAATCTTTGACAGGGCAATGTGCTTTTTCTTTCGAAAATTTTCCAGATGCTGTCCGTATTATGGAATGTACCCGGTATAATTGCAGTAGGCTGACCCCCTATCACACAGGCACTTATTATTATCAGCAAAATATGGATGTACACACACCTATGCCACCCCCGCTTGCGGGATTTAGTCGTGACGGTGTCTGTTTTTATGTATCAGCGTAGTTGTGTTCAACGTTCACCTTAGGAACGTTGCCATCAAGTTGAGAATGACGGCAAGAAAGACTGTTTTCGAAAGCTAGTGATAGTCATCAAACCATACCTGTCGTACCACCATACCAATATTTCAGACTAAGAAGAAAATCCTTCTAAAATAAAAGTAGAAATAATAATATTTAGCCTCTTTAGGACTTTGTCAACGCAAGTCTTTATAATATTCATGTCTTATGGCATATTACTGTGGGGTAGGGCGGCTGACATCAAGTCCATTTTTATTTTGCAAAAAAGGGCCACTAAGCCATTTATAATTTAGGTAGTCGCGATTCGCTGAGAAAATTGTTCAAGGGAACCAATATTTTGACGGTTTCATGTCAATATATCTATGAAAAAATAATGTATACCAGGAGAAATTTAAATCTGTTTACTCAGCTAGGTAATAGGCACTGTTACAAAACTAGAAATAGAAATAAGTTAGATCAACCAGTTTCGATTATCCAAAATTCACACATCTCTTATGGGCTATTGTGTTAAACTTTATAATAAACTTCCAATTGAGGTCACTAATCTTAGTGAAACTGACTTTAAAGCCTGCATTAAACGGACACTTTGTAAGCAGGCTTACTACTCCTTAGATGAATACTTGAACGACAAAAATGCTTGGATAGGTGCCGCTCCGGCCCCGTTGTAAGACAAATGACTCGTTCAATCTTGGCTAAATGTTGTTTTCATTTTCTCTTCCTTCTGTTAAACTCGTACTATTAACAATTAAGGCCCTGCTAATGCAAATAAAGTATGTAGTCATATTCTCAATCTGTACTATGATAATGTTTCATGTATTCTCATTTTAGTCCTACCTAGTGTAATGTACCTTGTCTCCCACACCCCACAATTGACAGAGTATACAGAACAGCTTTTGTTTTTAAGGAGTGGCTGTGGAGTTTCTTGCCCTTCTCCGCTCGAGTGTCTATTTATTTTATTGACGATTATTGGTCATAAAGCACGTCTTTAATGTAAACAAAAATGTCAAAGCGTAGCGTGTCGTGCCAAACGAGTTGGAAGTACTGCTCCTTTCGTAGACTTTTTCTGACTGCACTCTGGGATCTGGGATTGGTCATGCTCACTAAAAAGTCTATGTTTGCAGTGTCTACTTGGTGCGGGTCACTTCCTTCCCTCTAATATGGTCGAGGGAGGTGATGACTGCTCAAGTAGTAGTACTCGTGAATGGGTGCTGCTTGTGGAGACTGGTCCACCCAGAATCCTCTAGCTTTTAATTAATTATAATTATAGCATAACTAAAAATTATAGCATATATTCAAAAATAGTCTTCTATCTCAGTCGTAAGCAGTGTTGGGCAAAAATCAATTGATTAAACAATTGACAATTAACAATTGATCAATTGTAATTGCACTGTTATGCAATTAACAATTGATCAATTGTAATTGCAATGTTTTGCAATTAACAATTGATCAATTGTAATTGCAAAACATTGCAATTACAATTGATCAATTGTTAATCGTTTTATTCACATTTACGATTAAACAATTAACAATTAATCATCAAAAAACCGTCGGCGCAATGTAGGTGTTAAAAGCACATTTAACGTTGGCGCAATGTGGGAGTGTACAATGTACACTTCTGTCTGGTGTTGTAAGGCTTGACTCGGAAGTACGATGCTTGAGTGAAAGCTTGCCTTCTAAAAAGACTCAAGACAAAACAAGACATAATCATCTATGAGATTTTAGGGGATGGTGATAACTAAAATGGCGTTATTTTTTAGATCAAAGATGGCGGTCGCGACTTCTTATGAATAATCAATATGGGCATCGTTTTTGGGGTTTAAGAGTATGCTGATTACGAATATGGGTTGATTACGAACAAATTAAACACTATATTCGTTATCAGCATCCCCTAAAACCCCAAAAATGATATCCATATTAATTTAACACCAATATCAATCTACTTGTACTTGTCAGTATCAATCTAACCAGCCTAAACACGAGGGGTTTTGTCCAGTTCACATGTTTCTATGGCCACCTTCGAACTTCATCATCAGACCAACCCAATGGTACCATATTATTGTATTGTTACCGAACTTACATACGTATGTCAATTTCAGCTGATTCGGATACCGTAAGTGCTTGAAAAAAGGATCAGAAGAGTTGAACCGGAAATACAGACAGACATACGAACAGTGCAAGTTAAATAAAAGCTTGTAAAAAATTAAGTATTTCTATTTTGTCCCTATAAGAATTGAATATTTTACAAGTTCCAGTTCCATATAAAAGCATTCGAAATTCGTTCAATACACTGCACCCCTCTGCCAACCCCCCGTGCTATCAAAATGTTTGTTTATAAATAAGTACCTAAACTTTAAAGAAACGCGCGCGCACTTGTCGCCTTTCGGCAGCGGCACGAACCGACAAGTGCGCGCGCGTCAGTAGTAGGGTTGCCACCTTTTATTTGAGCAAATAAAGTACATTGGTTTGTAAAGGAAGGTAAAAAAGTACATTGTATCTAAATAAAGTATTATTTATTACACTTTACTATTTTGTTTAAAAACATATGTTTTATTACTTTTAGATCTTTTCAATCACTATTATCATTGCTAAACACCTTCACAGCATGTTGACAGTCTATGATAACTTAAATATATTGGAGAAAGAATTTAAAAGTGCTTATAGTATTTAATATTTTCTTTAAGTTAGAGAAGTTGTACATGTAACAATGTTTTTTTCTTAAATCTAGCTTAACATATATTCGGATTCTAACACCAGACATCATCCACTTTGCTTTTGATGCGATCAATTATTTTCTTTTTAATGATTTATGTAAAATGAATCTTAAAAAATCAAATTTCGCGTACTTTACAGTTCTCATAAAGTACTTTATAATAAACTATGGGTGGCAACCCTAGTTACTCGTCGCCTTTCGGCACCGACACGAGCCGACAAAGTGCACGTGCGTAGGTAGGTAAAGTCGGTCGGTAGTGCCACAGTATCTATCTATTCAGTAACTCATCTAAGCCGTTTTAGTGGCATAATTACCTACACACCCGTCAGAACGTTGTTAAGTTTAGCACCTTTTTATTGGATTTTTTTTGTCATTTATTAAAATTAATCTACTGCTGTGGTTATAAGCCTGTATTTTTTCGATATGAGTGCAGAGTTATACAATTTAACATATACATTGTGTAATAACAGCATCATGAAAACGTTTATAATTTTAATTTTTATGCTCAAGAATATATTATTTACCTTTATTGCAAATTGTTTCTAGAAACACGTTTTCTCCTTTTACGAATAAGAATTCTAATTATATATAAATATTCTCGAATCTCATTCTTATTGAGAGTTTTTATGATAGATTACTCGGAAATTGTATATAAGTATATATGGTAAAAACCACATGAGTTACTAAATATCAATTTGGCGATTCGAGTGGCCATTATTTTAATTCTAATAATAGATACATATTGAGAAACCATACAAGTAACTAATAAGTTTAAAGTGGTCATTTTATTCTAAATATTAAGGCCTAATAGCACAAAAAGACAAAATATTTAAATTTGTATTAATTTTCTATTTATCTATATTGTCACGCCAGATCCCTTGTGGGGTAGGCAGAGAGTAAAGAGTTCGAACAGGTTATTTTTTCACAGAACGTTCTAATGTTAGTTGTTAAAAAAGTGTCCGTCTCGGACGTGCACTGCCACCGCGGCTTATTACATGCGGAAAATTATCGAGAAGGCGTGTAGAGCGCGCGTCTGTGTGCGTGAGTTTGATTCGGACCGTAACTACTAAGATGTTTTACTGTATTATAGTACTCTGTGGTCGGGCACCCCACATACCCCGCGCACTGAGACCCCGCGTGTCTCTGTTCGATCGTTTAGGACGAAAATATTGTCATAACGGTCTGGGTATTTGTGTATGTGAATTTTCATGTTCGTAAACGCACCCACGATACAGGAATTAATCCTAGTGTGGGGAAACGTTTTTTTTTTAAAGAAAAAAAAAAACTTTTTTTCGGTGCGCAAAGTATCGCCTACATTTCGACACCGCAAAGTATATCCGCATATTTCAACGAATATTTCCACACACTTTTGAATATTATAGTCATTATGAATGAAAAGGAATATAGTTATATGTCAGATAACACGTCGGATACGGACATCAATGAACAATTAGATCGAGATGGGCAGTCTTCAGGCCGAGCTAAATCACGTCAATATCTTCACCCCCGCGTCTTGCACTTGCACATATAATCACAGCTCTGTGTCCTAAATGCTCGCCTTTCACTACTAAAATCAGAGGATTCGACAACTGTACGTCCAATTTTCTGAGTCACCTCAAACGGAAACATGGATAAGATTGTGTAAATGAATATAAAAGATACATAACTACAAAAACACCGCCACCCCTATATTCCCCAGAGGGGGCGGCAGAGGTGTACTGAGTACACCCACGTTTCGCCGACGATGTTAGGTCCCATATAATAGGGGGCGAGCCTATTGCCATTGTGCATAATTGTGCCCGGTATGCACAATTCCAGACTCCGGACTCATACTGGAAATTTTTCGTTAGAAAAACTACATTTGTCCGACCTAGGATTTGAACCCAGAACCTCGTGATCACAAAGCGATGCGCTTTGCCACCAGTCGTTGGTCTGGTGGCACATAAATGGTACATAAATACAAAGAAAAATATTAAAAAAGGTGCAAAAATTCGAAAAAAAAACACCGACAAGGGGCTTAAGAAAAGTTGAAGAGGTCCAGCCATATACACAAGAAAAATTGCTCAAAATATGATAAACTATAAACCCCAAAAATGAAACCCATATCGATTTAACTCCAAAAGTCGCGTCCGCCATCTCGAATTTTAAAATTATCGGTATATTTGTTATCAGCATTCCCTAAACCCTGAAATCGATACCCATATAGATTTTCATAAAAAGTCGCGTCCGCCATCTTGGATCCAGAAACTAATGCCATATTCGTAATCAGCATCCCCAAAAACCCCGAAATCGATACCCATATTGATTTACATAAAAAGTCCCGTCCGCCATCTTGGCTTTTAAAATTAACTTTATATTTGTTATCAGCATCCCCTAGAACCCCAAAGTCCATACCCATATTGATTTTCATAAAAAGTCGCGGCCGCCGTCTTGGATTTTAAAATTGAGGGATGTTGATAACGAAAATATCGTTATCAACATCCCTCAAAACCATAAAAGTGACACGCATATTGATTTTGTTAGAAAAGTCACGTCCGCCATCTTAGATCCAGAAATTAATGTCATATTCGTAATCAGCATGCCCTAATATCCCAAATGTGACACCCATATTGATTTTACTTCACTCCAAAAATTCACGCCATATTCGCAATCATTATTCCCGAAACCCCAAAAGTGACACCCATGTTACTTCAAAGGTCACGTCCGCCAACTTGGATGTGTTTAAAATATTTTCTGTCGTATGTTTAATTGTTAATTGTTTAATCGTAAACATGCAAAAAACGATTAACAATTGATCAATGGTAATTGCAACGTTTTACAATTACCATTGATCAATTGTTAATTGTGAAAACCTACAATTAACAAATAATTTTTTAATCGTCAATTGCAATTGATTTTTCTGCGATTGAAATTTCAATTGTTTGATCCTACAATTGAACAATTAAACAATTAGTGCCCAACACTGCGTAAGGCATCACACTGGAGCTGGATCGCATTAATAAATTTGTATAATATAAAAATGTATGTATCTATACAAAAAATTATGAAAAAAAAATGAGTGGAGAATTAAAGAAAAAAGACAAGCCCGCTGAGTTTCTTGCCGGATCTTCTCAGTGGAGGCCGCGTTCCAAACCGGTAGCAGATTAGTAAGTTAAAAAAGAAAAGAAATGTAAATATAACACTTTGTAAGCACCCCCCCAGAATCTATGCAAAATAAACGATTTGAATGAGTTTGAGTTATTAAATTGCTGTGACAATGTAACAAAACGCTTATATATTATTGCCTTACAGTGTACTTTTTTACTGTCTTACATCGGTATTTTACACCGGCAATGGCAATATAGCATATACAGAGGACTGTTTTAGGAATACAACAACAAAATTTTTTTTACCTTCCTAGGTTATTACATACTAGCAGTTTCCCGCGACTTCGTACCCGGTCGACAACAGCGCCACCTACCGGGTCTATGTTTTATAACCTATGTTACTTCTCGATAACGTAGCTTTCTAATGGTGAAAGAATCATTAAAATCGGTCCAGTAGTTTTTGAATTTATTCGTTACAAACATACAAAAATACAAATCATTCCTCTTTATTATATTAGTGTAGATACAAATGTCTTTCTTTATGTTATTGTCTTTAGACATTGCTCTTATTCCCAAAGCCTTCCCTCCCGCCACCACAGCTGCGCGTGCTCCTCCCGTAATGTCACCCACGCAGTTGACCCGAGGCTGCGCGCCACTAAATCCGAGCGCGCCGCTACGCTTGCGACACTTGTCTTACGTGCGCCTGCGCCGCCCGTTCGCATAATTAATTGAATGCGGTACGTTACTAGGAATACCGTACGTTTGTTGTTTACATTTCTTTTCACAAAAAAAAACCATTTTTCTTATTAATGACTAGTCAGCGATTAACCCCCTCACCTAATTGAAATTCTCGATCAGCAGTGTAGTATGACTACATTTCCTTACGGATTTGTCTGGCATCCTCTATTCTTTTAGTTTGTCTCATTCACGCTCGCCGGTTAAGGAGACTCTTGACCTGCCCTTCAGGTAATACACAGTCTATTTGGTCATAACTAGAGAGTCTAGGTCGCATTTTATATCTGTAAAAAAGACTGTCATTGTATTCTCAAAGCGGGGGTGACAGAGCTATAATGAATACACCCACATACCGCCAAAGATGTTAGGTCCTAGAGGCGAGTCTATTACAACTTATACCAAGCACAATTCCAGCCTCCACACAGCGTCAAGTCAAGAGTCTTCGTAACTTCGCAACGTCGCGTTTATGTGACAAACTATGAGAGTGGAGGAAGCCAGAGAGGTCAGAGGGCTTGGCACGAAATGATTGGCGTTAGTGTGACGCTAGTAAAAGTCATAGTAAGTGTGCACATTCATGTTTATTTAGTAAATTTGCAGTGTGACATGGATGACACATCAAGGCTAGGTCACGCTAACGTAATTTTTTTCGTGCTAACCCTTCTGTAGGGAATGAATCTGTTGGAAATTTGTACTCTACCTATCCCGCAAGAGAACTGTCGTAATGTCATAAATAGAGAACAAGCCCAGCGTCTCGTGGATAAATAAATAATATAAGAAAGTTGATAAATGATCTCAAACGAAGTTTCACGATGTTGATATTCTTGTTAAGGGAATTACTACCCATAATATAGTTCATTAAACTAAATAGTCTTCCATACAAGCTAGTCAAATATAAAGGCCGGCGTGACTTTATAAAAATATATTTATTTAACAATACAAATTAATAATAGATACTCAAAATATTAATCTATTTATCTATCTATCTATAACCTCACGCCAGATCCCTTGCGGGGTAGGCAGAGAGTACAGAGTTGCAACAGGTTCTTTCCTTACATACCTCTCTGGCTTCCTCGACTCTCATAGTTCGTCTCATACACGCTTATAAAATATTAATGCAGTCAATTAATATTACTTAACGTTAGTGCGAACGGTAAGAGAGCTGAGTCGATATTGAATGTACTTTGCTTGGCGATGGCTATAGGCATCGTCAAGTAAACAACTGTTTCTAGAACAAACCCACGCATTATGCGTCTTATTAATTGATATTGATTATTAAGCATAACAGTTATTAGAACTGGACTGAGACTAAACAAGTAACCTGATATCTGTTTACATTATAAATACGCAGCTGAGGCAAGTTAAGCTGATTAAGCAAAACAGTACTTGGAATTATATTTTATGAGCAATAGTCTGTTGTTATTGCATCATCTTTTAAAGTACTTGCACTGAGCTGTGTACTGGTCTAGTATACGATTTTTGAGAATGTTGATTTTGCTTATGTTTACATAAGGACAATAATTTAGACTTATTAATATATAAAACAATCAAAAGCACAATTATTAATATTACATAAATGATTATAGAACCTTAACTTATGCTATGCACATTCACTGAATATACGTGGTTTTCACTGAGTTTTTCACTTTTACTGTTTAACACGTGTGACAGGAACTGAAGATCTTCTAAGTTGACTTCATCTAGGCTGATTGGCTGCTTGTAGATTTTCTCTGCTGCTGTGATGCTTGGTAAATTTATAACTGGAACTTGATGGAAGACTTGATTAGTTAGTTGTATGAGACGTTTCCTTAATGTGATATTTTCAAATGTGGCTTCACATTCATTATTTAGGGTTAATATATAGGTGCCAAAAATGTTGTACTGGTTAAAATCATTTGCACAATGTTCTGTGAGAAGTGTCTGTTTTCCTGAATATAATAACTATGTGTCAGGCCGAATAGATTTGACCTTGACTTTTGAGGATTTCACTGTAAGTGGAGAACCTGATGTAATTTGTGAAGAAAATTTCATCAAATCTGTAATGCATAAGTTTTCATTAGTGACAGATAAATTATCTTCATAACACAGAAATTCTCCTTTGTCTATTTCTTTGCATGATTGTGATAGTGGAAGTATATCTAACCCTTTGACCAGGATTTGGGAATATTGCGGCGTTAATAGGAATGTTTAAATGAGGATTATACATGGGAAAAGGATGAAGGTTGTAATAGTTATAGAAATCTAATTGGACAATTGGTACCGACATAATAAACGTTATTCGTTTGTCCTTAATATATGCTCTTATGTCTATACAATGTTCAATTTTTATCAAATTATCGGAATTTACTGGATACATTAATTTATCTATTTTCTCTATATCTTTAGGAGTTGATAACAATTCATCTATGTCTAAATGGATTGATGTTAAATATTTAATCTACTGAAAGCAATAGCTGTTTGAACCTCATCTAACCTAGTTAACAAAATTTGAAAATATATGGATAATGGATTCTATTTCGTTAATTGTTTTGTCTATTTCAATAAAATTATTTCTCGTAGAGTTTGTCAGATTTACTAATACTCCAATTGTTTCGGAAACTAATGATATTTTGTTATCAATAGCGTTTTGTTTAGATTGAATATAAGGATCTTATATTCAATCTAATAATAATCTAGGACTTATTAAGGAATCGTATCTAATTGCATCTTCATTATCTAAATTGCCTGTAATGGCTTTAACTATTGAACCTAAGGGATTTAAAATACCTCTTTTAATTCTAATTGTTGGGACTAATTGATTTTAGCGCTCTAATGCTAAACTCATAATATACTCAGTTTGCATTTGTCACAGTTTGCATCTATGATATTTCCGTCTAAGAAATATACATTTAATTTTTCTTTTAAATAATCGTTAACTTCATAATACTTGTTAACGCTATATTCAATACTGTTACTAACAAATTTTAAATCTAATATTTTAATTATATTCCAATTATAAGTGCTAATGAATGCTTGTCCTTCCTTAACTGGGAAGATTCCAGGATTATTTTCAGATTTCTGAAGTTGAAGGGCCAGGTTTTGGGCTGCCTGTACGAGGATCAGGGGCGCGAACCTGCGGAGGACGTTTTATATCTTTTATTGGGACTTTTGTGTGTCTCTGATGAGACTCTACCGGTACTGTGTTTCTATTAACTGTTCCAATAATTTTTGCTTTTTTATAACGCGGTTGGTCTTTACTTCGCCTAATATTGACACCTTTTATGAAGACGGTGTCTCCTTGTTTAAATTTTATTCTTTCTTCACCGCCACGTTTTTCTCTAATTTTAATTTTGTTATTTATCATTTTATCGGTTAAGAAATCATATAAGTGTTTAGTTCTTTTACGGTGCTCTAAAACAAGTTGCTGTGTATAATTCTTTTCAAAATCAAATTCAAATGTACTGGATGAATCTGTATGTCCAAAAACTACTTCAAATGGCGTAAGACCAGTTGCTGAATGTATGGACTGGTTATACGACATTATCGCGTATGTCATTACTGAGGCAGTATCCGTTATTTTCCTTTCGTATTTCGCAAGTTTATAAATTTCTATTATATTCAACAATGCCCATTGAGTTGGGGTTATGGGGTGCTCCAATATGTAAATCTATTTTATAAAATATTAACATTTCTTTAAGTAAATTATTATTGAACTCTGAACCTGGATCTGAACTTATTTTTCTTGGTACTCCGTAAATGGAAAAATATTTGATTAATGCTCTAATTATTTCTGGTGTTGTTCTATTTGAAACTTCTATGGCTTGACCTAATTTACTAAAAGAGTCTACTATCGTTAGGAAATATTTTCCTTTTATGGAAAATAAATCTATAAAAATTTTCTGAAAGGGTCTAGTTTGAGTTTGAGTTAATTGAAGTTTAGGATTAAAAGGCTTTCTATCGTATTTCATGGTTTTACATGTTTCACAAGAATTAATTATACTTGATACGGTTTGTTCTAAATTTTGCCAGAAAAATGTTCGTTTAAGATGAGCAATGGTTTCTTTTATGCCACGGTGACAAGTTTTGCCAATATGGTATTTTAACACTATATCACGTTGCTCATTTTCATCTTCAACGTACACTACACGTTTTGTGCATTCAAAGAATTTTACTGAATCTTTTTTAAATAAAGTTACAATCTATCTCTATCTATCTATAACCTCACGCCAGATCCCTTGCGGGGTAGGCAGAGAGTACAGAGTTCCAACAGGTTCTTTCCTTACATACCTCTCTGGCTTCCTCGACTCTCATAGTTCGTCTCATACACGCTCGCCGGTTACGGAGACTCTTGACTTTTAAAGTTACAATAATTTCTGAAAATTGTTAACGATGACGTTCATCGTCAAAGTATAGGAAATATTTTATTTTAGGCCTAATATATTCTTTAAGGAATGATTTTATTAACTGGGTATTATTTAATGGTAAATGAACTTCTAATACTTTTTGTTTATCACTGGATAAATTTTTAACAGTGAATTCATTTCTGTTCCAGGTGTACACAAGTATTTGATTAGGTTTAGTATCAATTGCTTCTTGTAAAATAGGAATATCGGAAGAATCCATGTTTTCCTCTGAATGGACAGTTATAAAAGATGATTCTGATTTTTCAGATGCAGTTAAGGTACTGCTATTTAAAGATGGAACTGGGTTAGTTAATTCGGATTTGCTAGAATTTTCGGAAAATATTGTTATGGGACTTGAGGCATTAACTTTCATTGATAGATTATCGCTTAGTATATTAATTTTTGCACGTGAAAGCGCATCAGCGTTTCCATTTTGTTTACCGGGTTTGTATTAAATTTCGTAATCAAATGCTGTTAATTGTAATTTCCAATTGGTAAGTCTACTTCTGGGTTCTTTAACGGAATTTAACCACATTAGGGGTTTATGGTCACTTAATATGGTGAATTTATTTCCATATAAGTATGGCCTAAATTTTCTACACGCCCATACTATGGCTAATAATTCTTTTTCTATTGTACTATAACGGGTTTCTGCGTCGTTTAATGTTCTACTAAAGTAAGCTACAGACTTGTCACTACCTATCGGTCCTTGTGATAGTATAGCGCCAAGGCCCGGTTGTTGGGGTCGGTTGTTAACAAAAATGGTTTAGTGAAATCGGGGTATTGTAAGATTGGGGCGTTTGTTAAAATTTCTTTACATTTCTCAAATGCATCAATATATTCTTTGTTAATTATAATTTTGTGTCTTTTCTTTAAACATTTAGTGAGAGGTTGTGTTAATTTGGAAAAAATCTTTAATGAATTTTCGGTAGTAACCTACTAATCCAACAAACCTACGTATTTCCGAAGGTGTTTCAGGTAACGGAAATTGTAATATGGCTTTAATTTTGTCATCATTTGGTTGAAGACCATTTTCTGTAATAGTGTGACCTAGGTAAAGAACTTCTTTTCTGAGAAATTCACACTTGTCTAATGTTACTTTTAAATTTGTTTGCCTAAGTCTTTTAAATACTTTTTCTAATTTTTCTAAATGTTCTTCTAAACTACTTGAGAATATAATGATATCATCTAAGTACACTAAACAATGGATACCCTGTAAACCTCTAAGTATGTTATCCATTGCACGTTGGAATGTTGCGGGGGCTCTTTTTAAACCAAATGGCATTCTAGTTACAATTATTTATTTATTATCATAAGAGTTACAATTATTTTAACAACGATGCCTGCACTAAGCTCGTGGCTTGTATCGCAGGAACCAGACCATTTCAAATATTTTGGTTTACAATTTTGTTGGACACAGGTTCAGGTACAAGTTATAACAAACAATATTAAAAAGAAAAGCAAATAAAATTGACTCACATTAACATAAAGGTAACGCTATTATAAAATATAAAATTAAACTATTAAATTAAATTAAAAATATTCAATTAAACATTGGAATGCATCAAAAACAACAAATTAAAATCTTCTGTATAATAGAAGCCTGCTTGTGCGTATCGCGTGCGATTGTAATTGAGTGTGTGTATATGTGTGCGTGCGTGGGTGTGTGTGTGTGTGTGTGTGCGTATGTGAGTGTGTGTGTGTGTCTAATGAATTAGATATGATTTGTAAGAATACGTTCAGTGTCATCATAGGATAAAGTGATTAACCACTTCTTTAAAATATTTTTTACATTTCTAATGGAAGAATGTCTGTTTTATGTGTGTAAACAGTTGACAAACTCTGTTATACATAGAAGGACGCAAGTAGATAGCCTGCCGTTTTATGAATGTGGTTTTTATAGGAGGCATAGGTACCTGAAAAATACGCCGTTGGGTAAGAAGGTAGAAGTCAGGAGATTTGATAATGTATTTATGCATCGAGATAGTAGCTTTCAAAATAAATATTTGACGCACTCTCAGTACCATACACTCACGATATACTTCATCTGTAGGGAACCTGAAGGGCTTTTGCAACAAAACTTTAAGGACTGCTCGTTGAGCTCTTTCCAGTTGGATCATTTTAGTTTTGATTGCACCTCCCCAAGCCAAAGTACAATAATAAAACAAGGACTGTGTTAGTGCTTTGTAAACCATGATCAGGGTATCTTTGTCTGCACTATTACGCAGGGATTTCATAATATAAATATTTTTCCTAACTCTACCCGATATGTGAACTAGATGCTTTGTAAATGACAATCGTTCGTCCAATCGACGAACGATTGTCTGACTCTGTTCGACTCCTAGGTATCGAACAGAGTCAATATTTCTGATCACACTACAATCACATGTCGATTTGGATTTGGAATCACACTTATGATTTATGAGAGGTGGCATTGAAGGTGGTCTATAAGCAACGGTTTTGTGAAACGCAATATACTTATATCATTCATGTAGATTCAAAACAGAGCAGGACCTAAAATACTTCCCTGAGGAACACCGACCTCTATGCCTTGCAATTCGCTAGTAATTGTTCCCACTCTTAGGCACTGATAGCGATTAGAAAGGTAGCTATGGAACCAGTTAAGAGCAACTCCTCTCACACCAATAGACTCGAGATTGCGTAGTAATATAGGAACGGAAACTGTATCAAATGCCTTGGATAGATCCAGAAAGACTCCAAGACAACATTCATTTTTATCCAAGGAACTCGACACCAAATCCGCCAATAGCACCACAGCATCTTCTGTTGATTTTTTACATCTAAAACCGAATTGTTTATTTGAAAGTAAATTGTACTTTTCCATAAAGCTAGACAGATGCTTATTAACGAGTTTCTCTAATAATTTGGAAAATATGCTGCGAAGAGAAATAGGCCCTTAGTTACTTGTAACTTACTTATCCCCTTCTTTATAAATAGGAGTAATAACTGCCGTTTTCCAGCAACGAGGGAAGACTCCTGTAGATAAACTAAGATTATAAATGTTCGTTAATGGACTCAAAATAAACTTTTTAATTTGTTTGATGAGATTTGAATTGTAACCGTCAAGTCCTGGAGCGCTATCATTTTTAAGATTATCAATAAGCATGTTTACTTCGTCGGGATCAGTGGGTTGTAAGAACAAAGAACTTCCACTCGAGAGTAGTTTATCTGAAGTATACTGTGCAGCCGAAGTAGTTTCCGTGACATTAAGTTTAAGAAGAGTTTCGTCAGCTAATGTTTTACCAATGTTAGAGAAGTATTTGTTTGATACATTAAGAGATACTAAATGATCAGAGTGGTTCATGGTCAATTCTATTGGGGTTGAGTGTGTTACGGACATGTTACAAATATCTTTTATTGACTTCCAAAGCTTCTTGGGGTTGTCTTTATTTTCTTTTAGTATCCGGGACTCATAGTCTTTCTTAAGTCGTTTTTGTAAATTGGAAAGGAAGTTCCGATGTCGTTTATATGTGATTTGACATATCAGATCATTAGGCTTACTCTTGCTTTCAACGTGTAACTTGTCCCGATTTTTTTGACATCTTATAAGCCCTGGGGTTATCCAAGGCTTTAAGATGTACTGTGAGCGATTAATTATAACTGGCCTAGTGTTTTTTCGCATGGCACTGTTTAAAATCTTACTAAATTCGGTAGCAGCTATGTCTACGTCAGGTATGTTATTAATGTGTGCCCAGTCTACAGATTTAAGATCATTTATAATGCCAGACACGCAGGTTTTTAATTTAATGCGATTGGAACGGTTAACGCATCCAATCTGGCGATCAGTCATACCAAGTACACATATGTCATGATCAGTTATTCCAGCTTGACAAACTAATCCAACGCTTGAGGATAAATTCTTCACAAAGATGTGGTCCAAACAAGCTGTGCCTCTAGTAGGAATTGAGATAGCGCAAAGAAGTTGATGACTAGCTAGCAGACACATATATTCAGAACATTGCTCACTTGGTGTATCACTGCATATGTCTGAATTCATGTCACCTACTAAAATGATAGAATGATTATTATTGATATCTTTCAAGGTACTATCTATAAAAGTTAAAAATGTAGTTAAGTCTTTAAATGAAGGAGACCTGTAGATACCTAGTACGGTGATTCTATTATTAATTGTAAGCTGCAGGCAATTACATTCGTCGTTCATTGTTCGTTCACACTGAGGTTCATTTACTGTAGTACTTAATGATTCTTTTATATAAGCTGTAACACCACCACTTTTGTTAATAAAGTTTTTTGTGTGATACGATACATACCCAGTAATTTGAAGTATTAACGTGTTTTCACTAAGCCAACATTCGGACAGGATAATTACATCTGGGTGAATATTCATACGATTAAGTACAACCAAAAATTCGTCAAAGTTGTGTTGTATACTTCTTATATTAATGTTAGTACTGTGTTAATACTGTGAAGTGGGCATTAGCAGGTAGCACGTCAGAACAAAGTTCAGGCCTGTGTAGAGAATGACATTTTATCGAAAGGGTTTTATCTATATTTATCTTCACAAAAGTCGAGCATTTTTGGAATAAAATAAAAAAAATCGTAAAGAAGTAAATCTTAGCAATACTGAATATTAGGTAAATGTAATAATGGGAGTCATCTCCTGAGAGGCAGAACGTGCGGTCATTAACTATGTGCTGATTGAATTCATAATGTCTATTTTGTGCTGTAAATGCTGTTTTAGATTGATCCTGTTTCTCTACTTCAATCTGATGGTAACCACTAGCTAAATCTAATGTAGAAATATAACATGCTTTTCCTAATTTATCGAAAAGGTCTGAAATGTTTGGTAATGGGTATTTGTCGTCTACGGTTATTTCATTCAATCGTCTGTAATCTATGACCATGCGAAATTTTCGTTCGCCAGAGGCGTCCATTTTCTTTGGAACTAAGTGTACTGGGGCGCTCCATGAAGAGTGCGATTCCCTAATGACATTGTTTCTTAATAATTTGTCTATTTGTTTTCCAATCTCTTTATTTTCTGTAGGGGCATGTCTATATGGTTTTATATATATGGGATCTTCATTAGTGGTTCTAATTTTATGTTTAACTTGATTCGTAAAAGTTAAAGGAATATCATCACAATAGAATATGTCTCTATATCTGTAACATAATTTTTGTATAGCTTGTTTTTCCTCTTTCTTTAAATGATCTAATCAAAATTTAGGATGATTTTGTTGTAACAATTTATTTTTATTTGTATTTAAATTTAAAGTATTGAAAAATTTTTCCTCAAATTTGTTTACTTTTACTTGGATTATCAAATTATAATATAACATTTCAATCTGTAGAATTTTGTATAATTGTTTGGGCTATTGAATTTTTACAGTTTACTATTGCATCGGGCATTCTAACTCCTGGTTGAAATTCTAAAAAATGTACTATGGCTTTACCATTTCTAAGATCTGTCGGAATTTTAACACGAGTTTCTGAACGCGGTGATAATTTAATTTCGTAGGGTTTTCTGTATAATATTGGAATTTTAGTATTTTTGGTGTTTAGTACTTGATTTTTCATATCTATTGTGGCTTCTAGTTCTTTTAACAAGTCTGAACCTAATAAATTAAAATTAAAAATTAAATTAAACCTTCGTATCTGTTATCCACGTCATAAATATAAAATTTGTGACGAAGTTTGCTTTTAAAAGTTTTGGTTAAGGGCATATAGGCTACTTTACTATGCCTACTGTGTCCGTGTGTACTAATTATTTCAAAAGGTTCTAAAGTAATAAAATTATAAAAGAATTAATTTGCTATTTCGGGGCTAATGAAGGATCTAGTGCTTCCTGTATCAATCATAAATTTTGAATGGATTTCTGGTATTATTATATGTGGTAACTTTAGGGTTTCGTTATAATTAATTTTAACTATTTCGGGGGATCTTGCACCGGATCCATTGGAAAATTTTCAGGTGGAGAAACATTATTATTGGGGTTTTCGTCGTCGACTTCGTCGACTTCACTGGCTCATATTCATTAAAGTATTCGTCAGTCTCAAGGTCGATGTCATCTACGTCATTCTCGTATAAATTTTCAGTCATATTGTTACGAACTCCTGTCCTCATTGTGACATCATTATCTGTTTGATTTTTATTTATGAATTTATTAGGAATCCCGAAACGGAATTGTTGATTTGGGTTGGGTTTGAAGAACCCAGATTGCTTGTAATTATTTATGTTGTAGGGTAATCTTTGATAATTTTTAAAGGCTTTTTGTTGACTTTGCTGATTTAAATTAGGATTGAAGTTAGGTCGGAAGTTTTGATTCATTAACTGTCTTTGTGGGAAATTAGTCTGAAAGAATCTATTCTGAGGTATGCCAAATTTAAATTGAGTTGGAATTTGTTTGGTTGTTTGTAAACTATTATTTGATTTGACTTTACTTTTTGCATTATAATGGTTATGGAAATTTACTTCTTCAGTAACTACTCCTAAGGCTGATTCTAAATTAGCGCATTTATTTAACCTAACGATCCTTAATAGGTATTCTGGTAAGTTAAACAAAAAGCTATTTAACGCAGAATTATTATAAATAATCATTTTAGCGGCTTTAACGCCTTCATCGGTTAACAAATTAACTTTGGCTATAACTGAACTTTTCACGTCTTGGATTCTATGAGCTAAATCTATATATGATTCTCCTGATTTTATTTTAATGTTTTCTAACTTTACGGCTATGCAATCTTCTGTTCTAGGATCTCCGAAATGTTCTATGAGGAGTTCCTTAAAGCTATCCCAAGAATTGATAATATTTCTTTCACTCACTAGTTTCGCGGCTTTATCTATTAATTTACTCGTCAGACTATGGTAAATGTACATTTGTTGTGCGGCATTATTTTCGCGACTAAAACTTCTAATTACGTATTCGCACTTTTGGATGTAAAAATTTAATAATTGATCGTTACCGTCGTAACGCGGAATTAAGTCAAGAATTTCTTTCGGAATAATTTGAATTTGATTCATTTTGAATATTTTGAACACTTATTATTCAATTTTACCAACACAATAAGATAAATATTACACACACAAAATAATTAAAAAAATACAATTTAAAATAACACACACAAAAAAAATACAATTTAAAAATAACACATAAAAAAAAAGTTTACGTTAAAAGTTTTACACTATAAAAGAAAAAGTTCATAGATTCGGCGATTTGTGTCCGAAAAGATAAATTTTATCAATTATTATAATTTAATTTAACCTTAGCCTTTATAGGCAGAACAACGTTTATTATTTATTTTTTCAATAATATTTAATTTCTTTTCAATACGATTTATTTTCTTTTAATATATTACGTTCTCAAGTGGGCCTTGTGATCGACCCACTGGAAGTAATTTTCTTTTTCAATAAAATACGACAATGTTTTACGTAAGTTCAGCGATGCTTGTCTGATTCTTACGGCCCTAAGTGGTGATCTACGGCTTAGCGATGCTTGTCTAAATCCCGTGAGATCCTAATTATAATCACAAAGTAGCGATGCTTGTCTAATAATGCGATATCCTTTTATCCAAATAATTCCCGTGATTTTTTACCGGAATTACAGGCTTGGGGTCTGAATGAAATTAGCGATGCTTGTCCAATTAAATTCAGAATAGACAGAAAAATAGGAACATGTGGGAAAGGTCAGAACTCACACAATGCTGCAATTTTTCATGCCGAATATCCGCTCTTTGAGTATCTGCAGGCACTTCTTGACAAATTTCTTTGTTCGAAGGTAGGGTAGGTCCTTTTCTAGGATTCAGCCAGGCGATTGTGGTCCGGAATCGATGCTTGTACTCCTACACGGCGCTGAGCTTATAACTGCTGCAACACTTATCGCGACTGAAATCCTACCGTTCGGCTGCGCCAGTCAAATATAAAGGCCGGCGTGACTTATATTGTTAAATATATTTGTATTGTTAAATAAATATATTAAAAATATATATTAATTTAACAATACAAATTAATAATAGATACTCAAAATATTAACGCAGTCAATTAATATTACTTAACGTTAGTGCGAACGGTAAGAGAGCTGAGTCGATATTGAATGTACTTTGCTTAGCGATGGCTATTTATAGGCATCGTCAAGTAAACAACTGTTTCTAGAACAAACCCACGCATTATGCGTCTTATTGATTGATATTGATTATTAAGCATAACAGTTATTAGAATTGGACTGAGACTAAACAAGTAACCTGATATCTGTTTACTTGATAAATACGCAGCGGAGGCAAGTTAAGCTGATTAAGCAAAACAGTACTTGGAATTATATTCTATGAGCAATAGTCTGTTGTTATTGCATCATCTTTTAAAGTACTTGCACTGAGCTGTGTACTGGTCCAGTATACATAACTTGCTATAGAACATATCTTAAGCTTTTTTCGTGTATATTTTATGCATATCCATTTTACTATTTAATAGAACATTTACAATATATATTCACGATAAAATTTTTAAAAGTATTATTTTCGAAAATTGATTCTTACGTACTACGTAAAATTAATTCTTTCTCTATACATTAAACTCGTGACCTTTTCATCTTCATTTTTATATATATTCCTTATAACAAATACGCAGTGCATTCATCAATTCTGTAAATAAAGCATATTTTTGGGAGTTAGGGTTAGGGTCCCCCCTTAAACGAGTACTATTTCTTGAATATGACCCGTTCATGGATTGGATAGTTGTCATTAGTATACATTTTCAACTTGTGGTGCATTTTAATTTAGTTCCTATTTCATATATTCATAAAGTCTTCGTACTCCCATCAAGGCCGCGAGGGATGTGGCGTGATATTATAGACTAATGAAATCTTCGAAAGCCTATATGAAGAATTACACTATCCAAAAACTCAAATACATGAGCCTACAATAACTCCACAGTACAGTATTTTAAAATGTAGAGAAGTATTCGACCAAATATAGCACGTCTAGTTAATTAGTTAATAAATTAGGTAAATTTCATATAAAAGGGCACCGAATGCGGTAACTTTTACGTTGGAGATGTACTGGCGGGCAGGTCGCTAATAAAATACCAGACGATTACGCTGGAAAAGGCCCTCCCCGTACCAGCGAACGCCGACTGGCGGGGGACTCCCCGCTGCTTCAACGCGTTGGAATTTCTACTTCGGTGTTGGCAATACATGTTTAAGTGAACCGAAGCTGTGTTTTACTTTCTAATAAAATATACGAGAATTTAGACTAAGAACAATAACCAGATAAAGTTCTTTTACTCAAGAACATCAATCGCTAGCAAGATTTTGGACTGGAAAATGACTATATGTTAGCTGCGGAACATCTTAGAACTTTTACAAAAGAATATTTGGTTTGGACATTCATATCTGTAACAATCAAAATCTAATAAAAGCATATGCATTTTTATAATAATATTATTTTAAAAATCCTTTTTAAAAATCAGCAATCAATATAAAATGAGTATACAAGATTTTGTGTATATGCTGTTGACAGTTGAGGAATTCCTTATCTGGAGCCAATCCTAGGTGTGTAATCAGGTCATACTTGCCAAAAAATGCATTGTCATCGTACTGAAGCAACATGTCAAATTTCAACTCCGTAGGATAAAAGGAAGAGGTTCTAATTAAGCTTGCAATATTCGACCTAAACCAACACTGCAAGCTAAATAAAAGCTTGTAATAATAGTATTTTAGTTTGAAAACTAGAACTCTTTACTGTTAGGTAACTACCACTAGAAAGAAAAGAAAGTAGATACTAAATGGGAAATCTAAAACACGAAACTTACAGAGCTAAGAGAATCTTACTGTATGTGAATTTTCATGTTTGTAAACGCACCCACGACACAGGAATTAATCCTAGTGGGGGGCAACTTAAAAAAAAAAAAGACGTGTAAACTGTACTTATTAGTCCGGTACCGTTGACATAGTTTTCTTTTAGTTTTAATGAAGATTGGTCGCGAACAACTAGTAAATTGTTATATATTTACTGCCATATTATTATGTCTTAATCCCCTTACTAAACAATCATGTTTCAGAAATAATCTCTCCCGATAATATCAACAACATAAATATTTATGAGATTTCAACTCACTTTTACGGAATTATAGTTATAGACTATAAACAATTAATATCTGTAATCTATACCATACAATTAATTACCACAATACATATCATAATCATTAATCTGTAATCTTTATAGCACCACCATCGCTACCGTTCGGCTATCCGATGTCCATAGTCATTATAAATATTACCGTCTTTATTATGAGCCAAATAATGAAATATGGACAGCCCAGCTTTACAACGAGATCCATAAATCACAATAATAGCTAAATAACAAAGAACCGCGAACGTGAGTGTCACAGCACTAGTAAATTATTCACAAAATTTGAACAGACACCTCGCCTGTGAAACAATTTGTAAGCGGATCGCTTACGAGTTCGGCGGGCGTGTCGATATGATCGATGTGTCCCACCACTAGCCCGCGGCGGCGTGGCACAACACTACCCGTGTGAACGCACCTCACCACGAGCTATTTGGAACGATCAAATTATACTGTTTTTGGTTCAGCAATTTATTTGAATCATGATTTCATGTCCGCGAGAGATTGCCGGCTGCACAACCGGCAAATATTTGATCAGATTAGATCTTACATTGTCTAACAATACTTCTTTATTTATACGTAACGAGCCAATTCCTTTTACATCGGGCGTGTGCACATCTCACTCGTTACTGCCGTAAAAGGCAGACAGAACTAGCGGCACGCCGAGTAGGTCGCACTGCTTTGTTCTCAGTACGGTTATTATGTAATTTATTCAAAATAATTCAAATATCCTATACTTGTGACCGAGGGTAACATACCTGCGTAAAAGAATTCAATTAAAATTACAAAAGACCTCGTACATTTTACCGCGGCGATTAGTGTTCTAGATAGCGGTTTCTTAGTATTAATCAATTCCCAACGTTCAACGTTTGAATACCTATTTTATAAGCGAATAAAAACCTCATTGATCTCGATAAAGCTAAAGATAATCGCGTTAATCTTAATCTGCTATTAATTTGGAATGCCTTACTCTATATTAATTCATGATAACGGTTATTAAATCGATAGCTAACAGAAAACAAACATTATTAAATGAGTAGATACTGAGATTGAGCCTGGAGTCATTCTTGAACAAATTACAGGTTATCGATAAATACACGATGAGAGACAATAAACAATGTTACAAATGCCAATAATATATTCCGACGCGGCAACTGCAGCTCATTACCGATGTTATCGCAGCGGCCCCAGTAGCGCACCCTGCGGGACCCACCTGGCCGCGGCTTGCCACGCTTACCTCCACGCCGCGAAATGCCTAGAGGCACCCTTATAATGGCCTGTCTACGTCGAAACCACCGTCAATCTATACCATAACACTCAACTTGGCATACATTGTTGGTACAGCTGGGATCATCATCGTCGAAAGCTTAAGTAAAGTCGAAATGTACAACGTAAGACTTGAATAGTCATTTCGTCTCATTGTGGATGTAGTGAGAAATGTATAGTTTTATTAAAGTCATTACCGTGCGTAATGAACGATGTCCCGGGGCTGGCGACACTTTATAAAGACATTCTTCAACCTAATGAGATAATAAAATCATTCGTGGGAAGTCCAGCGAGCCTAAGCTGTATGCTGCTCATATTATAATATAATAGGGTGAAAAAAGTATGAAGAAAATTACGACCGCCCACGCGAATAGTGGCGTCCACCGTGAGAAGCGGTTGAAACAGTTTATATTTAACGTCATTTCGAAGACATTACACTCAACTTTAATGAGGTAGTTCGTTCAAATTCGAAACGAATCAAATGTATTTGAAATCGTAAAATTAAAAATTTCCATATTTTTAAAGTGGTGAATAGTCGAGCAGATTAATGAGTCGAGATGGGAGGGAGGTATCTATTTAATGTTTATTGCACTATCCGTTAGCTATAATCCTTTCCTTTCAATTGCATTGTTTCGAAACGTGATTATCTGTTGAGAATTAATAGACTGCTCTAATTTGGCATCGTAACGTCGGGCTCGTAAAACATAATGATAGCTTAGCGCAGCTCCGACCGAGCTTCGGCACGACACCGCCCACGCCCCGCGCGGCGCGGTGCGGCCGCCTAGACTAGACTAGCTCAGCTAGATAACTGTTATATTATCCTTCTTAATATAATCCTGAATTATTGCTATTTGAACAATCGTTGAATTTTATTAACTCCAAATAACTATCACGAATAAATTAAATGCTATTAATAGATACCTTATTCTGCACGGTCCGAGAAAATATTATGGTTAACGTCTCACAACATACTAGAATAATACAATTATTTATGGCATATAAGTTGTATCATATTGGTGGTAAATCTTGACTAGAATTAATAATTTAACTACGAATCCTTTTGCGGATACAAAGTATTCAACTGAAATGCTTTTTTCAGATAGTATATTATTATCTTATGCATTACTACGAGATCGGGCACCACAGGAAAGTATGGCTCAGTGGCGGCAGTTAAAGTAACAGCCAACCTTACAACCAACTTACAGGGTCAAGTGTTACTAGATTTTAATTTTCATAATTTTATACGGATATTTAACATTAATGTAAATAAAGCGAAAGAGGTGTGTCAGAATGTCAGACCTCAGTAGGATAAAGTTGTCGTGTGTGTAAAAATGTTGGTGTATGTTTGTATTTGTCGTTAACGTAAAGTAACTTCGCACAAATCTAACTCAACTCAACCATCTAACGACAACATGCACATACCAATAAACATCAAAATATTGTAATCGCCTTTCATTCCCAACGGTACCGCAGCCCACGCCTCAACCACAGCAGTTACTACTCCACCACTTCAATGCCGCACTTGAGCCGACTGAGTGCTCTCTTTATTCTTTAATAACAAGTTTTATCATCAGCATCGCCCACTGTCGCCTGCCGACGGTGTCAGCTGCGCCGACGCATGGCAACCGCCTCGTATGACATCTTAATTTTTCAAAGTATTAATATTGTTTTGTGTGATCGTTTGAAAAGCTGAAACTCGACTTGAACTTGTTAAGTAGAAGAAAGGTTAGAAACTTAACAGTCAAAATATTAAATATCCACTTCTTAAAATATTAAGAAGAGGACCCAATAGGTTTAAGGAGTATAATATTGAATAATTGTATCTCTTTTACTTGCAATAAAGTGATCCCATTTTCCAAAGAGAAATAATGGGAAACAAAATAATGTTCCCGTAGTGTATAAACCCCCTACCTCAGGTGTAGCCTATATAAAGGGATACACAGAGTGTAATAAGAAAATATACGTGCATACCTCGTACCTAACTGTTTTATTTGTGATACCCCCAACGGCCCACATTGCATGGTGACCCTGCCAGTGCTGCCTCTGGGCAGTGCTGAGCCGTGGTGTACATTGTGGTGTCCGTTTGGGGGGACCGTATTTGTTCAATTCATTTAAATTGGTGAAAATAAATGTTTTGACCGGAAAATTTGAAGATGATATAAATATAGACATGACAAGAAATAGTGGAAGGATGCCGTCGGGAGAAATTTGAGTCCAAGGAGAACCTTATGAATTATTTTTATACATGTTATGCCGCTGGAACCGGGAGATGTTCGTGTCAGAGGAGAGCCAGATAATACATAGGAAACAGAGATGCAGAGCAGACCAACAATATGTGAAGTAAAGTGATTGCACCGTATATCTCCATTGCTGCCTGTTGTGTGTAGCAACAATATTTTTTCCTTTTATGAATGAAAGTATTTAAGCAAGTATAATGTAATTCTGTCTAAATTTATCTTTTGATTGTAATCGTAATGATTTAGAAAATTGGTTAATAGATTATCTCTTTGTGCGCAATTTTGTAATGATTCGTTTTTTTCTGCTTACTGGCTTTTGGTACTGTTGTTAAAATATGAATATTTTATATCGATGAAATCTCGTAAATTTAAAATTGTGTATAATTACGAGTATTTACTAAAAACTTTAAAAGTTAACGAGAAAAGGTATTGTTAAATAAAAATAAAGAATTGCCCCGATGTCAATAATATTGTAACTATATCAAAATGTAATTTGGGCACATAACTTGCATGAAATTAAGACCTTATTTGTTTTCAGGATTTATTTTAAGTTAATTTGTGTATCTATTTTAAAGATCAGTTGTCGTAATTAATTTATGTTTTTATTGTTACAGTCATAGTTAAAATGATAATAATATGATACCGCTGGCGCGACTGCATACGCTGCGCATTCTTTTGAGCTTACTTTACTGAGTTTTACATAGAGCTAAGTAAAAACAGGATATGGCAATTATGCAATAGTGATAAATATAATTATATTATCATCATCATCATCATCATCTCAGCCTATACTTGTCCACTGCTGAACATAGGCCTCCCCAATCGCTTTCCAGCGTAACCGGTCCGATGCCACCTGCATCCAACGACTTCCTGCGATTTTCACAAGATCGTCGGTCCATCTGGCAGGCGGTCGTCCCACGCTGCGCTTGCCAATACGTGGTCTCCACTCTAGAATCTTTCTGCCCCAACGCCCGTCCGATCTACGCGCTATGTGGCCCGCCCATTGCCACTTCAGCTTGCTAATCTTAACGGCTATGTCGGTGACCTTGGTTCTTCTACGAATCTCCTCATTCCTGATTCGATCGCGTAGAGAAACGCCGAGCATAGCTCTCTCCATAGCTCGCTGAGCAACTCTGAGCTTTTTTATGAGACCTATAGTAAGAGACCACGTCTCTGATCCATATATCATCACTGGTAACACACACTGACTAAAAACTTTAGTCTTAAGGCACTGAGGTATTTTGGATGAGAAGATGTTGCGCAGTTTCCCGAACGCTGCCCAGCCGAGTTGGATTCGTCGATTGACCTCTCTCTCAAAGTTGGACCTACCTAACCGGACTACCTGTCCCAGGTAAATGTATTCGTCGACAACTTCAAGAGTAGAGTTCCCAACGGTGAGTGCGGTGGGTACGACATGGACGTTACACATTATTTTCGTTTTGTCCATGTTCATTTTAAGACCCACTTGTTGGGATACTCTGTTGAGGTCACCGAGCATTCGTCCTAGATCTTCCAGCGACTCTGCCACGACCACAATGTCGTCGGCAAATCGAAGGTGAGTGATGTATTCGCCATTGATGGTGATGCCAAGTCCTTGCCATTCCAAGAGCTTGAAGGCGTCCTCTAAGGTGGCCGTAAACAGTTTCGGAGAAATGACGTCTCCCTGTCTTACTCCTCTTTTTATGGGGATCACCTTCGTGCACTGCCCCTGTACTCGGACTGACATGGTGGCGTTATTATACAAGCACTTCAACACTTCGATGTACCGATAGTCAATGCGGCATCGCTGGAGAGATCTAAGAACCGCCCAAGTCTCGATCGAATCGAAGGCTTTCTCATAGTCCACAAACGCCAAGCATAGTGGCCGATTATACTCCTCGGTCTTCTGTATAATCTGCCGCAGCGTATGTATGTGGTCTATGGTACTAAAGCCTTTCCGGAAACCGGCTTGTTCGGGAGGCTGGAAGTCATCAAACCTGCGTTCGAGACGATTCGTAATGACTCTCGAAAACAACTTATAAACATGGCTCAGCAGTGTGATGGGCCTATAATTCTTCAGTAAAGTGTTATCACCTTTCTTGAAAAACAGTACCACCACACCCCTGTTCCATGCTTCCGGCGTTTTCTCTTCGAGCAAGACGGAATTAAATAGCCTCTGAAGGACTTTAAGTACTGGCGTTCCGCCCGCTTTCAGAAGCTCCACGGTAATTCCGTCTTCGCCCGGCGCTTTGTTATTTTTGAGTTGTTTGAGAGCCATCCTAATCTCGCACAGGCTGATGTCCGGGATATCTTCAGTGTAGTGTCGGGTTAGCTTGGCTCTTGGGTCTTTTACCAAGTCAACAACAGGTTCAGCTACTGAGGTATACAACTGCCCATAGAACCTCTCTATCTCCCTGAGCACCTCCGACCTATTCGACGTTATGTTTCCGTCCTCCATCTTCAGCTTCGTCAACTGGCTTTGCCCAATAGACGCGTCTCTTGCGAACACTTTAGATCCCTTGTTCTGTGCTATGGTCTCCTCAATACGCCTTGTATTGAAGGACCGTAAGTCTTGTCGCAAGGACTTCAATATCTGTCCATTGAGCTGCCTATAGGACTTAGCATCATCGGAGGTTTGGAGCGTCATGGAACGTCGCTCAGCCATGAGGTTTCGGGTGTAGTTGGATAGTTTTTGAGGTCTATTTTTACGGTGGGGCTTAAAATACTTGGACCCGACCGTATGGACAGTCTCTACCAGCCTGTTGTTGATTTCGTCCACTGATGCGCTGCTGTCTAGCAATTCGAAGCGGTTTGCCAATTCGAGTTGAAAGTTCTCGGGGTTTTGGATATGTGCATTACAAGGTCGGAGCGTAGACTTCATCAGACGCGATCTTTCCATTTTGACATTAATATTTAATGTGCCTCTGACCATTCGGTGACCACTGCCGGTTTTGACCCTGTGGATCACGGAGACATCATTAAATATTTGTCGCTTGGTGCTCATTATGAAGTCTATTTCGTTTTTGGTGGAACCATCAGGGCTCATCCAGGTCCATTTCCTATGAGGCGGCTTCTGGAAGAAAGAGTTCATCATAAAGAGTCCCTCCTTCTCCAGGAATTCGGCCAGCCTCTGACCCCTGGGGTTGCGCTGCCCATATCCAAATTGCCCCACTCTCAACTCATCATCGCCCCGTTTGCCCAGCCGCGCATTGAAGTCACCCATAACCACTGTAAAGTGTGTTTTGGAAGTATGTATGGCTCTACTAATGTCCTCATACATAACTTCGACATCATCATCTGAGTATGTCGAGGTCGGTGCGTAGACCTGTATGACCTTCAGCGAATATCTTTTGGATATTCTGAGTATCAGGTACGCTACCCTGCTCGACACACTAGTGATGGACACAACGTTGTCTATGAGTGACTTGTGGACGATAAATCCGACACCACCTTGGGACTGCTGTTCGCCCTCCCGGTAGTAAAACAAGTTGCCGGATTTTAAGGTTATCGTGTCCTCGCCCTCTCTTCGGACCTCCGATAAACCAACAATATTCCACCGCAACTTGTTTATCTCTTCTTCCAGCTCAACAAGCTTCTCATCTGTCCTCAAAGTGCGTGCGTTGTATGTCACCAGGGCCAATTTTCGTTTTTGGTGGTAGCCGAATCTCTGCCGGAGATTCTTAGCACCCCTTGTCCTGTCGTTACCATGGCTGCTACCGTGGCCAGGACGATCAGGACCGCCGGGGACTAGGGGCCTAGTTTTCTTCTTTTCTTCCATAATAGTGATTGGGGGGATTTGCCATACTCGCCACGCTTGGCAGGCGGGTTGGCGAGCGCAGTTTTTGATCGCAGAAGTGTTAAGAGAACGCTGCTGCCCATTCCCTAGTTTTCCCTTAGTCGCCTTGTACGACACCCGATGGGATGAGATGGGTTGGTCCTATTCTAATTATATTATACAAGATGATTACTTAAAATATTAGTTCATCTAATATATATGTTATTTTTAAAGAGACTAGACAATATTTGGTTTAAAAAAGGACAAGTTAATCAAAACGAAAGTACCCTTGAAAAATGTTGTAGTTAGTTTATAAAAAAAAATCATGTCCATTTTAATATGAGATTTTTCTAGTAAAATAACAAAACAAAGTTTATGTTTGAGATCAGTTAACGTGGTTATATTGTTCATTGAAGAGCAATGTAGCATTTCGATATTTATTTTAAGAAAAAGCAATCTCCTTTTTTGGTACGCTGATATAGAATTTGATAAAGACAATGTAAGAAAACGAATTGTAAGGTATGGCTTTTCAAATGGAAATAAGGTGATAATCGGTTTAAAAAAGAGAATGTTTATTTACAAATACAGTAAACTAGTTTTTGGTACAAAAAAGTAGGAGTTGGTTTAGTATAACGTTGGATTCTAGACTTAACTTTGGTTTGGTCAGAATATGGTAGTGGGAGTTGAAAGATTTTGGAAAGTTTGGAAAGAACCGTGATTGAAATTAAACGGTTTAGAGGTGGACTAAGAAAAGGTTATTTTGATAGATGGTTAAGGAAGTTTTGAAATAGTATGTCAAATTGTGTTGGGAATTCCTTTGCAAATAAGGTATCAACGAAAGCTTAGCTTGATTACCTAAGTTATTTCTGTGATATGCATATAAGCCATGGTGTTCAATTTGATTGAGTTTCTGCTTGTAATGGAGATGTTTTAAATGTAGATGGTGTAAAATAAGAAGGTGAGAATTATTATAAAAATAGCATTTGTTATTAACAGTAGCCCGAGATGCGCTGTTGAGCAAATTGCAATATGAGTAGCAAGGTACACCAGGATACAAGGCAGGCACGGAATCCTTGTTAATTTGATTATGTTTCGATCGAGATACCACTTGTAAAGAAAACTTGGACACCTGATGTGATTTAAAAGTTAGGATGTGTTAAAAGAACCGCCTGAATTAATAATTATACTGTATAATGGTTATGTGCGCACAATAATGTAAAATATTTCCTTGTATCCTGCATAGTTAAATAAATAAATGTGTAAAATAGGGAGGCCTACCTATATAATAAATGTGTACCTTGAAAATAATTGCACTGCCACAGTTATAATTATTATTATTATAATTACAAGGAAGAAACTTAAATTTGAATTATGACTAGTCAAAGTTTATCAAGGATTATGACACTCGTAAGTGGGGATATAGCCGTATATACCTACATAAAAATGGGCATGGAACATAGTGTTAAGGCTTTTCTTTCTTTTCTACATTTACTATTATTTAAATGAATTTTCATTAATTTTTAGCACCTTTTAACGAAAATATCATAAACATTTTTGTATTCTTTTAACCTAAATACTAGGTTATATAATTAATAAATTGGGTAGTATTGACTTATAAAATAAATAATATAATTCGACGTATGACATGGGAATGTGTTGCTTGGATTTTTGTTGTGAAATAAGTAATCCAGTTTAATACCAAGTTTAATGAAAAGTATACATTTAAATCTAATTCGCATTTTTGTTTAGATAACATAATATTTTTGTACTACTGGTGTATTATTTCTAGTGATAATTATCAATTTACAGTAATAGTAATTTTAGCAGTCGCTTTATTTGTATTTTTAGTAAAATTTAAAATATCAACACTATTTTAATTTTTTTTGACTAAGGGTTGTAGCCTATATAAAGGGCTACACCGAGTGTAATAAGAAAATATACGTGCATACGTCGAAGCAAAATGTTTTATTTGTGATACCCTCAACGGCCCACACTGCATTCCTAAAGGAGTCCAATGCATGATGGATTCAAGTGATAGAAAGAATGCATTAGGATATTAGGACCCATCAATGGCTAAGATCTACCCAACCCAAGTTGATAGCGAGGATTGGATAACAAACTCTAAACAATTGTACCAAGTAACCCTATGAAATATAAGTATATACCCCACTGCTAAAATATTTAGTCGCAATCTAAGCATCAGTGAAGGGAGTTATGAAAAAATTGATTCAATTCAGCGAGATTTCGAAACACGTACAACCTGTACGAGATAATATTTGTAGTGCACTCGATAAGTACATAGTTGTGTTCGTTCGCGTAACAAACTATATGGCGGCATACAATTTGAACGGAATCCCGTCGACGAGCGGCAGGCACCGGCATAAACAGTCGCTGGGGCCAGGGTTGCCAACTTAGTAAAGCTCTAAGACTGCTGACCATGGAAATATATGAGTAGCTATAGGTAATTTGAATCTCCGTGCTCGAACACTTTAAGTGAACAAACTTAAAGCCTTTATTGATTTTAAGTGTAACATTACAAGATCTTAGTTAATAATAATATAATGAGCACTGACGGAAGCCAACGATGAACTCGACGACGAAACTAAAGTCTTGGCTTTTACTTATTTGTTTTTTCGTAATTATTAGAGATCTACATGGTGTCGCCACGAGTCAACGGGATATTTACATGTACCGAAATGGCTGTGAATCTATCTCAAATCAAATTTTCATTTCTTGTTCACAAAAAGTAATGCAGTACTGTGGTCAAATTGTCTGTCAGCCCTGTTAGTCTGCGTATAGTTTGCGCCAATCATAGCGCAGGGCTTGTCCGAGGCCAGTCCGTCACCACGCGGACGGCTGCGCGCGCGCTCACTCGCCGACGCTAGACATGTTGCAAATAACCGTTTACAAGCTGTAATCACTTAGGAATATACAGCCTCACTTTGTGAAAAACTGGATATCCGTTATATGTTTCTAGTGACAAAGTCAGATTCTCTCTGATACATTTTTGATTCCTATAATTTCTACATCACACACTCCTTGTCCACAATTACTTGCTAATTGAACTCAAATAAGCCGGTCGTCGTTGCGGTTTATGGGGAAGGCCTTAGTCCTGCAATGGACATCATTCGCGCGATGATATGATCCACCTTAAATACCCAACGTCTACTTGAATCTATAGGATGGCTCTAGCCCAGAAATTAGGAATTAGCCTATTGCCTTAAGTTGATTTTTAGTAGGAGTTTTTTATGGTTCTCAATTCAAGGCTCAGATTTACTATCAAGAAGTCGCAATACCATAGACATAACGTTACAAATGCTTCAAACTTTGTAGGAGAAACAAATTTTCAACCATTTGAAATCACGATTCGAAAACAAAACATAGCGTGTAATCGATCACCAAGATCGACTTGCAACTTGTTTGTTATTATGACGGCGCGGCAGTCGATATAATTACGGTAAGCTCTGTAATTGGTCACAGCAGAGCGGAGACGGCGGTACCTGCTTTATGCCTGGTTTTCCTCATTCATTATATAAACTGGTTTAATGATACAATTAGTAAATTAGACATTTTTGTAAATAAGACCATGTCTTCCTGTACCGGTTTGTAGATAATGCCATTCAATTATCTGCCAGACGTACTATTAATTGATTTTCAGGCTATTTCAGAGATAAGCATTTTAAGAATACTCGTAGAGTTCCAAGTACCACTGCCTGGTTGTCCTGTTTGTATATAGCAAACTACTCCTGTCTTTAACGTTCAACCATCATACGTTTTGTAAAATGGACTTAATTTATTCCATTAACTACTAGAGCTCCTTTTTTATAATTACGCTAGATTTCTTGCAGGGTCGACAGAGAGAGCAGAGTTCCAATGGGTTCTTTCCTTACAGGGAAAAATACACATAAAAATTTCGTTACTCGTTAATGGAAGGCAAGAGGTATTCCATTAATAAGTAACGACATTTTTGAGCCACATAAATCCTTATCATAATTCTTACGGCCTTATTTTCGGAAGGGGTAAAAGGTGTACACAGTGTACGCACTTTTTACAGTTGTATTATAGGTATTCTAATTTAAAAAGCAGCGAACATGTCCTCATTTAAGCCACCATTATTTAAATGACAAAAAACGTGCATACACAACAAAAAAAATAATTAGCCGTGAATTAACACGAATAACCTATCAACTAATCCTCCTAAAACTCTAATTTAAAATAACCCACCATTTAAATACTATCTTAAGAAAAGCACCAATCACCGTATAAAATCAATGGAGCGCGCCTGAATTAATAAACTGAACAATAGCATCACAAAAAGGTGACCGTAACGATGCGGTTTCATATAATTGCGGGTAATCTCGGTAGCCGGGGAGCTGGGGAGATAGCCTCGGGGGAGCGGGGGAAGGGGACGGGAGGTGCGCGGGCGCAGGTCAGAAACGATTAATTCGGGTCCACCATTACCGCGCATGACTTGACGCTACTGCACTAAACAACCGAAAAATAAATAGTGTTGCGCCAGAGTTCAAATGGTAGTTAATTTTTAAATATTATAAGTGATTAACAATGCTGTGGTCGTTTATTGTCAAAGGGAAAGAAGACGATAGACGTTGAAGATCTATTAATTAATTGATTCTAAACGCCAGATAAGCTTACTTTTAAATGTCCAAAGGAAGCAACACTTTCGTTGTTTTGTTTCCCTCACAGAGGCTGGTTTCAGTTGATACCGGTCAGGAAGTTGATGAGAATTATTCTTACCAAGCCAAACACCGTAAACAAAATTCAGAACGATACAGCTAAAACTAAATAAATGCGTTCAGTAGAAACATCAAAAAGACCATCATATGTGGAACAAAAATATCGATCCATCCAGGTCATCATCATCATCAGCCCGTGTCAGTCCACTGCTGGACGTAGGCCTCTCCCATGGCACGCCACTGAGCTCGATCTTCAGCTCTCCTTCTCCAATCCCTGCCCGCTGCCTTACGAATATCGTCGCCCCACCTAGCTACAGGGCGCCCTATACTACGTTTGCCGACACGCGGTCTCCACTCAAGAACCAGTCTGCCCCAACGGCCATCGTTTCTGCGGCATATGTGACCTGCCCACTGCCACTTCAGCTTGCTAATTCGCTGAGCTATATCGGTAACCTTGGTTCTCTGCCGAATAACTTCATTCCGGATTCAATCCCTAAGAGAAACTCCGAGCATAGCTCTTTCCATAGCTCGCTGAGCGACCTTGAACTGGTGGACAAGCCGCACAGTAAGTGGCCACGTTTCGGCTCCGTATGTCATTACAGGTAGGACGCACTGATTAAAAACTTACGTTTTTAGGCATTGGGGTATGGGCGATAAGAAGACTCGACGGAGTTTTCCAAATGCTGCCCAGCCCAGCTGTATCCGTCTCTTAACTTCCTTGTCGAAGTTGTTTTTACCTAGTTGGAGCAACTGCCCTAGGTATACGTATTCAGAAACAACTTCAAGGGAGGCTCCGTTTACGGATCGGTCCCGGGTCAACATGCTTGTTGATCATAACTTTAGTTTTATCTAAGTTCATCCGGAGACCAATTCGCTGAGACGAATTAGCAAGGCTGTCCAGCATCTGTTGTAGGTCTTGCAACGTTTCAGCCATGATGACGATGTCGTCTACAAATCGCAGGTGAGTGATGTATGCACCATTTATATTGATGCCGCGACCTTTCCAGTCCAGCGTCTTGAACAAATCCTCCAGTACATTGGTGAATAGTTTTGGTGATATTACATCACCTTGGCGCACTCCGCGGCGCAGGTGGATATGTTCAGTCCGCTGGTTCTGTACTTGGACGGTCATCGTTGCGGCTTCAAAAAGGCATCTCATCACCTTGATGTATCGCCAATCAACTTGGCATCGTTGCAAGGAGCCCAGAACTGACCAGGTTTCGACAGTGTCAAAGGCCTTCTCATAGTCCACGAAGGCTAGACATAGGGGCAGATTATACTCTGCAGTATTCTGTATAATCTGCCGCACTGTGTGGATGTGGTCTATGGTGCCGTAACCACTTCGAAACCCGGCCTGCTCCGGGGGTTGAAGCTCAGTCGTGACGCCGTCCTCACCCGGGGCTTTTCCATTTTTAAGCTGTTTAAGGGCCAACTCGATCTCATCCAGGTTGATCTCGGGCAAGTCTTCTGTGAAGTGACGTCTAAGGGTGGCTCTGGGATCTCCTCTAAGAGATTCGGGTCGAGGTGCGTGTGAGGCGTGGAGCTGGCTATAGAAATTCCTGACTTCCGAGAGGATTTCCGGCCTAGAAGCGATCACAGTACCCACTTGTGTAGTCAACCTTGTCAAGTGGTTTCTCCCAAGTGACTGGACGAACACTTTCGACCCCCGGTTCTGCTCGATGGCTTTCCCAATCTCAAGCTTGTTGAAAGCTCGGAGGTCGTGTCGGACCAGCTTTGTGATCTTTTTATTTAAGGCCCGGTGTTCTGACAAGGTTGAGGCAGCATTTCGGCGTCGTTCGCTCATAAGCTCCAGAGTCTCCCCCAAAAGCTTAGATTTCTTGCCTGTACGCCCCGTTTCGCAGAATTTAGTGCCCTCGTCTCTAAGAGTCTGTACCACCTGCTCGAATTTCTGATCAACGCTGTCAGTGGTTTCCAACGCAGCGAAACGGTTTTCCAATTTTAGCTGAAAAGCTTGGGAATCCATAGCGGCTTGGAGCAGATTCGGTCGGAGACTGGACTTCATCAAGCGGGCCCTTTCGCGCTTCCATTGTATATTCAGAGTGCCCCGTACGAGCCGGTGGTCGCTTCCGGTTTTAAACCTTGCGATCACTGAGACATCTCTGAATATGCGCCTCTTGTCCGCCATGATGAAGTCGATCTCATTTTTTATTCTACCATCGGGGCTTTGCCACGTCCACTTTCTTTGGGGCTGTTTTTTAAAGAAAGAGTTCATCATAAACAGCCCTTCTCTTTCGAGAAAGTTGACGAGCGTTTGCCCCCTGTCATTTCTGCTGCCATAGCCGTATTGTCGTACTGAGGATTCGCTGTCAGTTTTTACTCCCACTTTGGCGTTAAAATCTCCCATGACAACGTTGTAGTGTGCCCTAGGGGTATTATGAAGGGCTTTAGAGATGTCCTCGTAGAGTACCTCTATGTCCTCGTCCGAGTGTACCGAAGTCGGTGCATAAACCTGCACGATCTTGAGGGTGTACCTCTCGGTCAGCTTAATTATGAGGTATGCTACCCTTGTCGACACACTGGACATTTCTAAAATATTGTCAGCGAAGACTCTATGGACCAGAAACCCGATGCCACCCTGGGAAAGTTGGTCTCCCTCTCTAAAGTACAAAAGATGGCCAGATTCTAGGGTTATGGTGTCTTCTCCCTCTCTTCGAACTTCACATAAACCCAGAACGTGCTATCTTATGCACTTCAGTTCTTCTTCCAACTGCAGAAGATGCTCATCCAGTCGCAGCGTGCGTCCGTTATACGTAGCCTGGGTCAGTTCATGTTGGCGGCCTATCGTAGCCCAGAGATTCTTCGCACCCCCTGCCCCGCCGGAACCGTGACCGCCGCCGTGGTCAGGAATAGCGGAGCGACCGGGAACTGGGGGCCGTGGTATATTCTGACTTGCCATGGACGGTTTTGCCCATAATCGCCACGCTGGGTATGCGGGTTGGCGACCGCAGGGCGTAACTTCTCGCACTAGTGACGCTGCTGCCCGTCACCGGTCTGGTTAAAAATTTAGTTACGCCTGGCCATCACTACGCCGCCGGCAAAAAAACACAGTACGCCTCCCATCCAGGTCGATAAAGCGAATGGCATACAAGCAATTACGGGCGTAATCAGATCTTAGCATCGCAAGTAGGATGTATAAATAATTAAAAAATCTGCATATTCTCCATACTTTAGAAATTAATAGTAGATACTAATGTTTCTAGAATGCACTATCAAAACTATCACTATGTTAGTCAGGGAGTCATAAAAACAAGTTCAATAGGCCATAAGCTTTGTAGGCTTTAAACATTTAATGCCAAAAAAAGTAGGCAGTGTTTTTAGAAACAATGATAGCAACTAAGCTATAAAAACTGGTAATTTAACGAGTGAAATTTGATCGCAATATTTGAAAGCTCAACCTGTATGAGTACAAGTACAATATAAGAGAATACAATTTATTACAACAACCTACATTACACTACCAGTCGGCCATCACTACGCCGCCGGCAAAAAAACACAGAACGCCTCCCAGAATCGCCTCATTTGACGCTTCTGTACCAATTTAATTCGACTATTACGTGCTTAGAGAAACTACCTCACACAAACTTAATACAAAGGAAAAAGAACTCTAATTATTTAGTATTAAAGCCTGCACCGATCGCAATGATGACTCGTCGATTTCCCCAAAAACCAATTACAAAAACTGTCGTATCAGAGGAAATCAAACTTTATGCATATGCATATTATGGTTCTCATGGTATGTATTGCCGATTTGTCAGGTCAGTAGCCTCTAATAGCGGGCATTGGACTGCTCCAGTGGTTTAATTGATGTTAATTGGTTAATTCTAACGAGGACTTGAGAAGTGCGTGACGTCACGCGGCACGTATTAACGAACATTTCTGTCATACCCGCGGAGAGGCCGTGAACCGGCCAGTTAATTTTCTAGAGTCGTTAATTTAAGTAGATTTTTGTCAACATGCTAACGACCGCGCGGTGAGGCAACGGTTTCAATGTTTACCCATACCATATACATATATTATCACAGAACAAACTTCTTTATTCTATGTATATTTATGGTATATGTTAAAACTACATCATAAGGTTGGCATTCGGAAGACTATAGGTATAACGAGCGCAACTTTAAAGTACATATGTATAACCTAGTTAGGTAGGCTCTGATGCTAGTGGAAAGCAACCATCGACCAGGACATTTACAACTTAAGGGGAGCAGATAGAATGCTGGGCTTTACGTATCGTGTAAACTGGGTTTTGGAGAAGGTCCATGATGTAGAACAAAGGAAAATCCTTAGGAAGAGCATTCCACAGTGTGCACATGGGTAATAAGAAAGCTCGGGGTAATGGGGAGAATTCTTGAGTCTGATGCCAATTCGATGGTAACGTTTTTACACAATTATGTTTTTTACAATAAAGACGTTAGACGTTCTTCCTGTCACCGATTCCCCTTCTTATGGAAGAGGGACCAAACGAGTTTGCAAGTTGCCTGATGGTAAACAATCATAACCGTCCATTACATAAACAACTTCAAAGGAGTAACCGATGCACTGTGGGCTTTTTTAAATAATAATGGTTCTTTTCTTGAAGGTAAACTTCAGAATTATCGTTAAGAGTTTTCCTAGGTGCCTAAGAGCACCTTCTTTCGATGGGTACATCATTCATTACCCGCTTTTGAATATGATATGGAATTATAATGTTTTATTGACATTGTTGCGGATAAGCCTACGCTCCCGTAAGCTCGTCGACACCTCAGGACCTTGAGAAGTTTTGGGATAATGTCACGAAAGTTCTGGATCTGGCTGATGCGAAGAAAAAGGTGATTTTGTGTGGCGACCTGAACGGATGGGTGGGAACCAGGCGGCAAACTTGCGACGCTGCTCTGGGTCCTTATGGTGATAAGAGAGTGAATGATGCAGGTAAGCTTATTGTAAATGTGTGTTTGGAAAGAGGTCTCCTTGTGTCTAATACAATATTCCAACACAAGGATATTTATATGTATACGTGGAGAAGAAAGGAACAGAAAAGTATGATCGATTTGATCCTGGTAGATAACCGTCTCCAAAGTAAACTTTAAGATACGCGTGCGTATACAGACCCCACTCTTGAATCGGACCACTATCTCGTAATTGCGCGGTTTAGTGGTTTGTTCAGGAAGTGGAGGCACTGGCGAGACCGTATCCCCTTCGGAAGCCTTGAAAGAATCAAGGTTGAAAAGTTGCAAGATAAGAGCGTGAGGAGAACGTATGAAGACAGAGTCCGGGAGAAGCTTTTGACAGCAGGTCCTTCAGACTCAACCATAGTTGAATGCTGGAATTGCCTGAAAGAGAGTTTGGTAGAATCAGCGAAAGAAGTATGTGGCTGCTCAAAGACGCATTACACAGCAATAGGGGATGCATGGTGGGAGTTAAAAAGCTTTGTAGAAAGTAAGAAGAAATCGGGGCAGGACTATGTTTCTTAAATAACAGTATGACAGAGATGAAGAAAGAGATATACCGGCAATGCAAGAATGCCACCAAAACTTTAGTGAAAGAAAAGCGTGAAAGAGCTAGTGTGATTGAGGAAGAGAGGCTGGCGAAGAACTTCGAGAACAACACCAAACTCTTTTGGAGCAAGGTGAGAAAGGCTCGAGGTGATTCGTCAGGCTCCAGAATGGAAAGATAAAATCTAAAGACAGTGACATTCTTGCAGACACACAAGCTGTGCTAAACCGGTGGAGTGAATACTTTGGAGAAATGTATGAGAATGCTCCGGATGCTGGTGCCACAGACGAGCCCAGAGGCGAGTTTGCGGCACCAGAATCCACAGAGGACATCACTATAGAAGAAGTTGAATGGGCGATACGAAGTATGAAAAATGGTAAAGCTGCGGGAATAGACATGATATCTGCCTAGATGATTAAATATGGTGGAACTTGCGTCCGGGACGCTTTTTGGGTTCTTGCTAATCTTTGCTGGAAGATCGGTAGAGTCCCTACAGATTGGCGCCGCGCAGTCATAGTACCCTTGTATAAAGGCAAGGACTTACAATATGATGGGACAGCAAGGCATGCTTACGGGTGGTTGGAAACATGTCACCTTGGTGTGACGTTAAAATCGGCGTCAAGCAGGGTTGCGTGTTGTCCGCTAGACTGTTTATATTATATCTGGATAAAAGTCTTCAAAGACTGAATGCGATGAATGAAGGGGTAAAAATGGGTGATCTAGTGGTAAACCACCTATTGTATGCAGATAACGCGGTTTTGATAGCGCCAACAGCCACTGATCTGCAAACACTAGTCACAGTTATGAGAGACGACTGCATGAACAATGGCTTACATTTGAATGTGAAAAAAACCAAAATTATGGTTTTTGAACGGGAAGAAACCAGAACGAATGCAAAGCTTGTGGTTGGTAACGATGTGCAAGTGAAGCAAGGAGCAAGTGAATGAGTTTGTATATCTTGGATGCGCCTTCAGTAAGGATGGGAAATACACCGCTGATATAGAGAGAAGAGTCAATGCAGTGAATAGAGTGAATGGTGCGATGGGAAGGCTACTTGGGGGCCGGCACTTAAGCCAAAAGGCGCAGCTGGCAAAGTGAGAGTTGGGTATGTAAGAAGGAGAAAGAAAGCAGGATAAATGCGGTCGAAATGCGATTTCTGCGGAAGATGTGCAGAGTCACGCTGACCGACCGTATTCGCAACAGTATAGTAAGAAAGCGAGTAGGTATGAAAGATAGTATCGGTGTAAAAATAAGAAAGGGTATGCTACGTTGGTTCGGGCATATAGAAAGAATGCCAGAAGAAAGAATGACAAAACAAATATACAATGCGAAAGTGGAAGGATGTAGGTACCGGGGAAGACCTAGACCATCATACCATGACCAAATAGACCGTGTCTTATCTGAAGGGCAAGTCAAGAGTCTCCGTAACCGGCGAGTGTGTATGAGACGAACTATGAGAGTGGAGGAAGCCAGGTATGTAAGGAAAGAACCTGTTGGAACTTTGTACTATCTGCCTACCCCGCGAGGGAGCTGGCGTGATGATATAGATAGAAAGAGATAGTTGCGGATAATACACTTACACGAAATCGAGTACTAGTAATCGAGTCTTGACAAACATACAGGCATCAAAACAAAGCTGTCTTTATTTGTTGAAACAAATTGCCGTTAAACTATAAAAGTTAATTTACCGGATTTTATTTATTAATCACATACAGTGCCACTACCAGGCGTAGGCTTTCTCTCACAAACCGAAGTGAAAGAGATTAGTTCATACTCCTCCACGCGGATTCAGGTGCAAGCAGATTGTGGCCACCTGCTATTGGAATTCTTCAAGCCGTGTCTATAAGGCTGCCAATTTGCCTTAACGACTACTAGATTAAGTGGTAATCGAGACCAACAGCTTAATGTGCCTTACAAGGCAGGGAGACGCTCGTTATGAAAATGCCACAAACGATCACCCATCTCAGACCGACCGAGCCTTTTTTCCTTAACGTTGGTAATCGTTAAGAACACCGCAGTCGCACGGCGCTACGAGCGCCTCCTTTAGTCGCGTGTGATCCAAAAACACGCAATATTTAAATGTCATTCATTTTCGGAAATGAAAAGACAATTTTTACTATTTAGGGATTCTGTTTTGCGCTATGATTTTGCCCTTCTTTCCTCACATCACAACATCTCCGTACATTGGCCGCCAATTCGCCGTCGATCCTTAAAGGTAAAGTGTGTATCGTGTTCTAATATAAATGCCCTTAGAGTTAGAAGATATCTATTATTATAAGATTCATGTACTTAATTAAAAACGCTAAATATGTACATAATACTATACATTTTACATCACTACTTTACGACCACAAATTCCTTACACAACCTTTTAACTTTAGTACATGCAATTACCAACCTAATGAGTCACCTAGCATCATAATGCACGTCACGCTTGCGCCATAAATCTTCATCAAGATAGCTGCGAGCTGGTCCCAGGGCACCAGACCACGTGCTGCCAGTAAATCACGGAGCTGCAAAAAGCACCACAATTGCGTATGCCACGACCACGGTGGTAACAAGCTCCTCTAATGATTGGCTGAAAAACGTCCAATGAAAATTGTTGCCACTTTCGCTGTAACATTTTTAGGGATCTTTATATCATAATCCCCTATTCCTGGACCTCTCTTAAATTTTACTACTAGTAATAGTATAATACCAACTGCTGGACCACCACTAATCGAGTGCAGTCACAGCCACGGTTTGCCTACATTTTTTGTAAGTTTTTATTAATGTTATTATTGGTTAAAGGTAGGGGCGTACATGCTCCACAAACATATTCTTGAAAGGTGGACCACTGTAACATTATCTTTAATGTATTCCATTTTTTTATGATAGAGCCTGCGAACTACAAATTATATAGTATTTTCATAATATTTGTGTGTCCTTTAAATGGTAGTTACTTTTTTCACGTTTTATCACATCTACAAGACAGGAAAGTTTTTCTACTAAACGTTACCTAGTATATACATAGGTCCTCGACCAAATCCTTACAGAACCCATGAACACTCAGTCGAAATCACTCATTCTTACCAAGTTTTAATTAATTTCCACCGCACCTCGCACCGTGTCCCACACTTCGCACTAATTAATAGCCTAGTCGGCACTCCAGCAATGCTCGCTTTTTGCCTGCCCAAACCCCATTGGTGCACTCATTGAAGTTGGCTCCGTTAGTTCCAGCCATTGACGAGATCACTATGTTGCATTGAATTTAAAATACTTTTTGTACATGGAAAGAAAGCAGTTAAAAATCTGCCAACTTAACGAAACTACCTCCACCGATAAAATCAGCAAAACATCATATATAAGATAAAATCAAATTATTGACGTAACGTACTAATGCGCAGACACACTTTAAAAAAACATAGATCGCACTAGGAATTATTCTTGATTAAATTTTTGTGAACAACCATGAGGTTGCGTTCACAAAAATTATATTCACAAACATCCAGACCAAAGCAAGCATTTGCACAATATTTAGCTGATATAACACATACATATCAACAATTCAACCATTCAATTACAGAATGTTCGAACGATTTAACATTTTCTGAAAAAAATATAGGAACACAACAAACACATGTCTCACGGCTGAGCCAAATAGGTATCCAGACAAAAGGACTCTACTTGTTCCAAATATATTATTGACCTAAGCTAATAGTCCCATCTGTTATTTTTGCCATAACTTCTTCGGGCAGGTCAAGCGAGGTGGTGCGGGGGCGCGCGGCGTGTGGTCGCCGTGATGGATGCGCGTGCGCGTAATTGACAGCGACGCGCTGCGCCCGCGCATGGCGCACATACATCAATCAGCGCGAACACGTGAAATTTGCCGCGCCATGGGAAACCAACGGCCAGTTTAATTGCCATTAATTACTGCTATGGATGTTGTAAGATTGCTTAGAAAAGGATTCTTTAGTTTTAAAGGAACTGTAGTGAGGTATATACATAATTTATACAATACATGTTCAATTAATTACGTCACTGCCGTAACCGCCGAGGTATGAGACGAACTATGAGATTAGGGGAAGCCAGGGAGGTCTGTAAGGAAAGTACGTAAAGTCTGTATGTGAAGTCTCTGTACTCTCTGCCTGCGTACCTCGCAAGTGATCTGGTGAGATGATATAGATAGATTGAATTACATCACGAAGTCTAGCTTAAAAATCTAGTTTGAACAATGTGTCATTGAAGATTTTCTGTCAAAAGTTCTCAGAACCAGTCCGTAGTTTGGTATTGCACCGTGTATGCCGCAACAGGCTCATGATATTGGGATCTAACATCATTAATAATACATGGATGTACAGGGTACTTTTATTACCCCCATTAAATGGAGTTGAATCCCTGGTTATGTGATATGTAATGCTGACGCTGGTCCCATGTAGCGAATTTGGTCGGAGCAACACACTTTGTGCACCTCGGGTAGGTATATAATTTTGTAGACATCTTTGATGTTTTGAGATAATAAATACATACCAGCCGTCCCAGTCTCATCCAGGATGTAACCGATATTAATAAGTGATTAAACTAACTTACCTGAAGTGAAGTTCGATCATTATTATTCGAACAGAGGGTTCGAATTATAGTTGTATACCTCATAAATGTGTAATTTTTTAAGCGTGACATCTAAAAAATAACATGTCATGAGTACATTTGTAGTATAACACATTCCCGTTCTTTGTATTGCTATACAACACAAACACAATATATATACAAGGTGTAACATAATAAACGCAAGACCTCAGACACCCTGATTAGAGAATTGCTTCATAAATTCAAAACGAAAACCAAATTTCCATATATAAAGGTTTTTAAGCACTTTTATACCCCAATTAAAATCAGAATCAGAATATTTTTTATTCATGTAAACCATTACAGTATTTATGAATCGTCAGAAAAGTAACAAAGACTCTACCGCCACTTCAGAATGTCATTCCTGTGGAGAAGAAGGGCAAGAAACTCCACGGTTACTCTTTTAAAATAAGAAATTACAAACTTTTTCATCTACATTCTGTTGTGGAGTATGGGAGAACAATGTAGGTTGGTCATCAGGTGAGTCTAACTGAAAAAAGCGAATAATACTTTTTATGAGAATGGCTACATGGTTCGCTCATTTACAAAAAAAAAGTACATATTGTGTTAAATTAATAGAAGGAAGAGAGGAAATGTTAACTAACAACAGTTGAATAGGTTGTCATGACTCAAGTGGAGCTGGAATAGCATCTGTCCAAGCATTTTTATCTTTTAAATAATCTTCTATTCAATAATAAGCTTGCTTACAAAGTGTTCGTTTTACACGAGCTTTGAACTTATTTTCACTAAGTTTAGTGACGTCAATGGGAAGTTTGTTATAAAATCTAACACAGTGCCCCATGAAAGACGTGTGAATTTTTGACAGACGAAACTGCGGTTGGTCTAATTTATTTCTATGTCGTGTGTTATAGCAATGCCTATCACCTAGCTGATTAAAAAGATCTAAATTTTTTCGAGTATACATAATGTTTTCATAAATATATTGACATGAGACCGTCATGATATTAGCTACTTTGAACAGTTCTCTTAAAGAGTCGCGACTACTCAAGTTATAGGTGGCCCTAATAGCCCTTTTTTACAAGATAAAAACAGACTCAATGTCCGCTGCCATACCCCACAATAATATACCGTAAGACATGACACTATGAAAGTAGCTAAAATAGACTATCCTCGCGGTGTCCACATCAATTAGTTGTCTGATTTTCCTTACGGCATAGGCAGCGGAGCTAAGCCGTTTACCTAAATTCTCAATATGAGGACCCCATTGTAACTTGGAGTCAAGCGTAATCCCTAAAAAAGATGTATCATTGATGAACTCAAGTTTCTCATTGTTCAGTATAATATCATGTACAGTACTTTTAACATTTGGCAAAGAAAACCTTATACATTTAGTTTTCTTGTTATTGAGCACTAAATTGTTGGATGTAAACCAGTTATGTAGTTAAAGAATAGCGTCATTTACTTCGTCAAAGTTATTAACATGTCTACCTACTTTAAAAATCAAAGAGGTATCGACAGCAAATAACACTCTCTTCGCTCGATTTTTAATTACTTCAGGTAGATCATTTATGTAAAGTAAGAATAGGAACGGACCCAGTATCGATCCCTGTGGAACGCCTATTTTAACTAAAGAGCCTAGAGATTTAGTTTGATTTATTTGAACACACTGTTGTCTGTCCTCTAGGTAAGATTTTAAAAGATTAAGTGCTTTACCATGGATACCATAGTGCTCCAATTTAAGCAGCAGTGTTTCATGTTTCACACAATCAAATGCTTTATTAACAAGAAAACATGTACGTGTATGTATCCTTTTTGAGAAATACGTTTTAGGAATGCATTTGGACTCTCCTGATTGCTATGAATCAAGAATAAATTTAGTTTTTTATAGCGCACTGAAGGAGTAAAAACATTTTTTGCAAATTTAAAAAAAAATGTAAGATACATTAGAAATAGTTGGAATCAATTCAGTTATCGATTTAGAACAAACTACTTTCAGGTCTTGCGTTTATTATGTTACAGCTTGTATATATATTATATATAATTTTTTTTATAGTCCAGATTAAAAGAAAAATATTGCCTTTCCTCAGATTTTCGAGTGTCTTCATATCACACGAGAGAACGACGCTAACGACGCTTATTACAGTTTTTTTCATCTGATAAAAATTTTGTGTATTGCTGTAATGTGAGTGGTTTGCTGATATTCATGGGTTTGACGATCTATCAGCCCAATGAATGGCGTCTTTTTATTGACAGTAGTAAACGAAGTCTCAAAGCAGTTCTTCTACACAATGGAAATAAATATGCTCCCGTTCCAATTGCTCACTCAACATCTGTGAAAGAAGAATATGAGGTGATTTCAATTCTTTTACAGAAAATTAAATATTTTGAACATAACTGGATGATCTGCGTCGACTTCAGTTCTGGCTGTGCCGCGCTCGCGCTCGGTCGTTTTCTCTGCGCAGCCCTTCCGCTCGCTATCTGTGGCGCGTATTTAATTACGACTATTTGCGTGGTTGGTCTTGCCCGTGCTTGCGTGACTGCGTCCATTGCATCTGCTCGGCATTTGTAATTGACGTATTGCGTTTGGCTCGCGCATAATCAACATCGTGAGTTGCTAGGCAGACGCGCCGTTATAACGGCGGTCGGCCTTCCCGCGTTTTTCGTAACGGTTTTTTTTTTTCTCTCCTTTGATTACGTAATATTGTTACGTAAGGCGAAGGAGCACACCGCGTCTCCCCGATAGTGCTACCCCCTCGCCGCCGCTCGGTTGGGGGATCTGGGCATTTGGGCCCCTTTTAAGTTCACCCGCCCTGCCATTTCCCCTCTGGAAATGGCAGACGGGTTCCCTCCCGACTTCCTCCGGGAATTAGGGAGGTACATCGCGCTGAATTGCCCGGACATCATCCGGAAATTCAGCGCGACGTACTAGCCCGTCGCATCGCAAACTATAACCTCGTGCGTAATGACAGAATCGGCTCCCGTGGGGGCGGTACTCTCATTTACTACAGGAGGTTCCTCCACTGCATCCCTCTCGATCCCCCTGCGCTCACCAACATCGAAGCCTCGGTCTGTCGCATCTCTCTCACGGGGCACCAGCCCATCGTGATTGCCTCCGTATACCTTTCCCCCACTAAACTCGTTCTCAGGAGTGACTTTGAAGCACTCCTTAATCTGGGAAGCGCCGTCATTCTGGCGGGCGACTTCAACAGTAAGCACGTGGCCTGGAATGGTCTCACCACTTCCCCTAACGGTAGGAGCCTTGACGCCCTGGTCGACGTTCTCGACTTTGACGTCATCGCAACTATGCACCCTACCCACTATCCCAACAATCCCAACCACCGACTCGACGTCCTGGACATGGCGCTTCTGAAGGGTGTTACCTTACGGCTGCACTCCTTGGAAGTAGTCCAGGAGCTCGACTCTGACCATCGTCCTGTAGTCATGAGACTCGGTTCGCCCCCTTCCGCCCCTCAGCGACCCAAAAAGACGGTGGTGGATTGGCATGCGCTAAGCACGGCCTTGGCGGATGCCGACCCTCCCCCCCTCCCTCTCAGCTCGGACTCCATCCCGTCCCCTCAGGACACCGATCAGGCCGTAGATGCCTTCACCAACCATCCTCCGACCTTCATCCGATCGGCTGTCAGTCGATCGTCCAAGCAAGTCGAGGCGGAAGATCTCTACCCTAACCGCTTTCGACTGCCGGACGATGTTAGGGATCTCATTCGTTCCAAGAATGCCTCAATCCGAGCGTACGACTCTTACCCCACCGAAGCCAATCGGGCCCGGATGCGCGCTTTACAACGAGAGGTAAAGCGTCGTGTCGCGGAGGTCCGGGAGGAACGGTGGGGTGACTCCCTAGAGGGCATCGCGCCATCGCACCTGGCCTACTGGCAGCTGGCGCGTAGCCTCAAAACCGACTCCACGACTGGCATGCCTCCGCTGTCCCGCCCTTCAGGCGCACCCCCTGCCTTCGACGACGACGACAAGGCCGAGCTTCTCGCCGACTCCCTCGAGAGCCAGTGCACCCCCAGCTCTCAGACACGTAGACGCGGTCGACAGGAAAGTCGAGCGCAGGGCATCCCCCCCCCCCCCGCCGATTCCTTACCTCCTATCACCCAAACGGCGGTCGAAGATCTCATTATGGGTCTTAAAACCAAGAAAGCCCCCGGCTCTGACGGCATTTCGAATCGCGTTCTGAAATGCCTGCCCGCCCAACTCATCTGCCTCTTAGTGGCCATATTTAACGCCGCCATGACGAACTGCACCTTCCCCGCTAAGTGGAAGGAAGCAGACGTCATAGGCATTCCCAAGCCCGGCAAACCTCGTAATCTCCCCGCGAGCTATCGCCCTATCAGTCTTCTCAACTCCCTGGCTAAGGTCTACGAGCGCCTACTTCTGGCGCGGCTCAAAGACTTTGTAGTGTCCAGGGGTATCCTTATCGACGAACAGTTCGGCTTTCGAGCCAAACACTCCTGCGTCCACCAAGTGCACCGCATCACGGAGCACATCCTCTCCGATCTCAATAGACCCAAACCCGTCTACACGGGCGCCCTCTTCTTCGATGTCGCGAAGGCATTTGACAAAGTCTGGCACGACGGCTTGATCTACAAGCTCTACCAAATGGGTGTGCCGGACAGACTCGTGCTCATCATACGAGACTTCTTGTCAAATCGCGCCTTCCGATATCGCGTCGAAATGACGCACTCCACCCCCCACTCCACCTGAGCTGGAGTCCCGCAGGGCTCAGCTCTCTCGCCCCTCCTGGTTAGCCTTTACACGAACGACATTCCTCGTTCGAGTAAGGCGCATCTAGCTCTATTCGCGGATGATACCGCTCTCTACGTCTCGCATAGGAATAAGGGTTTCATTACCAGAAACCTTCAGGCATCCGCCAATTCCCTAGGGAATTGGTTCAGGAAGTGACGTATTGAGGTGAACCCGGACAAGAGCGCTGCGGTGTTCTTCTCCAGAGGTGCCACCCCGCGCCCCTCCCTGCGCCGCCCTAGAAGTGACCATGTTCTTCATCTTCATCATCTTCATCTCGGCCAAGTGACCATGTTCGACCGACCCGTTCCCTGGGTCAAAGAGGTCAAATATCTAGGGGTCACCCTAAACAGTACCATGTCCTTCGGCCCGCACATCAAGCGGGTCCGTCTCCGAGCGTCCTTTGTGCTATGTCGTCTCCATTCGTTAATCTGCAAGCGGAGTAAAATGTCCCTTAGAAATAAGGTGAAGCTTTACAAAACTTGCGTTCGACCCATCATGACTTATGCGTGTGTTGTGTTCGGGCATTCGGCCCCCTCTCACATCGATAAACTCCAAGTGGTTCAAAACCGCTTCCTCCGTAAAGCCGTAGGAGCCCCCTGGTTCGTACGGAATATCGATCTCCACTCCGATCTAGGTCTCGAACCTATTCGCGCCTATATTAAAAAGGCGACAACACGACACTTCGCGAACACATCTACCCATGCGAATCCGTTCATCGTAGCCGCCGCCGACTACGATCCCCCCCCCCGACCCCTGCCGCCACCGCCGGCCGCGACATGTTCTCTCCGATCCCCCCGATGCTTTGTCATCCATTCTTTCCGCTCAGAATACGGGCGACGACGACGTAGATCGTAGATCCCCTCCCATAGCCGGCGGTTGACCGGTGCACTTAGTAGTGCACCCCGTCCCCCCACAGCGACTGTCCCAACCGAGGGCGCCTCTTCAAGGCGCTCTCGAGTATGTCGCCTCTTGCCCTTCTGGCTCGAGCGTAGTGGTTGCACGCTCGCCCTTAAGTCCGGTGAAGCTGTAAAGGCCTCGCGGCCAACAGCGTACATCACTCACACACACACACACATGCGTCTACTTGATGATGGTTAATTTTTTATTGGATCAACAGAGTAGTTATACTAAATACCCATGCTTTATTTGTCTCTGGGACAGTCGAGCCAAATCACACCATTCGACTAAAAAAATTGGCCTATGAGAGATGCTCTTGTTGTCGGAGAAAGAAATGTTATAAATTAACCCTTAGTTTCAAGAGAAAAAGTCATTCTTCCGCCATTGCATATAAAATTAGGCCTGATGAAACAGTTTGTTAAGGCTCTCGACAGAAATGGTTAATGTTTTCAGTTTTACAATCAATGTTTTAGTTTGTTTCAGTTAACAGAAATTTCCTGGTTTAAGTACTGAAAAACTAAAAGCAGGTATCTTCGATGGACCTCAAATACGTCAGTTAATGAAAGACACCACTAAGTTTGAGACTTCTATGAATGATCTGGAAAGGCTATTGATAACTTAATAATTTATTTTTCTAAATAGTTTCCGAGTCTCTCTACACACCGAGTCCAGCGCTTTTCCAAGGCTTCAATCCCTTTCACAAAAAAAGTTTTGTTTTGGTCCTGCAAAAAGCTCTCCACGGCATCCATCACCTCGTTATCGGCTTCGTACCTGTTTGCCTTAAGTATTTTTTCAATTTGGGGAACAGATAAAAATCGCTAGCCGCCAGATCTGGTGAATAAGGGGGGTGGACAACCAATTCGAAGCCAGCTTGCTGAATGGCAGCCATCGCAACTGCCGACCTGTGCGCGGGTGCGTTGTCGTGATGAAACAGTACGCCCCTTCGAAGTTTCCCTCTCCTTTTCTCTTTGATGGCATTCCTCAACTTGGGAATTAAAGCTGCATAATATTGGCCTGTAATAGTGGTTCCACGTTCCAGGTAATCAATCAACATTATTCCTTGAGTCCCAAAATATTGAGGCCATAACCTTGCCAGCCGATGCCACGACACGAAACTTCTTCGGGGTCGGTGATGATGGCCGTTTCCATTACGAAGATTGCTGTTTTGTCTCGGGATCAAAATGATGGACCCATGTTTCGTCCATTGTTACGAAACGAGACAAAAAGTTTTCAGAATCTTGAAACTTGTCCAACAATATCTTCGAAATGTCAAGTCGATTTTGTTTCTGACTGTCGGTTAACATTCTCGGCACCCATCTTGCGGAGACTTTTCTCATATTCAAAGATTGTTTCAATATGGATTGAATACTTCCATATGAAATGCCCGTTTCTTGTATTAAGTATCGGATGGTAACTCTTCGATCGCTCAATACAATTTTCTCATCTTTCGCAACATTTTCTTGGGTGACTGACGTCGATGGACGGCCGCAACGATGTTTGTCTTCCGTGCTCATTCTCCCTATTTTCCAATTGAGAAGCCCACCTTGCGACAGTGGAATACGCAGACTCTCCTAATATTGCCTCCAAATCGCAATGAATCTCTTGCGTCGTTAACTTTTTAAACAGAGTTATTTAATAACGGCTCGCACTTCGTTTTTCTCCATTTTCGAGAACACGTTCCGACACGAAGCAAACAAATGACTACATTCAGAAAAAACAAAAGAGAATCGAAGATTTTTTTTTATTAATATTACAAATATGTATCTGAGCTATGCCTGCCAGTATTTTTTTTTTACCAAGGAGTGTCGTTCTCACTACTTTTTGATCTCTCCTAGTATAGTGCTCTAAAACCAACTGTTTCCTTAATGGTAGTAGGTTGTGCTTGTGTTCTATCTCTGATATCATAACTATACCAGGAACATCACTGGTGCTCAAAATAAATGTACACCTTCAAAAACTAATCACGAAACTATTTTTTATACTTAATAATTTCTTGAATTATCTTATTTAATTAAATATTACTAATTTATTATCATATCATCAAACAAAAGTACAGTAAAAAACATCTGATTCTCCAATTCATTATTTGAACTCACAGATAACTATGAACTAAAAGATAAAGGTGAATTAATTGATGTAATTTGTATATCAGAGCATAATATGACACAAAATGACACGGACAACTTTTTTTTACGGAACTACAAAATTGTATCTTGCGCCTGCAGATATAATCGTAGTGGTGGATCATGTATACTTGTAAGAAATACGCAAAAAGCTAAATGTTTAACGAAAATTATAAACATGTCTATCCCAAAGTCATTTGAGATCTCTGCTGTTGAATTAATCGATTATAACATAATAGTCATTAATATCTATAGAGCCCCGGACAATAGATCACATTTAATGCAATTATTTTTTGATTGCTTAAATGAAATACTAATCATGAATAACAAAAAGAAACTTATTGTGTGTGGTGTCTTTAATATCGATCTCACAAAAAATTCAAAGCAAGCATATCAATTTGAGGAAATTTGTCTAAGTAATAATATGAAAATAGCCATCAGGAAACCAACCAGATTAATAAGTAAAACATGTATTGACAACATTATATATAATAATATACGTGGCTGTAAAGCTGAAATATTGGATCTGGCCTTATCCGACCATACTGCTCAGTTGATGAAGTACCCAGTGAAAAAGAAATACAATCTTGATTACTGGTATGTGTATAGACGTGACTTTTCTAAAGACAATATAGATAAATTTATCGAGGCTCTCGGACAATTAACTTTTAATAACATATTAGCTTGTGACAAGACAAATAATGCTTTTAATGAATTTCATGACATCTTCAAATTATTTTATGACTTATGTTTTCCTATAGTAAAATTAAAAATTCCGACTATTAGCCGTCCTAAATGGATATCTCGGGGTATTAAAATTTGCAGCAAACGTAAAAGGAATCTTTTATGGAAGTACAGAATGAATCGAACGCAAGAAAATAAACTTTGTTTTCAAAAATATGCCAACAAAGTTAAAGTTATTATAAAATCAACGCAAAAAAGCCAAAATAACTATGCAATCAGAATGTCTAATAATAAATCAAAAGCAACCTGGAAGGTAATAAAGCGACAAAAATACAATATGCCGAAAGAACATATTAATAAAATAAGAATTAATGATGAAAAAATATATGACCCTAAAGAGATAGCAACGCAGTTTAACAATGCATTCATAGAACAAGTCACACCGACATACTGTACAGGTAAATGTAAAATTCCACAATATCGGTGCAGCTCTATGTTCATGTATCCTACTACAAATCAAGATATCCTTAAAGTTATTTCATCTCTAAAACCAACACGCAGCGTTGGTTATGATGGATTAGATACTACGATCATTAAGAAAGTAAGTCATATAATTGCACCTATTTTATGTTACATAATAAACTTATCTATACAAAACAGTGAATTCCCCAATAAGTTAAAAATATCAGTAATAAAACCATTGCATAAGAAAGGCAGTAAAGAAAACATTAACAATTACAGGCCAATAGCACTTATTCCGATAATTTCTAAGATCTTTGAAAAAGTAATCTATAATAATCTATATGACTATCTAGAAAAAAAACGAGCTGTTGGCGAAAGAACAAATGGGATTCAGAAAAAGTAAGTCAATTAATTTGGCCGTATATAACTTTCTATTTAAGGTCTTAACAAATATGGATAAAAAGTGCCCAGCGCTTGCACTTTTTATGGACATGAAAAAAGCATTTGACCATGTTAGTCATCAAATCCTGTTAGATAAGCTATATTCATACGGCATAAGGGGTAATGTACATGAATTAATTAAATCATACCTAAACGGTAGACAACAAATGACACAAATAGAAAATATCTGTTACAAAACTAAAACTGAACTAACATACCTATCAAACCTAAGATGCGTGGAATATGGTGTACCACAAGGCAGCGTCCTGGGACCTCTGCTGTTTCTAGTATACATCAATGATCTACCTCAGGTTACAAATTACCCGATGACTCTTTTCGCGGACGACAGCACTGTACTTTTCGTTAACAACAATTATAACAATTACGAAAGTTCAATAAATGATACACTTCAATCAATTATAGAATGGCTAAAAGGTAATAATTTAAAAATTAACATTGACAAGACCAAATTACTCAATTTTAGACAAAGGATAAATAAGTTAGGTGAATTAAATATACATTACTGTGACGAAAAGGTTGAAGAAATAGAATGTATGAAATTTCTAGGTCTGCAAATAGACAACAAAATGACATGGAAACAACATATTGAATTCATATGCCAGAAACTGAATAAATATTCTTTTGCGCTGTACAACCTTATAAACATAGTAGATACTTCAACAATACTGACTGCATACCACGGATACGTATCGTCGACCTTAAAATATGGCGTAATATTCTGGGGCAACTCCATAAACGTGGAACTTGTATTTAGAGCCCAGAAAAGATGTGTCAGAGCTATTTATCATCTCAAACAAACAGATTCTTGTAAGCCATATTTTACTAAGTCAAAGCTACTAACACTGCCTTGCATATACATCTATGAGACTGCATTGTTTATTAAAAATAATATGTATTTGTTTGACCGCTGCATTAGGGAACGAAATAAAGATAAGATATGTATTTTACCCTCTAAAACTGCTCTGTTACATAAAAGTATTTTTTGCATGGGCCCTAAAATATATAATAAGATACCAGCACAATTACGGAAAGAAAATGATTTGCCAGTGTTCAAGAGGAAGTTCCATGACTTTCTACTAGAAAAGTGCTATTACGCCGTAGAAGAATATATGAAGGACATGTTATAAATGCAGTTAGTTGACTCTGAAATGGTTCAATTTATTTTATAACACTTTTTGCATGTTTCGTTTGTTTATTTTGTTATGCTCTGACTTTTTCTTTTTTTTTTTTTGTTTTATTGATTATATTGTATTATGCTATATTAAAGATCAAATATTGTAATTTTTTTGCATAGGTATATTAATAATTTATTTGACATTTTATAATAATATTATTTTTCTGATGATGACATTGATGTATAAAACAGAATACAATATATATTTTTTTGGTATTTTTTAGATCACTCAGAAATATATGCAATATTGTACGCCGTATAGGCTGATCATAGAGAACTAATGTACCACTTATACCAACCTATGTAACCTATGATACACAATAATTGAGGAATTACCGATCCAGAACTTTGTTTATATGAAATTAACCCCTTTATAATAATTCTTGTATCATAGAAAAGAAACCCTTACGAAACGAACTATGAGAGTGGAGGAAGCCAGAGAGGTACGCAAGTAAAGAACCTGTTGGAACCCCGCACCCCCCGCCCACCCCGCAAGGGATCTGGCGTGACGATATAGATAGAGATAAATAGAAAACTCTTACTGTGTACTAGATCTGGAAACAAAGTATGTTAGTACCCAATTTATAACAATATAAGACAAATAAAACAGGGAAACCTGTTTCCCCACTAAAGTGTCTTCCAAAAGGTATGTGGTTTTTTTTGTTTTGTCAAATCATCGCTTTTTTGAGTACAGTATTATATTGTTGATTATAAGGATGTTTTGCTATAATTACTTATTTAATTTATGATAAAGTTTTTGCCTTTATGTCAAAGATCGGTTACATTTATCTAGAGCTACTCCTCACATAAGGCTATGTACTTTACGTTACCTATATGATCTCGCCCCCCCCCCCCCATTTTAGGGTCAGGAACGAAGGGCAGTGCTGATGTATGGTAAACTAATTTAACCTACCCCACTGTTAAACTATACCACTACTATTATAAATAATATCAAGTTCCCTTAGACTAAGGTTATTGCTGATACTACCTAATATTTATCATAACTGTGATAAAAATATACTTTTGATTATTCTTATTTAAGATAATCTATATTGTAACTCAGTATTTCATCAACTATAGCATGTCAACATAATATCGTTAAATTTTTAAATAGGTATTATTATTAAGTCATTTGCATGACTTTATTTTCTTTTTATATATAGATACATTAATAAGATACATGTAACATGTGGATGTAATAATTTAAATGTAACAATATGAAAAATGCAAATTTTTTGTATGACATCTCCAATGCAATATTTTTACACTGAAACACTTTCTAATAAATTACAGCGTGTATAGTGTACGGACGGATGATTTAGCGCAGTGGTTAAGAGCTTAAGTCGTTCCGCCCACTGTGTCTAATAGTCGCGGGTTCGATTCCCGCACAAATCTGGATCACACACCACAATTATTTGTTTCGGTCTGGGTATTTGTGTGTGTGAACTTTCATGTTTGTAAACGCACCCACGACACAGGAATAAATCCTAGTGTGGGGCTACGTTTTTTTAAAAGAAAAAAGAAAAAAAAAAAAGTGTTCTTAAACCACCTGTTTCCATAATGGTAGCAGGTTGTGCTTGTGTCATATCTCTGATATCCTAACTGTACCAGAAACATCACTGATGCTCAATATAAATGTACACATTCAAAAACTAAACACAAAACTATTTTTTATAGTTATTAATTTCTTGAATAATTTTATGTAATTAAATTTTATTTATTGATTATCATATTATCAAACAAAAGTACAATAAAAAACATCTAATTCTTCAATTCATGATGTATAATCTTTCCTCTGTGTATCTCAAATTTCTAATGTATTAATTACACTATAATTGATGCAAGATGTAACCAAAAACAAAATCATTGAACTCATTACCCAATAGAAAGCTGAATAGCTCCTAATACTTTTTTTTTATTATTATTATTATAATTAATATGACTCTAATGTCTATTATTAGCATTGAGTATCTTTGTGGGATAAGGATTATAGCACAGTTGTGATCATCTATCTTTAATTAAATTCTAATGAGAGTGGCTATAAATTGTATATAAATTATTAAAAAAAAAAAAAATTTCTAATAATAATGTTTTTATACATAATGTTAAATATATATAGGACCAGATTTTTTAACCTTCACTTGTCTGGATTGCAAGTATTTGCACAAAACCAATAAAGTTATGTTTGCCATTGAGGGCAAACAGACACACATTTTTATTAGTGTCATAGTCTGTCATACATTGTTACATACCAAAGTCAGAATACCTTTAGCCTCCAATTGTATTCCTGAATGTTTAACTGATTTTTTCAGTAACTTAAAAATAAACAAAAACAAGTCTTTGTGTAAAATGCTTAGCAAGCTTTTCTTACCTCACATGGTAGGAGACTTCCAATGTCCATTGAGATTTGTTTTTGGTGGGCTGATAAGTACACTGTGGGTTAATATTTTTACACACCGGATGAGGATTGTTGTTCTATGTTGGTTACAACACTGGTGGTTTTTTGACATTTAAACTACTGTTTATGAACAGATAGTTATAATTCCATATTGGTACTCCACTATATTAAAACTCCTTTAATACAAAATATATAATGCTGACCACAAAGGTTCTTATCCCAATAAATGTTTCATGACTGTATTGTTAGGACTCATCTTTTCTGGCTACCCTGCAAGGGTTCTGGGCTGATAATATTGATAATTATTAGTTTTATGTTAACTGGATAGACCAGGTATTTTATATGATATTTTAAGGATGTATGTGTGTTACACAAATTATTGCACAACCTGCCTGTCTCAGCATCGGTCGGCTGAGATATTATATTTGGAATATTTCCACAATTCTGTTGCTTGTCAGTTACAACAGGCATTGTTATAAGTAGAGATTGCTTTGGCTCATCTGTTTATAAACCCTGTTCAGGGATAAATATTGCTGGATTTACCTTTTTTAATACAAGTGCTCATAATATTGCACAATTCTTTGTGTAATAAGCTCCACTTTGGGCTATTTCAGGATTATTATACAAGTATGTCTAATAATGGAATCAATGCAAAACATTATGTTTTTGCAAATGAGTGGCTTATGTTATTAATAATGTATTGTTATCCATAAATTCATAAACGATGTCCCTTTATTACCCTTTCAGAAAGTCTCCTTTAGGAGATATGATATCACAAATTGCTTATAGTTCATAGCAATAGTCTTTGTATTTACTGTTTAAGGTATGTATGTTGGGTAACATTTTTGATTCTTACCATTGTAGAAATGTGAACTGCACAGGAGCACCTCATGGGTGAAACCTATGAGTAGTATGACCTTCAGCACATATCTCGTATGGGCCCCAAGTCTTGCGGATCACGCCGATGCATCTTGTACACCACTCGTGTCCTTGAATCACCGTTAAGTCTTGCGGACCACGTCGATGCATCTCGTACATCGCCCGTGTCCTTAAATTGCCATCGATCCTTAACAATCATCATTATTGATTAATGTCACCCCTAATTTCTCTAATTAGAGGTATTACATTGCCAATTTATAGACGGCTAGTAATTGTTACACGCAATATACCTGATATTGCGTGTAAAACTGTTTTTACACGAATAGGGACACAGACTTCATAAGTTTACTTTTCGGGTGATGAAGCTTTCACAAGTCTTAATATGACGAGACTCACGTCTACAAATTCTCGATATTATATTAATAACCAAGTTAAGCTGAAAATGCCAAAAATAAACAACTATGAGTTAATCTTTTTAGAATGTACTTTTTTCCACGACGTAAAAATTTTCTGAATTTGCCTATACGAAGTTTTAAATTTATTTCACAAGGTCACTTGAGTATATTAAAAACTTTTTTTTATGCAATTTCACTGATATTTCAAGATTATCAAATTGAATGTCGACCAAAACTTTATTACAAGGCATCAGCTGCCGCGCTGTCAAAAGAATGGTCGCAGAGGTTATGTCCACAGATACTATAGAGGAGGCGTTGACGTTTCAAGTCTCTAAAGGATGCGCGGCTGCTGAGCGGGTCGAGAGAACTGCATATGGTTTATATCGAGAACGAAGGGCACAGTAAAATAACACTATAAGATATAAGGGCAAGTCAAGAGTCCGAAACCGGCGATAATGTGTGTATGATGCATACCTACAAAATTCCACACAGGACAAACGCAACCAATATAAAATCATTGTTGTCATCCGTTAATAAATTAAAGTAATTATGAATAACGCATATTAATAGCCACCTCGCTGTTTATAGAAACAGGTTATAAATAACATTAACTATTAAAATAAAACTGTCCCTTTCGACCAGCCGTATTTTAGCCGCACCCATAAAACGAACCATTCAACCGTAAATTGAGGGCTTAAGCAAATTATGTTACTTCATTCATGTCACTTCATTCTTTTATATATTTAATGAAATATGTTTAATAACGTGCTAATAATAAAATTTCTATCTGGGTGGTAAAACCATCATCCTGGATGCAAACACGTTATTACATGTTTATTTATATGACAAAAATATTAGATGAGCCACGTATTTCTATTTATTGTGGGTGAATGACCATAAATTAAAAAACATATTATTTTTTTATTAAAAAAAAACATAGCCCCCCACACTAGGATTTATTCGCGTTCACAAACATTAAAATTTACATACACAAATACCCAGACCGGAACAAATAATTGTGGATCACACAAAGATTTGTTCTGTACAGGAATCGAACCCGCGACTATTAGACACATCACAAATCAAGATGACAGTGAACATACTCGACCACGCGGACCCAATGCAGCACGGTGGAGGCAGGATTGTGGCCACATGCTAAAGGAACTCATCCAGCGCCCATACGGCTTCAAACTTGGCTTAACTACGTTGATTGACAGCCAGGATATGAAAAAAATTTAAACACTACAAACGGTCACCCATCTTGAACTAACTAATCCAAACGCTATTTAACGTTGGTAATCCATAAGAAAACTACAGGATTAAACTATGGTTCGCGACACTTCATGGATTAAGATATATTTGTGATAGATATTATGTACTTATAACAGCAAATCATCATCAGTCAGCGTCGCTGCGCGTGCACACACAAAGGGGAGATTTGCATAGCATTAGATTCCAGTGCATTTGAATGTGAATGAGGTGTGAACAACACGCGTGGAGATAAATTGTGGGCTACAATACCAGCAACAATGTGCCTATTTCAAGGTTGTCAGGGCTTTAAGCCACAACTAGAAATTGCATAAACTGATATTGCTATCAAGGATATCAAAAGTTTGCGTCCTTTAAATCTATCTTCTTTTAAGGTAAGGCTGTTTTTTATAAAAGGACCTTTGTACATACCCTCACGACAATTTCCTTAAGAGGTTTGTCAGAGATATTTAACTGTCAGAGATTTTGAAGTCGCTGTTAGTTTTTCGAATACTTACATTATCCAAAATATCCAGAAATACATATTTAACAATAACATCGATGAAGCTTATGATGATGGCGATAGTCTTTTCTTATTTGCTCACTTACGTAGGCGAACTTAATGCCTTAGGCATGTTATTTTCTGATATTGTTTTAATTATCAATGTATGGTCTGTTTAAGATCATTCTTATAGTAACAGAGAGCCAATTCTAATGACGAAGTAAAAACGTAAAAACTAACCTTTTATCGCTGTGGATTAACAGCTTTAAAAACAACTAGAATACAAAACCAGGCAATTGACAGGCGGCAGTTAACATTGGGCATTTGAAAAAAGACTGTATAAAAAGGAAATAATTGTTTTTGGCGCATTTAGTTCATACACCAGTCGTTCCATTTTTAATCCTTCTTTAAATGTAATAGCCAGAGAGGTCTCTAAAGAAAGAACGATGTACTCTCTGCCTACCCCACAGGGCATCTGAACTGGTAATATATATAGTAGAAATTCTAACTGCACCCACATATTCCGCAGCCCTACGTAACCAGCGACATATGCGCCTGCGTCGCCATCACATTACCATGATAGCCGAGCCCAGATTTATGTCTGCTATCCCTGGTTTTGCACGAAAAACACATCGTTGTGCGGTTGTATGGGAACAGAGCCTGATTTGTGTTACTTTCACAGACTAGTTAACGCGAATAGACTTACAATGCTGTACAAAATATTAAGATTCATTTTCACCACGCCGTCTGTCCATGAACACATATCAGTGGGGAAAATATCAATGTAGAATATTGTTCTAGCGTTACGAACGAAAACGTTATGAGGATGGATGTATAGATGTTTGTAACTCTTTAACACAAAAGTTACTTAACGGATTTTGAGGAAACTTAACAGTAATATAGTATATTTGTCAGAATAACACATAGGCAGACGTAGTCACGGGCGACCATTATTAATCAATAAATCTAGTATTTTTAGAATACTTAATTCTTAAATCTAATTTTATGAATGAAGTTTTCTAGAACACTAGATATTAAATAATAAAACGTGCCTTTACAAACATGAAATTCACAAACACGAACACCCCGACGGTCATCCCGGGTCCAAACCCGCAACTACTCTCGCTCCAGTAGACGGAGCCACTTAAGCTTACCATTGGACAAAGCCATAATTTAAAGCTATATTCAAAAAGTAATTTACCTTTTTTGGCTTTGAGGGCTGTTAAAAAATTTTCGGAGCATTACCCAGCATCATGTGTGCATGATACAGGATTTTGATCAAAATCAAAATTTTTTATTCATGTAAACCAAAAATTACTTATGAATAGTCAAAAAAGAAATGTTATTTTTTACTTAAGACTCTACCACCCGTTCGGAATGACATTCCTGTAGAGAAGAAGGCAAGAAACTCCACGGTTACTATTTAAAAATTATGAAATACTCTTTTACAAAAAAAAATTGTATACAATGCACATATGGGAGAACAGTGCAGAACGAGCTAAACCGATGTTTTTAAGTAAAGGTTGAACAAAAATGTGCTTAGATTCATGGTATCAGTAAGTGTCTATATAATCCTCTCATCAGACTTTGTAAAGGTTTATAATTAAAAATATAATAATAAAAGAAAAATAGTAATAGCTCCAGTGTGATGCCGAATGAGAATAAACACAACAGTACTACGGTACACGTTTCATTAATCAAAGGATAGTCCACCAGCAGCACCCGCTCACGAGTATGACTTAAGAAGCAGCCATCACTTCTCGATCTTTTAGCGAGCTACAATTTCTTTATTGATAGTCTAATAATTTAAACTGGTCTATGATACCGTGATGGAGATGGAGTAACACCAGGGCGCCACTGTGAGCTCTAAGCGTTATTTATTCGATATTTATTCTATTCACCCCATAGAAATAGGATTAAATACGCATTTGTCGTTCGTGTTTAAATATCTTCATAGGCAAGGCAAAATATTATCTGTATATGTTGATTTATTGGCGAAAATGTAACAGCTTAATTCGACGTGTTTATGCAACAACTTATTATATATAGAAAGATAAATTAAAGTTTATGGTTTGAATGATAATGTTTAAATTGCAGTATGGCATTGATTTATTATATTTGTTCTTATTTCAAGTCGCGGATTAGAACAAGATATTGAATGATAGATAAAATTTAAATTCATGATTATAAAATCAGATTAATATATCTGTCTAATTAGGTAGACTGCCTCGTTTGTCGGATGACGTATATTGTAGCTAAAGATACCAAGGCCCTGGTGGGAATTCTAGGTCGTAAAATTCTGGAACTGGGCCCTACAAAATGACAATAGGTCTCCCAGTTCTTGTCATTTTATACATTTACCTATTAAATTGAAAGAAATAATAACGTTTATTTAGCGACACAAACTACACGGCAAATAATATAAGATAAAAAATCGTATACACTCAGCGTAGGGCCGAGGCAACTCAAGTGCCACGACGCTGGTCTTCCGTGTATACCAGTTCAAATTGAGAGCGTAACTGCGCACAATAACAATACAAAAAGTTCATCTGTGTAAATGCAGATGCAAATGACGAATAATTAATAAGAACCACAGTAAACAACAAAACTGACTGCCTCATGGGTCTAGTGCCAAAAGTGCATCGCTTGGTGATCACGAGGTCCTGGGATGAAATCCTAGGTTGGACAGATGAAGCCTCCGGAGTCTGGAATTTCTGCCAGCAGCCAAAATGTTTGATACCCTCTTTTAAGTTTCACCTTCAGCTCATTAGTGCTAAGCCCGAGTAGCTCCTCTTGTAATAGCACATTCTCCACTTCCATTTCATCAAATGGATTTATAATCCATGGTGGTATTTCCATCGTCAGAATATCTTCAAATCTGATTTTGAAGTCATCATGCAGGGCAATTAAATGTTGAACTGAATATGGAATATGCAAGTTTTTATAAGTAAAAGTCGCTGAGCTAAAGTAGCTGAAATATTATCTGCCTACATTGATAGGTGAAGTCAAGCCAACATTTTAGTTATTCACTATCGGAAGCAAATAAATTTTCGTAGACCCCCGCTTATGAATTGTGAACTCCCATTTTTTTGTCACACTAACGTAGACCACCGTCGAGTCTCCCGTGGACCCCTGGGGGTCCACCTGGACTACTTTGGGAACTAAGGGTCTATACGATGAATATAATAATAGGGTTCAAACACGGCTATGAATTAATTGCTGGGTGTAAAAGGTGCTCTTTTAAATTAACTTAAAGACTAACTAAAACTTTTTATTGAACTGAAGATCCTGGTTGGTGGTGGGAGATTATTTCAGCATTTCGTGGCTAGATAACGAAAGCTGCCACGAAAAGCCGACGTGTAATAAATAAAAGCAAACTAGGCAAGAAGCCAGCCGTTTCACAGACTGAAAACTTATTTTCTTGTAAAGATAAAAAGCCATTTTTAACCAACTTCAAAAAGGAGGAGGTTCTATGTTCGGTTGTATGTATGTTTTTTTTTATTTTTATGTATGTTCAGCGATATTTCCGTCAATTGTGGACCGATTTTGATAATTTTTTGTGCATTGGGTTCAGTATAGCTCCGCGGTGGTCCCATTTTAATTTCATTGGTATTGGACCTTGGACTTAGAAGATACACCAGGGAACTCCTTAACGACAAACAATAGGCATGTGTAAATTAAGATATTATGGGTATTACGTCTATTATATAGGTACCCTACTATAGAACTAAGCAGTATATTAGCCAACTTCAAAAAAGGAGGTTCATAATTCATGCTTTTTTTATAACTCCTTTGCTTATGAACCGATTTTGATGATACATTTTTGCATTTGGTTCAGTATAGTTTTGAGGTGGTCGTATTTTATTGTTATTGGTATTGGACCTTGGACTTTCAAGATACAAGAGGGAACACCTTAACGGCGAACAGCACGAATGTATAGATTCCGTTATTATAGTCATTATATTAATCCTGTAGGTACCTTACTTTGCAACTTAGCAAAATAATATAATATCGGTATATAAATATTACTAAATAATTCACTAGTAACTTAAAATTGTAAAATAAAAATCTTTTAAAAAAAAGGTAAACCGACTTTAAAAACCAAAAAAATAAATATTTGAAGTCGGTGCCAAGTAACCGACTGCACCAACCAGCACCGACTTCAAATATTTATTTTTTTGGTTTTTGAAGTCGGTTTACCTTTTTTTTAAAAGATTTTTATTTCAGTACAATCCTAAATAGCAAGCAGGCGAAATGGAGATCACGTCAAGGTTTCATAGTCAGAATTTTATGATTATCGAGTTGGGGAGTGACATGAGCTGTTGGAGGTATTGAGAAACAACGGACACGTGAATTTTGAACTCGTTGAATTAGTCTCTTAGTTTGACTAAGAAGACATGCCTATAACTATTGGGTCCTAACATCGTCGGCGAAGTGCGTGTCTATCGCCCTTTCACGCGAATCCAGCTCCACCCCTAGGAATGCGGGCGTAGCGGTGTTTATACCCGATTACAACAAAACCCAAAGCAAGGGTTATATTTTTAAAAGAGTATGTATGTAAGTACTTACCTATGTTTTACCTACGTTTCATAACGTTTTGTGATTTGATATTAGGACCTTTTGCTACTAAGCTAAGTTACTAATAAAACGATTTGCTAGTAGGCTGTTTCGCTGTGTGGATGTTTTGATAAAATATCGTTTTGCTAAGATGTGCTGTTAACATTTTTTAAGAGGTGTCAATCAATATACTGGATATTACATTTAAAATGGGTGAAAGTTATTTTTTGATGTAGTATGTGTGTGCGGGCGGTATGTCAAATAAAAAAGGAGACTTCTGGGTTTATAAATATAGAACAGTACAATGTTAAATAATATAAAATATACCCAGCGGCGGAAAACCAATTTTACTACATTTTAGTGCTTATTTTGTGTTTGGATTACAGTTTTCTTAACTTCTTTTATAATTTTAAATGTCTTTTCGCTAACTAGTAACAACTAGTAGGACCGATTACTTTACTTACAACAACTACAAAGTATTACAGATACTTTCAAGATAAACCATCTTGATCAGATTTCACATCTCGCAGTATCGTTTCCTTGTCTCTGCAACATTATCCACATTATGCAGTCGACATACAACAGCGGCGTATCGACGCGGCATCGACACTTGCCGCGCTCTTCCGCAGCACAAACCAGCCAATCAGATCACCGTAAATAACATTACAACCAATAGAAAGCATTGTTAGATTCTCAGGATAGGTGCTTATAGATGTTATAGTCAAGTAGTGCTTGGTTTGATACTACATCTATGGTTTGGATAGTGAAGGGTTACAGAATCAATAGGACGTAAGTTTGATTACTGTCAGGGTAAATAGCATACATTTTTGTAATTTATTCTCATCTGCAATTTTCTTAAGAGCATTTCTTAGTGATTATGTTTCAATATACTGAAATGCTTTATTAGGGTCTGGGATTTCTCGCAAAGAACTCGTCGAGGAGGTTTGTGACTACTTATAATAATTCCATTGCTGGGCAAAGCCTTGTCACTGACGCAGATGAGAGAGAATTGATCATACTCTTCTATTCCGCACTCCGTGATCATGCTCCACCACGCGGACCCAATATTCTGTGCAGGGGGTGCTAGTTTATATTGTTCATAATGAGTGCAAATCGATTCGATAAATAGACATGAAAAACTGAAAAATTGCAAAAACAAGTAGTACGAGCAAAGATAACCTTAGAACTTCTGCTTACCTCACGATTCCTACAGCGTGACGGTGTAAGTATTGAAATATTTGTTCATGTGCACTTTCAAAACAAACACTAAGCTTCCCACTAGTATTTTCCCTTCCAAATGTCGCAAGCGCAGCGCGCTCAGTTATCGCGATCTCAGGCACCGGAACACTTGCGTATCGCGATCTACGAGATCTAGCGATGCATAGCAATGCCGATATTAGTCTAAATGTCTGCTGGTGGAGAACTGGTGGTGATTCTTAAGTATTTTGAAAATGACTTTACATAGTTGAATGCCTCATTGGTGGTTGGACAAAGTATCATTGGGGCTGTCAATAGACACCTTCGGGGTATCAATGCGCGGTCTAAAATTTTGCCCGGCATAATGACATTATGGCGGGCAAAATTCAAGACTCATTGGACAAGTCAAGAGTCTCCGTAACCGACGAGCGTGTATGAGACGAACTATGAGAGTGGAGGAAGCCAGAGAGTATGTAAAAAAAGAACCTGTTAGAACTCCATACTCTCTACCTACCTCCCAAGGGATCTAACGTGATGATGTGTTGTTGATGTATAATAGCATTAGACTCGCTATTATTAAATCGCCCCTAGATTCATCTATGAAACTTGGGCGCATAGTACACCACTGCTACCCCTGCATAAGGATGTACATTTTTTTAATACTTATTTAATATACTAGGTGTAACATAAATAACGCAATACCTCACTAGATTAGACTATACACACCCCGATTACATTATTGCTTTACGAATTCAATAAGAAAATCTGCCATTTTTTTAGGCTCTTTGGTACCCAAATTAATCATAAAATTTAATAATGAATTAAATTTTGTGTTTGTATTGAGGTGTATGTAATAGAAATATATTCAAAATAGCCATTATGCTTTAAATAATTATTAAATTTTGTTTAACACAGCGAACAAAACGAGTAACAACATTTTGGAAAATACAAAAAAATTAACTAACTTACAAATAGTTGGAATCGATTCAGTTGCCGACTAGAACCAAACAATGTTTATGTCTTGCGTTAATTATGTTGCAGCTTGTATACAAATCAGCTTCTGATAACTCAAACTTATCAATCCAGTTTCAAAAATCACGAAATTTTGACATAGGTTTACATACTGTCCTATAAATTCGACATAAGTGTACCTACGTCTGAATTGATTGCTAAAAATACTGTCAAAAATGTCCTCAAAAACCTGAACCAGTCATATGGTGCCCAAAAAAATTACCTTGAAACGCGGCAAAATTAATTTATACCTCTTTCTAACTGTAAATACCAAGCGTGAGCTAATTATTATTCTTGCTATCTAATCTCACTACACGCACCTACAAAATGAGCCAATACTAAACGAACACAAACTATTTAGTGTAAAATAAAACCCGGTAAATATATCTCCAGTAGCGACAGGCGTGCCGTGTTTTAGCGCACCACCACTCCGTTGGCCACTGCGCTGAGCACTCAGTACACGCTACTGAGACACCACTGTTAACAGGTTACCTTTAAACTAAGATTTATTGGATGGCATTGTTGAAACCTACGCAAATTTCACTGCTAGCTACAGCCTGCGGGTGTGCCTGAATAATAAACAACTAATACTAGAGTCTTTATTGACTCATAAATCATTTTATACTGAGCACATAAAACTTAAGAGTCACTTCAATTATTTTAATCAAATAAAAAAAAAAACGTGTGTTAGTGCGGCAGCTAAATAATATAGCTGTACGCGCCTCAGGGTGCCGATGATAGGAGCTGGTAGGTATAAAGTCAAAGTTAAAGTCAAAAATCATTTATTTGTATAGGCCAATACATAAGCACTTACAAACGTCAAAATTATTACATTTTTTACATCTACCACCAGATCGGAACGCGGCCTCCACTGAGAAGATCCGGCGAGAAACTCAGCGGGCTAGTCTTTTAATTTAATTTGTTTGGCCTTTCCGATAACCTTTTTTTATTTAAAAAAAAAATGTATTATACATCATTTATAAATGTTGCTGATTGAGGAGCTGCTCAAACCCAATCTGTTTTATCGTCAAGATAATCCGAAATTTTATAATACCCTTTCTTACAGAGTCTAGTTTTAATTGTCTTCTTAAACTTATTGAGTGGTGTCTCAGTAGCGTTTACTACTCAGTATACGCTACTGAGACACCACTCAATAAGTTTGTCTCAGTAGCGTGTACTGAGTAGTACACGCTACTGAGACACCACTGTTAACAGGTTACCTTTAAACTAAGATTTATTGGATGGCATTGTTGAAACCTACGCAAATTTCACTGCTAGCTACAGCCTGCGGGTGTCCCTGAATAATAGACAACTAATACTAGAGTCTTTATAGACTAATAAATCATTTTATACTGAGCACATAAAACTTAAGAGTCACTTCAATTATTTTAATCAAATAAAAAAAAAACGTGTGTTAGTGCGGCAGCTAAATAATATAACTGTACGCGCCTCAGGGTGCCGATGATAGGAGCTGGTAGGTATAAAGTCAAAGTCAAAGTCAAAAATCATTTATTTGTATAGGCCAATACATAAGCACTTACAAACGTCAAAATTATTACATTTTTTACATCTACCACCAGATCGGAGCGCGGCCTCCACTGAGAAGATCCGGCGAGAAACTCAGCGGGCTAGTCTTTTAATTTAATTTGTTTGGCCTTTCCGATAACGTTTTTTTTAAAAAATGTATTATACATCATTTATAAATGTTGCTGATTGAGGAGCTGCTCAAACCCAATCTGTTTTATCGTCAAGATAATCCGAAATTTTATAATACCCTTTCTTACAGAGTCTAGTTTTAATTGTCTTCTTAAACTTATTGCTAGGCATGTTTCGGATATCTATGGGTAATTTGTTGTAAAAGCGTATACATTGCCCGATGAAAGAATTACTAATTCTGTGGAGACGAGTGGAATGTACAATAAGATCCGTGTATTTACATGATGAATGTCGCTATATTTATCAAAAGTACTGATATTGTTTTCAACATATAGAAGATTTTCAAATATAAATTGTGATGCAACAGTTAGAATATTTATCTCTCTAAACTTTTCCTTAAGAGAAGCTCTCGGGGCCAAATTGTAAATTGCTCGAACAGCCCTTTTCTGGAGAACAAAGATGGTATTAAGTTCTGCAGAGCATGCCCAAAGTAGTATGCCATATGACATAATACTATGAAAATAAGCGAAATAAACAAGTCTAGCTGTTTCAATATCAGTTAGTAATCTAATTTTCTTTACCGCATATGCCGCTGAGCTTAATTTACCAGATAATTGATCAATATGGGGACCCCATTGTAATCTGGCATCAATAGTGATACCTAGAAATACAGTCGACTCTACAAGGTCTAAATCCACGCCATTTATTTATACATTAGTTGCAACCTGTCTTACATTTGGCGTTGTGAATTTAATACATTTTGTTTTCTTCTCATTAAGGAGAAGATTATTCGTGTTAACCCAATGAACAACCATTGACAGTGCACTGTTCACATCGTCATAATTAAGCAGCTGTCTTTTAATTTTGAATAATAGAGATGTATCATCCGCGAACAGCACAATGTCCTGATTATCCCCTACATAGTAGGGTAAATCATTTATATATATGAGGAATAGAAATGGACCGAGAATCGAACCCTGGGGCACGCCCATTGTCACGTTAGAACCGGGAGATCGCTTCCCATTAACATCAACCTTTTGAATTCTATCACAGAGATAAGATGTCAAGAGGTCGAGAGCCCTGTTCCTAATTCCGTAATGGTGTAATTTCCTGATGAGAGTTTCATGATGCACATAGTCAAACGCCTTAGACAAGTCGCAGAATACACCTAAAGTATCCTGCGAGTTCTCCCAGGCCATAAAAATATTTCTCATTAATTCATGCAAGGGGGACACCTACCATCTACGCTCCCCAAGTCAACCTCTCCTGCCCGCGGTGCATCCTGCTGATCAACAGACGAGGGTCTGACGACCGACAATGGCGGTATAACCATTCAAATATGGCGTAACTAAATTTTTAACCAGACCGGTGACGGGCAGCAGCGTCACTAGTGCGAGAAGTTACGCCCTGCGATCGCCAACCCGCATGCCCAGCGTGGCGATTATGGGCAAAATCTTCCATGGCAAGTCGGAATATACCACGGCCCCCAGTTCCCGGTCGCTCCGCTATTCCTGACCACGGCGGCGGTCACGGTTCCGGAGGGGCAGGGGGTGCGAAGAATCTCCGGGCTACGGTAGGCCGCCAACATGAACTGACCCTGGCTACGTATAACGGACGCACGCTGCGACTGGATGAGCATCTTCTGCAGTTGGAAGAAGAACTGAAGTGCATAAGATGGCACGTTCTGGGTTTATGTGAAGTTCGATGAGAGGGAGAAGACACCATAACCCTATCTAATCTGGCCATCTTTTGTACTTTAGAGAGGGAGACCAACTTTCCCAGGGTGGCGTCGGGTTTCTGGTCCATAGAGTCTTCGCTGACAACGTTTTAGAAATGTCCAGTGTGTCGACAAGGGTAGCATACCTCATAATTTAGCTGACCGAGAGGTACACCCTCAAGATCGTGCAGGTTTATGCACCGACTTCGGCACACTCGGACGAGGACATAGAGGTACTCTACGAGGACATCTCTAAGGCCCTTCATAATACCCCTAGGGCACACTACAACGTTGTCATGGGAGATTTCAACGCCAAAGTGGGAGTAAAAACTGACAGCGAATCCTCAGTAGGACCATACGGCTATGGCAGCAGAAATGACAGGGGGCAAACGCTCGTCAACTTTCTCGAAAGAGAAGGGCTGTTTATGATGAACTCTTTCTTTAAAAAACAGCCCCAAAGAAAGTGGACGTGGCAAAGCCCCGATGGTAAAATAAAAAATGAGATCGACTTCATCATGGCGGATAAGAAGCGCATATTCAGAGATGTCTCAGTGATCGCAAGGTTTAAAACCGGAAGCGACCACCGGCTCGTACGGGGCACTCTGAATATACAATGGAAGCGCGAAAGAGTCCGCTTGATGAAGTCCAGTCTCCGACCGAATTTACTCCAAGCCGCTATGGATTCCCAAGCTTTTCAGTTAAAATTGGAAAACCGTTTCGCGGCCTTGGAAACCACTGACAGCGTTGATCAGAAATTCGAGCAGGTGGTACAGACTCTTAGAGAAGAGGGTACTAAATTATGCGAAACGAGGCGTACAGGCACGAAATCTAAGCTTTCGGGGGGGACTCTGGAGCTTATGAGCGAACGACTTGTCAGAACACGGGGCCTTAAATAAAAAGATCACTAAGCTGGTCCGACGCAACCTCCGAGCTTTCAACAAGCTTGAGATTGAGAAAGCCATCGAGCAAAACCGGGGGTCGAAAGTGTTCGTCCAGTCACTTGGGAGAAACCACTTGACAAGGTTGACTACACAAGCGGGTACTGTGATCGCTTCTAGCCCGGAAATCCTCTCGGAAGTCAGGAATTTCTATAGCCAGCTCTACGCCTCACACGCACCTCGACCCGAATCTCTTAGAGGAGATCCCAGAGCCACCCTTACACGTCACTTCACAGCAGACTTGCCCGAGATCAACCTGGATGAGATCGAGTTGGCCCTTAAACAGCTAAAAAATGGAAAAGCCCCGGGTGAGGACGGCGTCACGACTGAGCTTCTGAGGGCAGGAGGTACCCCAGTACTTAAGGAGCTTCGGAAGTTATTTAACACTGTCCTCTACACTGGGAGAACTCCGCAGGCATGGAACTGAAGCGTGGTCGTCCTGTTTTTCAAAAAGGGTGACAAAACCCTTTTGAAAAACTATCGACCCATATCGCTTCTGAGCCATGTATACAAGCTGTTTTCAAGGGTCATCACGAACCGTCTTGCGCGAAGGCTAGACAAGTTTCAACCCCCGGAGCAGGCCGGGTTTCGAAGTAGTTACGGCACCATAGACCACATCCACACAGTGCGGCAGATTATACAGAATACTGCAGAGTATAATCTGCCCCTATGTCTAGCCTTCGTGGACTATGAGAAGGCCTTTGACACTGTCGAGACCTGATCAGTTCTGGACTCCTTGCAACGATGCCAAGTTGATTGGCGATACATCGTGGTGATGAGATGCCTTTTTGAAGCTGCAACGATGACCGTCCAAGTACAGAACCAGCGGACTGAACATATCCACCTGCGCCGCGGAGTGCGCCAAGGTGATGTCATATCACCAAAACTGTTCACCAATGCACTGGAGGATATGTTCAAGACGCTGGACTGGAAAGGTCGCGGCATCAATATAAATGGCGCATACATCTCTCACCTGCGATTTGCAGAGGACATCGTCATCATGGCTGAAACGTTGCAAGACCTACAACAGATGCTGGACAGCCTTGCTAATTCGTCTCAGCGAATCGGTCTCCGGATGAACTTAGATAAAACTAAAGTTATGATCAACAAGCATGTTCACCAGGGACCGATCGCCGTAAACGGAGCCCCCCTCGAAGTTGTTTCTGAGTACGCATACCTAGAGCAGGTGCTCCAACTAGGTAAAAACAACTTCGACAAGGAAGTTAAGAGACGGATACAGCTGGGCTGGGCAGCATTTGGAAAACTCCGTCGAGTCTTCTTATCGCCCATACCCCAATGCCTAAAAACGAAAGTTTTTAATCAGTGCGTCCTACCTGTAATGACATACGGAGCCGAAACGTGGCCACTCACTGTGCGGCTTGTCCACCAGTTCAAGATCGCTCAACGAGCTATGGAAAGAGCTATGCTCGGAGTTTCTCTTAGGGATCGAATCCGGAACGAAGTTATTCGTCAGAGAACCAAGGTTACCGACATAGCTCAGCGAATTAGCAAGCTGAAGTGGCAGTGGGCAGGTCACACATGCCGCAGAAACGATGGCCGTTGGGGCAGACTGGTTCTTGAGTGGAGACCGCGTGTCGGCAAACGTAGTGTAGGGCGCCCTGTAGCTAGGTGGGGCGACGATATTCGTAAGGCAGCGGGCAGGGATTGGAGAAGGAGAGCTGAAGATCGAGCTCAGTGGCGTGCCATGGGAGAGGCCTACGTCCAGCAGTGGACTGACACGGGCTGATGATGATGATTAATTCAACACCTGCATCAGTAGTAGAGCGATTTTTAGTGAATCCAAACTGGTTTTTGTGAAGTAGTTTATGACTACTAAAGTGGCTTATCAACTGATTTAGGATATTTTTTTCATATATTTTACTTAACGTGGGCAGCACAGAAATAGGCCGAAAGTTATTTGGATCCGATGTACTACCCGATTTAAACAAAGGAATCACTCTACTAAGTTTCATAAGATCAGGAAATACACCACTAGCAACACAACCGTTAAACACAGATGCCAAGTGGGGGGCAATAATATGGATTACAGAACTAACTGTCTTTACAGACAGCCCCCATACATCCGCCGTGTTTTTAATATTAAGATTATTAAAATCATTTATTATATCTTTCCCACTAACAACCGGAAATTCAAAAGATGTGCTGCATTCTGATACACTTTGTTTAAGAAGCAACTCAGCCGAAGAACAAGACGACGTCAGAGTTTTAGTAGTTAACAAAGGAATATTAGTAAAAAAAGTCTCAAACTCCGACGCTACCTCCTGATCCGCTCTCACATTTTTATCACCAATTTTCAAATTAAAGTCTCTATTTCGCACTGTTGTCCTACCGGTTTCACTATTAATAACGTTCCTAATCATTTTAATGGCATTACCGGATTGTTTAATTTTATTTCTTAAGTATATAGACTTAGCACAGGAACAGGCTCTTTTAAAAAATTTAGAATAATTCTTAACATATTCAATAAATTCTGGTTTATGGTTATAAGATTTTTCATCATAAAGTACATATAACCTTAGTCTACTTTTAAAAATACCACAGGTTGTCCATTCACTAAAACCGGCACGATCACCAACTATGACATTTTTGGGCTTAAAAATGTTATTAAATTCATCACTGATAAGGTGGAACAATGAGTTATATAAATCGTTTGGGTCATCCCGAAATGGCAACCTAGGTACTTTCTCAATTAAATTGCATTTAAAACGCTCTAAGCGGCCTACATTCATTGGGACAAAGCTAACCTTTTTCTTTTGAACCTTACTAGTCCTAGGAAACACAACTAACTGACCGCTATGATCGGATTCTAGTTTGTTTATTACAGAATAATACCTAGGTCTAACATTAGTAAAAATATTATCAATACATGTTGCACTAGTAGCAGTTATTCTAGTAGGTTCCAAGAAAACATTGTACATATTATACGATTTCATAAGAGTTATAAACTTCCTAGTAAGAATATTGTTTTCTAATAAATTGATATTGAAGTCTCCACAGATAGCAACTGTTTTATTTGAAGTGGAGGTTTTAAATAAAATGTCCTCCATTAACTGCTCGAAATCATCATAAGGTGAAGATGGTGGTCTGTATGCGCACACAACAATAAACTGCTCAGACTCAATACATGCAACTTCTATAACTTTTTCAACAGATAGGCTTACAATATCCTTACGTTCTTTAAATTTAATATTTTTATTTAAGATTATTAGACAGCCACCATGTATCATGTTAACTCTGCTGAAAGAGCTAGCAACCTGGTGATTTGAGAAATTGAACGTGATCTGGTTACTTTTCAGCCAATGCTCAGTAAGACAGAGAATATCTATCTTGCAACCATTCATAAATAATTCAATTTCCAAATCTTTGCCTGTTATACATTGAATATTTTGATGCACCAGGTTAATTAAATTTGTTTCATTGTTAAATATTTTTAAATATTATAGGAAGTTAACGACTAACCAATCTCCCAACCAGGGAATTTGCAACAGGTTGACGGACGATTTAGCGCAGTGGTTAAGAGCTTAAGCCGCTCCGCCCACTGTGTCTAATAGTCGCGGGTTCGATTCCCGCACGGGACAAATCTTTGTGTGATCCACAATAATTTGTTTCGGTCTGGGTATTTGTGTGTGTGAAATTTCATGTTTGTAAACGCACCCACGACACAGGAATAAATCCTAGTGTGGGGCTACGTTTTTAAAAAAAAAATACAAAAAAACAAAAACAGGTACGCTACGGTTCTCCAGATAGGACATGCAGCCTAGCAGCGCTTTTTGTCGACTTCGTAAGAAGTCGACAAAAAGCGCTTAATACACTTTCTAGAGCGGTCGGAAACCTTTAGGATACGGCTTCCAAATAGGCTCAGCAGAGCTTAGAGAAGCGGTTGGCAATAAGACGGCGAAGAAGATAGTTTACGCGGTAGATGTTCCAAGGCATGGAACAATCTAGAAGACTTGAAAGCGGGGCGGCAGCCACGAAAGACGAGGTCGATCGCAGACTGTTTATAATGACAAGCAGATTGACAGCGCGCAAACATGATTAGCGCAAACTACCTGAGTTTAGTGAAATTATGGTTTTAGGGTTTTAAGGTGGTTTTAAACTTAGGTGAATTACTTGTCTCGATGGAGCATCGCGTGTCTAGCGCGGAAACAGCATAAAATTTATCTACACATAGGGTGGATAATTTGTACACACATACGTACACACACACAACAAAAAATCGTACGCGGGCACATAGTGCGTACTGAAGCCGCTTTACGGCGCCATTTTTGTTAGCAATGAGTCGTCGAGACAAGTCTTATTATAAAGTTTTAAACTACACACGTTAAGCGAAATTAGTCAATAACTAGGATACAAGACTCAAAACTAACGTACTTCTAAATTCCAAGTTCAAGGTGTAATAGAAATAACTTAATTCGATCTAGCAATTTACATTACGATGGACTCATTCTAATTACGTAGATATTTCGTGAAAAAACTTCCCATTTCTTCTACGTAGAGTTTCTAACCTCTATTACTACCCATATTTATAAGTGGCTAATAAATAAATCAATGAGCTTCTCAAATAACAACAACAGGTCATAATTCTTCCCAAAATCACCGAGATCCGTCCACGATAAGCATTGCCAACAATAGAGTAATTTCGTTAGTTCAGTCGCTCGTAAATCGGCACTGATCGCCGCGGTCCGCAGCGATGCGGTGCGGACAGGCGCGGAACAACGCAGACAGTGCATGTTCACACGACGGCGGACTGTTCGACGCTGTTGAACAATGCTACTTAACTGTTACATTCTAAAATTAAATCACACACTTGCGATTTGTCGCGAACCTTCTTTCTAGCGTTTAGCCGCGACTTTTGCCAGGTCTTCGGTCAATTTTGTGGGGAATCTAATCACTTCACATCTTCCAGTACTCGAGAACCTTTCAGCCTCAACGAACATCTATTATGACAGCCATATAATTGACAGCAGTTCTGCGAGAGTTTTGTGTGTGTATGTGATGTTGGCAATAGAAAGTACTGAAAAGCATGTATTCAGCTGAAGCTGAAAGAATACAGTACAAAATAAAATAAAAATAAATTAAAAAACCGGTCGTCGTGGCAATATTTAGATGAGACCTTCGTTCTGCAGTGGAAAACTTTCGCCTGATGATGAAGGTTTTATACAATCTTCACGAAATTATATTAGTTGGTCAGAAACGGTCTTGTTAGTTATATATTTAGTTACAAAAAAAAGTCGCAACGTTTACCAACTACCTTAAACTAACGCAAGTCTACCGAAATATACTGTTACAATAAAGCGAAGCATTCACGCCGCGACAAGTGATTGCGCACCGCTAGGATTTACCGGCACGGCTGCGCGACCACTAACAAACGCCAAATAGGGTGCAACGCGCGGCCTGCGCGCGCGCAAGACGGATGGTCGCCGGCGCACCGCTAATGCCCGCCTTACTGAGGTAATCGTGAAATGTTACGTGTTAGATATGTCGCAATTGAGATTTGTGTGGGAAGTGCGGGGAATTGTTTTGGGACATAAACGAATACTAATATTATCAAAGGTGCCTAGATACTGTCCAGCAGATAAAGGCCTTATCTCAAAAATCACAAAATCCTTTGAAATCATCAAGCGGATCCATTGTGCATTGCCAGATATGTGCCCATCTGATGGTGCAACCTGTATATAAACAAATAATGCACATAATAACAAGATATTTGGTCACACTAATAATATTGACTGTGGTTCTAGACTGCGGACAATTCTACCTATCCATCCATATAATCACGACAAATTTATTTATTTAAATCCCTTTAGTACAGTGTTCCAACAAGTGGACAATTAATACGTAAAACCTTAAAGTGAGGAGCTATGAGGGTGGAGGAAACCAGACAGGGTCTGTAAGGAAAGAAATCTGTACTCAGTGCTTATCCACAAGGGATTTGGCGGAATGATAAATAGAAAAAAAATAATCTTTTTTTATGCATTTGTCTTGTATAGAAATCAAGGTAGTGATCACCAACTGAGCCTGTGAACTGGGCAACTTATGCTTAGAAACGTGGGACCTTAACAGCACAATTCGTGGACTTTACACCGGTATGGACATTTGGACTAAATTTTGCGCTCGGACTAACACGAACGGGAATATGAACGAGAATATATGTAAATATGTTTAAAGAGCTTAGCACGAAAATGTTGAGGTTAACGTGACGTAAAATAACTATAATATCAGCCTACAATGTTACAATGTTGAGCAAAGGCTTATCCTACAAACCGAGGTAACAGAGATTAGGTCATACTCCACCACGCGGACCCAGTGCGCATTGATGAAGGCAGGTTTGTGGCCACCTGCTGTTGGAACTTATCAAGCCGCCTGTAAGGCTTCCAATTCTGGTTATAGACTACCACATTAAGTGGTAACCGGGACCAACGGCTTAACGTGCTTTCAAAGTACGGATACTTTCGAATATGAAAATGTCATAAACGGTCACCCATCTCAGGTCGACCGAGTCGAACGCTACTTAACCTTAGCAATCGGTAAGAACACCGCGGTCACACAGTACTACGAGCGCCTAGCGTCATGTAGCGAGTTGATATTCCATCCTTGTCTCACTACAAATTTACTAAATAAGGGTGACAGCACGCTTACTCGTTAGCATCACACTAACGTCAATCTTTTTATGCTAAGCCCTCTGATATAGTATGCAATGTTCTGCTATTTTTAACTTTGTCGGTACACGCGTTACACATTAGTAGATGAGGGTTCGGGCATATAGAAAGGATGCCAAAAGAAAGAATGACAAAACAGATATACATTGCGAAAGTGGAAGGATGTAGGTGCCGGGGAAGACCTAGACTATCTTACCATGACCAAATAGACCGCGTCTTAGCTGAAGGGCAAGTCAAGAGTCTCCGTAACCGGCGAGTGTGTATGAGACGAACTATGAGAGTGGAGGAAGCCAGAGAGGTATGTAAGGAAAGAACCTGTTGGAACTCTGTACTCTCTGCCTACCCCGCGAGGGAGCTGGCGTGATGATATAGATAGATAGATAGATAGATGAGGGTAGCGGGTATTTTAAGGAGAGCATAATCTATACTTTGTGATGCGCCCTATAAAAAATATTTATTCTCCTCGTAATATTATGTATAAAACCATACAAATCTATGTATGAAACCAGATAATAGTTTACAAAAGAATAATGATAATATTAACCCTGTTAAAAAACTGTCCCACCGTTGGGCACGGGCCTCCTCTCAAACTGAGAGGGTTTAGGCCATAGTCCACCACGCTGGCCCAGTGCGGGTTGGCGAACTTCACACACCTTCGAGAAACTCTTAGGCATGCAGGTTTCCTCAAGATTGGCGACTGGATCAACTGCATCTACTGGATGTAGTTAAATCAAAAGGATTTAGCCCAAATAACTCCAGATAACTAAATCAAATTCTAAAAACACAATATTAGTCTGTTATTTTTCTGTGCCCTGTGGTATTGATCCTTTTTTATTAAATTAGGTATGTCCGACTATAAATAAAAAAAACGATGTATATACAGATTTTATAACCATGTATTAAGCCAATAATTGGGCCGGCAATCGGTCGCCCCGGCGACTGCGACCGGTTGCGCACTATATATCACTTTTTTCGCAATCCTCTCCTACCGAGTCACGAACACTAAACAATTATGTTTAATCGGCCCACGCCGCCTTTTTAGGGTTCCCCGACCAAATAGGACTCTTGTAGTTATTATTTACCTTGTATAAAGATGACAGGTTAGAACTTCAGCAATGCATGCGATTGCTTAATTAATGTAATGGTTAATTTTGTTCTATAATTGCAAGTCGTACCAAAAGTTTTTTTTTTATATTTCATCTTTTATGATGTACACAGCCACCCTCTACACACGCCGTCATAATATAATCCCCAAGCGGGGTGGCAGAGGTTTATTGTGTACGTACACGCATACCTCACTGAGGATATAACGTCCCAATGTAATAAGGAACGAGCATCGGGCGAGCGTAATGCTCCGAGCAAATCCGGACTGCTACTGAATTTTTTTCAATAGAAAATTACCAATAACACTATCCGACTTAGGATTCGAGCCTAAGAAGTCGTGATAACCAAACGCATAATGCACCATTGAACTAACGAAGGCGTTTTAATATAGCTGTTTGTCTACATACTATAGACAATAGACAACTCCAGTTTTCCTTTATTTATTTCGATTTCCAAGATAATTAAAGAGTTTCCCGGGACACCCTAAGATTCAAGCGTTGGTGTCTAAGGAGGCTTTAGGTTAAGCTCGCCTTTATATATACGTTTAAATTATAATCATTTATTTTCTATACCATTGTATACAATAAAGAGGCTATTATGCAACCTAGCTTACAGGAGTTACAGTAATGGGAAATTTCGGCGAGCTTAGTCCCATTAAATAATATCTAAAATAACGTACAGAATTCTCGACAGATTTTAACAATACGGTCTTGTTAATATTTTTATGTGTATCCATAGCGAAATACGTGTAATAACTAGTTCGGTAACGAGCGCGGCCGATCGCTATAATTCATCGCACGAATTTATTTAGCTTTCTAACTTAATTACGATTCTGAGATGTACAATGCTCTGTTGTAATAATAAATAAATATTTATAGGGATACGGTCCTATAAAATGGTGCTTGTATTTCCCTGAAGGTATAAGTACGGCCACTTTTGGCTGAGGTATTGTTGGCCCCACGAAAGGTGTTCCGTATGATCTATTTTGCGGGGTAAGATTATTGTTGTTTAAACGACACTGAGCTCAGAAGAGATATCGTTAAAATACGGGAAAACCCTCGTGTACCATCTATGGTCTTCGGTACTTTTGTATTAAAATAGACATTTTTCTTGAAAATCATAACCCGCAGAAAAAGGGATAAAATAAATGAAAATTATTTAAACGGCTATATATACATAAGGTTAGAATCTGTTTGAAATATGTCCTCCTAGGCTATCGTCTGTGAAAGATGTCTACTACTAGACAAAGGCCTCCCTCAAGGATCGCGAAGAGATGAGAGAGAGCGAATAACTCTGTCATGTGCTATCTCTCCATATATATTACCACGCCAAATTCCTGACGGGGTAGGCAGAAAGTATAAAGTTCTAACAGTTTTTGTTTCTGAATCAGAATCGGAATCAGAATATTTTTTATTCATGTAAACCATTACAGTATTTATGAATCGTCAGAAAAGTAACAAAGACTCTACCGCCACTTCGGAATGTCATTCCTGTGGAGAAGAAGGGCAAGAAACTCCACGGTTACTCTTTTAAAATAAGAAATTACAAACTTTTTCATCTACATTCTGTTGTGGGGTATGGGAGAACAATGTAGGTTGGTCATCAGATGAGTCTAAGTTAAAAAAGCGAATAATACTATTTATGAGAATGGCTACATGGTTCCCTACATATTGTGTTAAATTAATAGAAGGAAGAGAGGTAATGTTAACTAACAACAGTTGAATAGGTTGTTATGACTCAAGTGGAGCTGGAATAGCATCTATCCAAGCATTTTTATCTTTTAAATAATCTTCTATTGAATAATAAGCTTGCTTACAAAGTGTTCGTTTTACACAAGCTTTGAACTTATTTTCACTAAGTTTAGTGACGTCAATGGGAATTTTGTTATAAAATCTAACACAGTGCCCCATGAAAGACGTGTGAATTTTTGACAGACGAAACTGCGGTTGGTCTAATTTATTTCTATATCGTGTGTTATAGCAATGTCTATCACCTAGCTGATTAAAAAGATCTAAATTTTTTCTAGTATACATAATGTTTTCATAGATATATTGACATGGGACCGTCATGATATTAGCTACTTTGAACAGTTCTCTTAAAGAGTCGCGACTACTCAAGTTATAGATGGCCCTAATAGCCCTTTTTTGCAAGATAAAAACAGACTCAATGTCCGCTGCCCTACCCCACAATAATATACCGTAAGACATGACACTATGAAAGTAGCTAAAATAGACTATCCTCGCGGTGTCCACATCAGTTAGTTGTCTGATCTTCCTTACGGCATAGGCAGCGGAGCTAAGCCGCTTACCTAAATTCTCAATATGAGGACCCCATTGTAACTTGGAGTCAAGCGTAATCCCTAAAAAAGATGTATCATTTATGAACTCAAGTTTCTCATTGTTCAGTATAATATCATGTACAGTACTTTTTACATTTGGCAAAGAAAACCTTATACATTTAGTTTTCTTGTTATTGAGCACTAAATTGTTGGATGTAAACCAGTTATGTAGTTGAAGAATAGCGTCATTTACTTCGTCAAAGTTATTAACATGTCTACCTACTTTAAAAATCAAAGAGGTATCGTCAGCAAATAACACTATCTTCGCTCGATTTTTAATTACTTCAGGTAGATCATTTATGTAAACTAAGAATAGGAACGGACCCAGTATCGATCCCTGTGGAACGCCCATTTTAACTAAAGAGCCTAGAGATTTAGTTTGATTTATTTGAACACACTGTTGTCTGTCCTCTAGGTAAGATTTTAAAAGATTAAGTGCTTTACCATGGATACCATAGTGCTCCAATTTAAGCAGCAGTGTTTCATGTTTCACACAATCAAATGCTTTGGAAAGATCACAAAAAATGCCAATGGCGTCCTGTGAGTTCTCCCAGGCATCGAAGATATGCTTTATTAGAATTACACCGGCGTCAGTAGTACAACGCCCTTTGGTAAAACCAAATTGCTGATCGTGCAGGATGTTGTTTGCGTTAAAATGATCTAGCATTTGCATGAGCATTATCTTTTCGAACACTTTACTGAGCACTGGCAAGACAGACACTGGCCTATAGTTGTTGGCATCTTTACTATCGCCGGATTTGAACAGTGGTATTACCTTACTAAATTTCATTAAATTCGGGAAGACTCCTTGATCTACGCACATATTAAAAATAACAGCTAAGTGTGGCGCGATTGTATGTATAATGGATTTACACACTTTTACAGACATTCCCCATAAGTCTTCAGTTACTTTTAATTTTAAATCATTAAATACTTTGATAACAGACCGGGGATTAGTGTACTCAAACCCGAACTCCACCGGACAAAGAGTAATGTTGCTTTTAACTAAAGAAATTGCAAGGGAAGAAGAGCAATTTAAGGACTTTGTTGTCTCTACCGGAATATTAGTGAAAAAAAATTCGAATTCTTGAGCTACGTCACTATCTGCCTGAATGAGCCCACGCGCAGTCTCTAGAGTAAAGTCCACACTGCGGTGCTTAGACCTCCCAGTTTCACTATTAACAATTTTCCAGGTGGTCTTAATTTCGTCATCTGCAGATTTAATTCTTTTACTTATATGTAGCGCTTTTGCTGCCTTACATACTCTTTTAAACGTTTTAGAATAATTTGCAACATACCTTGCAAATCTTTCACTATTCTGTCAAGACTTATCTGGCTTCTCCTCTCATATTTCGTCCCAGACACGCTCGTCAGATAAGACACGGTCTATTTGGCATGTGCTATTAGGAATTTGTTCGTGGAAATGGCCCCAGATGTTATTATCATATTTATAATAATATAACCGGTAACTATTTAAGCATACAACTCGTATAATGTGTAAGCGATTCGGCCACTCGACCATTGAACGAATTCCCCGTGTGGTCGGAATTGGTCGCGCCATAAAATGTAACAAATCGCTTGCGACCGCCACTAATTGGAGTCACTAAATGATTTGCGTAAGCGCATGTAAAAGAGTGGTATGTGACTAAAGTATTTAGCATAATCTATCTATTTCACCACGCCAGACCCCACGCGGGGTAGGCAAAGAGTACAAAGTTCCAATAAGTTCTTTATTTTTGTCAGCAGTGCAAAATAAAGAAGGATCTTTCAAAAAAATGCACCACTTTTTCTTAAAAAAAGCTCCTTGAAAAGTAAAAAGTACAATTTAATATTCATCAAGTAGCTCCTGTAACTCAGTCCTTGCTCATTGCTGTAGTTTACATTCTCGTGAGCCAGTATCATGTTCACTTCTGTGTTCACTACTGCGCGATTGGGCTACGCGTCAACCAGAGCATGGAGACCGAAGCTCCTCGTGTTCGTAGGATTAAGACACGTGGTCCCTGGACAGATCTTAATTTGATTGATGCCGCCAAGCGACCCAGTCGTATTCCGGAATGTTGCGCAGAGTTGCCTTACGAGGACGCGGGTGTAGCCCGATCATACCGATTCGGACTCCGTCTAAATTCCGTCTTCTCAGCCTCTTTGAAAGTAAATATGCTATTACTGTGTCAGTGGACCACATCTTCATACCCGTCACTTTTCATTAGGTACATGTTTTCAAGATATATGAGTACTTTTTTATTAGGGAACTATTAGGAACAAATACGAACAAATATAAACCATTGACACGAAAAGAAGAAGATGAAATACGTTTTATGTTAAGGTTTAAGAATCTTTATTTCTCTTTAAGAATAACTCTCATTCAATTACAGAGAATTTAAAACTTAACAAAAATAAACTTAAAGTTAGCGTACAGAAAAGATGTTTTCGTTAAAATATTTTTATAAATCAAAAGTGGGAAGTCAAAGATGTTACGGTACAAAATGAACACAACAAATACGGATGTAAAGTTAGACTAGATGTGGCATTGAATGTCATCTGCAATTATAAGAATTTTAGAGTAGATTAGTCCAAGAGCGTGCTCGTCGCGACCCCTGCCAGTCATTATGGCTGCAATCTTGGACCGAAGACGTACCGCAGTGCAGGCTAGGGCGTCCCCCCGAGGCGACGCGTACCGGCCCGCCCCCGTCGGTACGAATATAGGTGGAAGCGGCGATGGGGGCCGCCACCCATCACGCCGGGCCCGAACTGGCGAGTCGTGGGGTGCAGAGTGCCGAAAGAACCTGTTGGAACTCTGTACTCTCTGCCTACCCCGCAAGGGATCTGGCGTGAGGTTATAGATAGATAGATAGATTTGGAAAGAATATTAATTATCTTGTTTAGTTGAGAGGTTAAATGGTTATATTTGTATTTATTGTAAAGTGATTTTTTTATATATATGTTTTATTTATTTATGTTATTATGTATGTTTGTTTATGTATATGTGTATCAGTTGAACGGTGACAGGTATTAGGCACAAATGCATGGCTCTGTTTAGTTATACGTATTTGTAACATGTAATTATAATAGTTTTTTAAAACTAGTCATACTCTTGGTATCTTTTATATCTTTCGCGAGCTTATTGTAAATATTAACACCTTCAAATTTAATATTCATTTTTCCATAGTTTGTTCTAGGTGGGCGAAGAACGAGATAACTTGGTCTTCGTAATTTCATTTTGTGTTCTTGCTGTTTTTTGGTAAAAGCTAATTTAGTATGAATTTCATTATTTAATATTTTGCGTATTAGTATGCATGTATAGTAGATATATGTTTGTGTAATGTTCAATATTTTTGTGTCATCATATACTTTTTGTGGCGATTTTCGATAACCATAGTTAAATAAATTTTTTTTTACTAGTTTATTTTGGGCTTTTTGTAATACACTTAGATTACTTATGTTACATCTGCATATAAATAATTGTATATTCTAATGAATCTGTAATAAATTAACGGTTATTCTTTTATATTACATTTATTCCCAAGAATGACAACCAAGACAATCAACCATAAACCAAACCACAGATAACTAAAACACTACAACAGAACCAAAATCGTTGACAACTTCCTAACAGATCGTTTGGCATAAGGGTGACACTGTTACGTATTGCGAATCCATTTTTGGTTGATTCAAAGTAAAGATGTAAGGCTTTAAATCTAGTTATTTGTTTTAATCTAAGTAGCATCTTGAGGCAACTCGATCTGGTTCTATAATGAGATCTGTTAACTTAATTTTGCTGAAATTACTACGTTTTGAAATACCATTCCTTCCGGAATGTAATCGCGCTGATATTTCTCAATTTATATCGCACTAATTATGCCTTATTGCTGCAACATAGAACCAGATAATTTCGACAAAAGTCACGGACAAATCGGATATAATGTCGAAATTAATTACTTTTAATGCAATTATATTGATTTAGGAATCCATTATAATGGAGGTCAATGGGTTCTCATAACTGGAGCGATTGCTAGCTAATTAAGCTTGTTTTTAATGTGCTTAGGAGCCGTCCTACGAATAGTTGCCTTATATATACATTCCTTTCGATATTTATAGCCATAACTTACAATAATTGTGGCAATTATTGAATGGTGATAAAGTGTAGCCCCACGGTACGAATTATTTCTGTGTCGTAGCCGCACTCACATGTATAAACACACTAACCGAAACAGATTTATTGGTTACGCAAAAATTTGTTGCGGGAGTCGATCCCGCTAGTACTATCCAATGAGTGGAACAGCCTACGCACTAATCATTGAACCAAACCGTCGTTACTTAACCAACTTTACTTTACTCTACTCTCAAAATAGAAGTAAATGAAAAGAGTGGACTGGTGGATGGCGCGGGTTACTAGAGCCAGTAATCTATGCATATAGATCGCATGGTCACTGGCATCGCCTACAAGCTTTAGGGATGCCATCAATTCTAACATAAATGACAAACGTGCTGATCGAGAGCTAAGTAACTCATATTACAGCCATCAGAACAACTTATTTACGGAACATTGCATGATTAGTATTAATGGCAGCGTAAAAACGATTTGTTCCGTGAATTGCAGCTGATTGATCGTAAACGATGTTTTATTAGCGTTTGATTAGCAACTTGATCGTTTAGTCTGATAATAAACATTAAATTATGATGTGGTTTTTGGTTCGAAACAGCACCACCTTATTTAGTGGGTCGGTATCGTAATTAGCTACTAATAATACATAATTAACTAATTGTAACAAGACTAGATTTCAGAACGGCCATAACTGCAACAAGTTTATATGATACCTGATCGAATATGACGAATGTCTCACGACACGGAGACATGCAAATCGACCGATATTTTTAAACGTAAGTGTACTTCGTATATTATAATCCCTGGTAATGAAAATCCCTAAGCATGGAATGGTGAAATCTAACGTCTGAGGTGTGGGCCCGCGGCGTCCATTTGACGGAGCAATCCAAAGGTGGACAGCAGGATGCGTGGCTCTGTACCGCTGTGAGTTTCGAGAAGGTGCGGGGAGTGATGATTGTCACCCCAAGAAGTGCTTAAATCAAAGAAAGGCACTTGGGAATTCCCAAGCCCCTCTTCCGAAGAAAGCCATCGCCGCATGATAAAAGGCCCATATACCTCGCAGTCTTCCATAAATGACTATACGGTATATTTTCAAGAATTTTTCCCCCGTGAATAATACTGCAGTTTCAACAGCTCTGCCTACAACTTCGATTATGCCAGACAAGAAAGCTTTTTATCTCTATTAAATGAATGACGGTTAGTAAAAGACAGGAAGCGCAAAAAAACTGTATCCACCTATCTAGAACAATAATTATTGGCCAACGACAAGACTATAATTAGGCAATGCTATACCAAGAGCTCTACGACCCCTTATTATTTCCAATACTGCTGTCCGGTGATCGTTAGGGAAGCGATTCTTGCGCAGCTCTCGGGTAAATTGCGATTAATAACAGATGGCGGCACTTCCGAATGTCAGGGGTTAAGCGAGTCGTTGACATTTTGGACGCGACGCAAAATTATCCACTGATTTTTTTATAATTTTACTGTTTTTATACGATTTGTAGACAAATGCCACTTAGAATAATACATGTATAGGATTATATCGCAGTTTTGTGGTCCCGGTTTTTAGTATTCTTCCTTGTTCTATGGATATCATGAACATGGACCAAATGGGCTGACGCTGTAATAATCTTATTCCACCAAAACCAATAATTAGTGTCCAGCGATCACGAGCGGAAAATTATCCAGGCTTAGTTTTCAAATCGCACGAATTATACTCACACGAATCATGCGAATCGTCATCTTAAATTTATATTGTTTTAGTAGGCGATTCGCATTAAGCAATTTTTTTTCGTGCAAATAGTCACCTTTAAAAATTTGTAATTAGGCCATTCACATACATTCTACTTTAAAAAAAAAAAATTAAAAGTACAGTCGAGCACACGCGACCTCAAAATATAAATAAACAAGGGAGCAAACAATAAACATTAACATGAGGTTTTATTTCTAGCGACACAGACAAGAAAGTTGAGCTAAACATATTTTTAGCATTCGGTTAAGTTTGTCATTGAGTTTTAGCTCAAATTTGGCATATTGCAATGACAATGCGAGGTAATTTATTAAAAGTTATCCAGAGTAGAAAGAAAGAAAGAAAGAAAAATAATATTTTGTGAACAAAACAATGAAATGCATAACAAATTTAATTAAAATTACAAAAGAGTAACAATAAAAATGGTAGAAATGCAAAGCAGTGATTGTGTGAGACCCAAAATTGGTCCCTGCCTCAGCTAATGCCGCAGCTGTATTATGCTGCAGCGCTGATCTTCCGGCAGCGCCATATTTCGGTAACATCACGGGCGGTCTCACATTAGATATACTTATTAAAGTCTAAAACTACTAAGGCATATATATATAAAAAGCGCTCGAGCAACCGAGGGGTTAACAAACTAGAATGAAAATAAGAAAAATTGCCCTGTGTAAACCTAATCCTCCAAAAGATGATTTCAAAAAATATATATTTATTGTCTGTGGACATTTTGCAGTTTTTTGTTTTTTTTTTAGTAGCTGACCATCTGTACTGTTATCCTGATACTTTAAAAACGGATTTCGTTATAATTTACTACTCTATATTATTTGAGTACATCGTGCACGACCTAAATTACTTTATTATATTATACTTTAAATTTTAATGCCATAGAAATGTATAAATGTCACAATATTTTATTTTTTCTAAATCCATAGGCGAATTGAACAGTTGGAAAACTATCCATGTATCTACATATGAATCCTAACGAACGGGGGTCATTTATTTAAAAGATTGAATTCTGGTCACTTTCAATAACATAATTACCTGCTGCTCTAATTGGAATAAAAACTGCATGACCATCTTGTTCGACTGGCCAGGATAACAAGTTGGAATATCTTTGTTCAAGCAGTGCGATTATAAAACTACTAGAGATACTATGTTTGTTCACAAATCGTATTATATAATTAGAATTACAAAATTATTATGTTTAGTAGATAAATTCACTTTCCTTAATACCTAATAGTAACATTGTGATTTAAACTATATTAGTGAAATCTACCAAATCTGGCAACTCTATATCATGCCATTAATATATTGTGGTAAACGCTTCTAAAACTGAGGTAAGCGCTTTTCATCTCTCAAACAGCTTGGCTCAGAGGAAGCTCAATGTAACATTCTACGAGAAAAAGTCAACCACAGCTTCTGTCTTAAATACCTGGGGGTCACCCTTGACCGCTCTCTTACTTTCCGCGACCCCTGGAAGCTAATTCCCAAAAATTGACGACCCGAGCCAATCTCATAGGTCGCCTAGCGGGCACATCTTTGGGCGCTCGTGCTGACGTCCTGCGTTCTTCTGCACTTGCATTGGCCTACTCTACTTCTGAATACTGTAATCCGGTGTGGTATCAAAGTGCACACACAACTTAGGTGGATGGTCATCTAACTAAAGTGATGCGAGTAATTACAGGTACACTCCGACCCACGCCCACCTCTTGGTTACCTGTACTTGCAAACATTGCGCCATCGGAGCTTAGGAGAAAACAGGCAGCAACTAGTGAGTGGCGGAAGTCATTTCGGACGGCCCCCTATGAGATGCCAATCCTAAAGGCCCTCAACAACATTCCCCCTCAGAGACTCCCTTCTCGGAAAGCAAGATCTGGAAGCAACAACAACATCCAAAACCACCCAAACATCCAGTCAAAGTGGAAAAAGCAATGGGAGAGTTCGGTCGCCTCACAGGGTAACATTACCATAGCCGACCCCTCGACTGTAGTACAAGGCTTCAAAGAGCAACGGCTGGTGTGGTTCTCCATCAACCGAATCAGAACCGGAGTCATGAGGTGCAATTATCATCTTCACAGGGGCATCACTGAGTCTCCTTGTTGTGGAGGACTGTCCCACTCGAAAATTCAGCGGCGGATTAGAGGGCCTACACCAGCTGACCAGAGGCTAAACAATGGCTCCTACACTCTGACATTAAGTTTTGATCGTGGTTCGCATTATTGAAAATACGCCGCCATACGATGATGATGATTAATATATTAAGAATTTTTGGGAATTTTATGTACACTACTGTACTCTTTTCCATTTTTTTTGCTCAAAATAAAAAGTGTGCAAATAGCTTACTTACATATTTTCGACAAACACGATTCGCACGATAAAAAATTTTATTGTGCGAATCGACTAAAAAAAATAATTAAATTTTAATGAATCGACAACTAACCCAGTGAATTAATTACATGGGCTATTTGTAATAATCTTTCTTTTTTAGAAGTTGTATAATATTTCAAATATCCCTTCATCCATTTAAGGAAACGGTTGGAAAAGGAAATGGTTGTGATGCTACCTACGTGACTATGTAGTGAGTGTGTAAGTAAATAGGTACAGTTACGCGACCGCATCTAGTGCGCGGATCGTGCTGGCGGGCATGAACTCACTGTAACGCCACAGTGCTCTTCGTACAGTGTAACAACTTCGTATAGCTACCCTAATGAAACATTAGTATAAAATCATTACACTGCACATCAAATTTATCTATCTATCTTTATCGTCATATAGCTTGCGGAAAATACACAGATTATAGAGTTCTGATAAGATTATTCCTTACATACCTCTCTCGCTTTTTCCATATTCTTCCATTATCAATTTAATAAGATACCTTCAAATACCGCTTTGAATTATCGAGCAGGTGACGTCAGAGATGCATAATGACAAATCTTAATCCAAGAAGATTTTTGTTTTCTATGTTTTAGGAGCCTAAAAACGAAAATTTGGCTCGTAGATTATCTTGTAAAATGGTATCAAATGGTAAAAATCAAAGTTTCAAGCCGATTTCGTGGCCGGAGTCACCTACAGACCTTATGATCAAGTGATTGTTAAATATTGAGTATTCTCTTAGTTCAATATTTGAAAACGATAAGTATGTTAATGACCACCTTGCATACATCTGTATTTTACAAAGCTTCTACACGGAACAGTTTTCAACTAGTATTTAAGATATACCTACATGACTGAATCGCATTTCCCTATTGCGTACGTCTTCACTATGACACTTGCGACCGATTAGTATGCGGGGCGCGCGCAGCCCGCTTCCCGCTTATCTTTCTCTCGTCAACCCCTGACAAATCCCCAGCTCTCCTCCCTCCCCCTACCCTCGCCTTCCCCGCGCTTTCACCGCTGTAATGAACGCGCCGAATGTTCATGAACACGCGCACACACACATACACACACTTCCTAATACGTTAATGAGATCACAGCATCATAACATCTTTAAGGGTTGCCACTTTAAGTGAAAATAAGATATAAATTAATTGGATTGATTTTTGGTTCTGTAACGCATTCTGCGGCTGGGAATAATATAAATCTAGGTGTGAAACTGTGTGAAACTCGCATAATAGTTTTGAACTTTTTTTATCGAAAAATCCTTAGTACACATAATATTCAGGTATCCTGGGGCTATATCCGCTGTGATGGCAATCGGTTCGCTCTTTATTATAATGGCACATATTTGGCGATATGTAGGTAGATGTAATTACTCAGTAGCTACACCTATGCGCTTAGAGAATACAGAGAGATGGTAATTATCTGTCTAATTATCATCACGCCAAATCCCTTGCGGGGTAGGCAGAGAGTACAGAGTTCCAACAGGTACTTATTTTTTAGATTAATCGCGTTGATGATTTGAATACTTCTATCCTCAAAAAGGTGCCTATGCTATCAAACATCTACAAATCACGCTCTGCGTAAGAGAGTCGGAAAAAATTTTGCTGCCACTGCATAACGTTTTACCTCCAAAATAAATTAAATTAAAATATCTTTATTTCAGACACAGACCATAGTGGTAACAATTCAAATTCAATAAAACATAATTCGATCAAAAAATACAATTAAAATTCAAACATAAAAATAAATGAATCTAAATTAAATTGACAATATAAATAAATAACTGAACAAGTGCAAGTAGGACTCGCGGTTTTGTACCGGGTTCAGTTTCCGCCAGTTTTAGCGCCAAATTGTAGTTTCATCGGGTCTAAAGAAATCGTCAAGACAAATCCAATGAGCCCAAACACGCCGGGGTTATGTTGAGTAGTTAGGTAGTTCCTTTGGTCACCCTCCGGTTCCATCATCAGATCCTGAATATCATCAGAGTCTATAGAACTCGTCAAGGCAAATCCAACGAACCCAAACACGGCGGGGCTATTTTAAATAGTTGGGTAGTTCCGTTGGCCACCTCCCGGCTCCATCATCAGACCCTGGATAGCGGCCGGATTTATAAAACTCGTCAAGATAAATCCAACGAGCCCGAACACTGCAGGATTATGTTCAGTAATTGAGAAGTTCTATTGGCTCCCCTCCAGCTCCATTATCAGACCCTCGACATCATCCAGGTCTACAGAACTTGTCAAGTCAAATCCAACGAACCCAAACACGGTGGTATTATGTTGAGGAGTTGGATAGTTCCGTTCGCCACTCTTCGGTTCCATCATCAAATCCTGGACACCATCAGGGTCTACAGAACTCGTGAAGACAAATCCAACGAGCTCACACCCGGCGGGGGTATGTTTAGTATTTGAGTAGCTCCGTTGGTCACCTTAGCAATTCATCATCAGACCCTAAACATCATTTGGTTGTATAGCACTTGTCAATACCAATCTAACAAGCCTAAACACGAGATGGTTATGTTGTGTAATTGACATGTTCTCATGGCCACCTTTCGACCCCACCAAAAGACTGTTCTGGAGCTGGGTCCATGGTATGTACTATATTATTGCATTGTCACCGAACTTACATACGTATGCTAAATTTCAGCTCAGTCGGATACATGCTTTCTATTGTCAAACGCTATTGGATATCTTAATAAAATAAAATAAAACTAATAAATAAAATACCCGAAGTCCTTGAAAATGGATTACAAGATTTGAACCAGAAAGACAGATAGGACTGTCTTTCTGGTTGGGTGGGTGCTTCCATCGACTCCATGGGGATTCCATGGGATCCGGTAATTAATATAATCAAATCCAAAACCAAGCATAACACTGCAAGACCTCAAGACACCGTGAGCTTATTCTGCGTAGATCGGACCAACAAAAAATTATTAAGAAGTTTGAGGGTACCCCGGAACAACTATGCCTTTTGGACGTCTTACACCTCAGTCCTTCCCGTGACCATGGGTGCTGCAAAGCACTCGAAACGACGGGAACTTAAAAATCAAAAATAAACCGCGATAAAATCCGAAAAAATAGTTTTATTTCAATTGACAAATAGTTGATTTCTTCCTTTACTTGTACTTTAAAACCTTGCTTCTTGCCAAATTCCACGATTCTAGATGAACAGAAAGTGCTATATAATTTCTAATAAGTTAAATGGCCATATCTTTTGTTTGGGTTCACTTAGAACCTTCATTTTTTTACTCTAGTAGGGGACCGTAGACTTTCGTATTTGGTATAAATTTCAATTTAATACCACTAGCCGTTTCTGAGAAAAAAAAACCTATAAATGTGATAACCTTCGGACAGACGGACAACGAAGTGATCCTATAAGGGTTTTCTTATTAGGTACGAAACCCTAAAAAATAGAACAATAAAAATAAAATATCTAATTTAGATGAGGCCTGGACTGTTTCCCATGCAAAATAAAGGAGCATCTATTTAATTTAAACCACTACCAACCACGTATCAACCTTATTCACAACAACCTCAAACCACTCGTGAAAGCTTTAATCTCTGGAGATTAATCTGCGCGCGCGCATGGTTTGAATACATGTCACATAGTTATTAATAGCGCCCTCTGTTGGCCGTGCGGAGAAGCTCCGCCGTAAATTATAGATTACCGGCATTAATCCTAATTAACAAATCAATATTTACATATTGTTACAGCTGGTAATCCGAGGCGAGTGGCCACTAAAATAAAAGCTATAAATATTGTGGATTTAGGAGGTATTTATATTTGGGTTATTATTATGTAAATAAAATGATTGTAAAATAAAAATATTTTTGCTGATTTCATTGCAGTTTATTTCTGTATTTACGAGTATGTTCCTGACGGACTAACAGAAGTAATTAAAAAGTTTGAAGGTTTTTTTTTTTATATTAGCCCTGTTAAGAAACTGTCCAACCGTTGGGCACGGCCTCCTCTCAAACTAAGAGGGTTCAGGCCATAGTCCACCACGCTGGCCCAGTGCGGTTGGCGAACTTCACACACCTTCAAGAAAATCTTAGGCATGCAGGTTTTCTCACGATGTTTTCCTTCACCGTTAAAGCACGTGATAGTTAAATTTTAATACTTTTGAAAAGACAGAGGTCCGTGCCTGGGTTTGAATCCGAGACTTTGCAGTCCAACGGTCTAACCACTAAGCTATCACTGCAAGTTTGAATGTACCTCAAAATAACAGTGACTATTGAACCTCCCTCGAGAACCTTTCTGCTCCAACGGTCATCAGTTCTACGAGCGACGTGCCCCGCTCACTGCCACTTGTTTCAGTTTAGAAAATCTGAGTCTTAACCCAGTTACTTTTGTCTTCGTGCGGATCTCCTCGTTTCTGATTTGAACCCGCAGGGTAACTTAGAGATAGCTCTCTCCATCGCTCTTTGGGTGAGATTGAACTTCAAAGGTTCCCGAGTGGGTATTACGCACTGGAAGATGTATAGTGGGCAGGCCCCTTACAAACGATGACCTGGTGAGGGTCGCGGGTAAAATTTGGATGCAGCACAAGGCCGGTTGTCGTGGCGATCTTTGGGGGAGGCCTTTATCCTACAGTGGACGTGTTTTGGCTAAATATAGATAGGACGTCAAACACCTCAGTCCTTCCCGTGACGATGGGCGCTGTAAACTAGTCGAAACGGCAGGAACATAAAAAAAATAAACCACGATACTAAGATTATGTATTTGTACACCATGTGAACTGCGATAAATACATGAAAATAGTTTTATTTCTATCTATCCCCATCATCACGATACATCACCAGATACCATGAGGGTTAGGCAGACAACACAGATTATGAACAGGTTGATTGATAGTATTATTTCATGTGTAATATTCGCGTAATTCCTTATATTTAATATTATAAATGTGAAAGTTTGTAGTGCCACGTAAAAACGGCTGAACGGATTTGGATAAAATAGGGCACGCAGATTTATTACTTGGATTAACATACAGAATACTTTTTATCCCGGAAATATGTAAGGTGCTTGTCTAAAGTCAACGCGGACGAAGTCACGGACAGAAACTAGTAATTTTTATAAGTGGCTTTAGTAGATCCCGCTGTCATTTCGGCCAATAACGCAACGCTCCCAGCTGCACGCGCGCCCATACGTCACAAGCAGGACACCATAAAGCTCCCCTGAAGCCTAGGACATGGTTTACGACTGGGTTCTTATCGTCGCGGCCGTATTACTTGTGTCCGTCTGTCTATATCGATGGGAGATCCGAATACTTGTTCTTACCAACATTTAAAGCATAAGAAGCGTTTTATTGTGATTGATACCATGTTATTATAGACCGGCAAGAATTCAACGGGATTGTAAAACAGCTATCGGCGAATGCGGGCTATAAGTATTTATTTATCGGAAAATATCGAAATATATAAAAAGTCCTGACCAATTGTTACACCTATATTCCTGTATGGGTGAATCAACTATTATTATATGTAGCTCAAATCCACACTTCGGATCGCTGCTAAGAATTTTTGAGCCAAATTGATACGCTACGCAAACTACAACTTAACAAGTTATAAAAAACGTACTATACAACTTATGCTAAAGTTATGTGTTTTACACTTTAATTAAAGCTATAAAAATACAGTTGAAATGATAATAAAAATCATATTACTTTGTAAAGTATTTTTTGGAAATATTTTGTAGCATCTACTTTACTTTTACAACTCAATAATAAAATCGAAGGCACGTGCCCTAAACAGCTGCTAAAACCAACACACCTGCAAATTACACCCCTGTAACGGTATACACTACAGATTAAAAAACAAACACTATCACGCCTACATTCCCTTAGCGCGGGCGGCAGAAGTGTACTATATACAGTACACCCACATAAAGCTGAGGAAATACTCTGGAACCTACTAAGGTCCCAGAGTAATAGAGAGTGAGCCTATTGTCATTGTACCGGGCACTATAAATATTATCACGCCGTTATTTATCAAATGGGCATGGCACATATCGCCGATGATGTTAGGAATCAATGTTAAAGGGAGCATGCCTAGTGTCATTATACCGAGCATGGTAAATACTGTCACGCCTATATTCCCTAAGCCAGTGTGGCAGAGGTGGTCAGTGTACACCCACTTATAGCTGACTGTTATTCTTTTTACACAAACCGTCACGCCTATATTCCCCAAGCGGAGGTGGCAGAGGTGTACTGAGTACACCCACGTTTCGCCGACGATGTTAGGTCCGGGCACAATTCCAGGCTCCGGACTCGTACTGGGAAGTTTTCGTTAGAAAAACTACACTTGTCCTAGGATATGAACCCAGGACCTCGTGATCACAAAGCGATGCTCTTTGCCACTAGACCAACGAGGAAATCCTATCTATCTATAACCTCACGCCAGATCCCTTGCGGGGTAGGCAGAGAGTACAGAGTTCCAACAGGTTCTTTCCTTACATTCCTCTCTGGCTTACTCCACTCTCATAGTTCGTCTCATCGACACTCGCCGGTTACGGAGACTCTTGACTTTTCCTTCAGATAAGACTCGGTTTATTTGGTCGTGCTAAGATAGTCTAGGTCTTCCCCGGTACCTGCATCCTTCCACTTTCACATTGTATATCTGTTTTTTCATTCTTTCCTCTGGCATTCTTTCTATATTCCCGAACCAACGGAGCATGCCCTTTCTCATCTTTCCACCGATACTATCTTTCATACCTACTCGCTTTCTTACTACGCTGTTGCTAATGCGGTCGGTCAGCTTCACTCCGCACATCTTCCGCAGAGCTCGCATTACTACCGCATTTATCCTACTTTCATCCTCCTTCTTACATACCCAGCTCTCGCTACCATATAACACCGTTGGGACAAGAACTCCGTTATGTATGGCCAGCTGCGCCTTATGGCTTAAGTGCCGGCTCCCAAGTTGCTTTCCCATCGCACCATTCACTCTGTAGGGAACAGACTCTTCTCTCTATGTCAGCGGTGTATTTCCCATCCTTACTGAAGGCGCATCCAAGATATACAAACTCATTCACTTGCTCCAGCACATCGTTACCAACCACAATCCTTACATTCGTTCTGGTTTCTTCCCTTTCAAAAACCACTTTTCCTAATGCAATATGGGCGAGTCTATTGCCATTACCCCAGGCCCAATTCTAAATTGCTATTGACACACCACGAATGTATTAGATAAATACAGACAGACACCATAAACTATACGATTTAATGCCTCCTAATTCCTACACCACACGTTAGTTTTAATGGAAAGTATAAATATTCGCGTTATAGCGATAAAACTTCCCTGCTGAGCTCTTTATGGCTTCATCGCAATAATACGGACATTCGTAAGCGCCGTCGCGAAATCTTGCCGCCATTTTGTTAAAAAATATAAATTGTTTCGCGCTCACTTAATATTATTTTGTGTTGGAAGGAAGAAATAATATGATAATTGATGTTATTAATAGTGATTGGTTGTAAATTATTAAATTAATGAAATTGTTTTTGGAATTAATGTGAATATAACTAATTGCAGTTTCACCTCTATTTGTGATTTGAATGTAAAACATATCTTGCGTATTACCTATTATTTATGCATTTTTTTACAAGAAAGCAATAATTTAATTATTATAAGATAGCAAGGATATTAAGATAACATAGCTGTAAATTTTTAATTTAAAAATATCTGTTTAAAAACAATATTTTATAGCAAAAACACAACAGATAACGAGAAGTAGTATAGTACTTGTTAGGACAAATCCTTCGAGCCCCGAGGTGGAAGAATCCCTTGCCCGCCGGCCGGTGCAGAGCACCACGGCGAGACACCTAGTATATGCCCTCCCCAAAGCGACTGCCCAAGCCGAGGCCGTTCCTCCTGGAGGCGCCTTTGAGCTAGTTGCCCCCTTGCCCATCTGGCTCGAGCGTAGTGGTTGCACGCTCGACCGGTGAAGCTGTAAAAGCCCCATGGCCAACAGCGTAGATCATTCACACACACACACCCATTCACACTCACCATCGAGCCCAAACACGGCGGGGCTATGTTCAATAGTTGGGAAGTTCTATTGGCCACCCGCTGGCCTCATCATCAGACCCTGAACATTACTTGGGACTACAGAACTCGTCAAGACAAATCCAAAGAGCCCAAACAAGTCGGGGCTATGTTGAGTAGTTGAGAAGTTTTATTGGCCACCCTCCGGCTCCATCATTAGACCCTGGACTTCATCTGGTTAGATAGCACTTGTCAATTCAAATCTAACAAGCCTAAACACAAGGTGGTTATGTTGTGTAATTGGCATGTTCCCAAGGCCACCTTCCGACTATCATCAGACTAGCTCCATGGTCAGACCAGCATATATAAATATGCCAAATTTTAGCTCAATCGGATGACCGCAAGTGCTTGAAAAATGGATTATAAGATTTGAACTGGAAAGACAGACAGGCAGACATACGAACAGTGCAAGTTAAATAAAAGCTTGTAAAAAAACTCGCCTTGTTGCGAGGTTTCAACACTGGACCTCGCAACAAGGCGAGTTTCCAGCTCCCACTTCTGGATCTTTTAAACCTATATGCTATTGATACTAGCTAACGGTAATAGGTATACTGTGTATACCCACCGTTCACCGACAGTGTTAGGGCCCAATAAAAGAGAGGGCAAGTACTATTTTTTTCGAGAGAGAAAACCCTAAATTACAATTTAGCCGACCAATGATTCAAACGGAGGACCTTGTGATCACCAGCCGCTCTGTATAACAACATTCCAACAAACTCTATGTAACAATTCTCACAAAAGCAATACCCATTATCATCTTCAGGTTAGTATTAATCCATCTTTATATCAGCATCCATAGGAATAGCCTATCTATCTTATAAGGCTCTCTTCTATATTATATCAATCCAGTTCTCTTGGAGTAGGCAGACCATACAGAGTTTCAACAGGTTTTTTCCTAACGGAGCTCTCTGACTTCCTTCCCTCTCATAATTTGTCATACACGCTTGCCAGTTACAGAAACTCTTTACGTGCTCTTCAGATAAGATATGGTTTATTGCTTTTCAAACACATATCCTCATTAATACAAAAACAGTGACGTCATCTAACACCAAGAGCAGAAAGTACTCCCACGCAATGTCTGCTAGCAATCCAAATATTTAAAACAATATTTATTGTTTTGAGCACCAGATACAGGATATCTGCCGCCGATATCGCGGTGCGCCGAGCATCGAACCCGCTACCCCGTCATTCAGCGCCATCACGACTCCTATACATCACGGTGTTAGGGTATCTACACAAGGATTGTTTGATGCGATAAAAAATTACAAAAACATCTTCTGTTTAGTCTGAACTAAAGCTGCTTAGGGCATTTGTAAATTTATTCCGTAATTATTTGTACTATTTAGACTATCAGCAGACTTTTAGCCAGCACTTAAGCCAAAAGATGCAGCTGGCCATTCATAACGGAGTCTGTAAGAAGGAGAATGAAAGTAGAATAAATGCGGTGGAAATGCGAGCTCTGCGGAAGATGTGCAGAGTGAAGCTGACCGACCGTATTCACAACAGCGTAGTAAGAAAGTGAGTAGGTATGAAAGATAGTATCGGTGTTAAGATGAAAAAGGGTATGCTCCGTTGGTTCGGGCATATAGAAAGAATGTCAGAAAAAAGAATGACAAAACAGATATACAATGCGAAAGTGGAAGGATGTAGGTACCGGGGAAGACCTAGACTATCTTACCACGACCAAATAGACCGAGTCTTATCTGAAGGGCAAGTCAAGAGTTTTCGTAACCGGCGAGCGTTTATGAAACGAGCTATGAGAGTGCAGGAAGCCAGAGAGGTATGTAAGAAAAGGACCTGTTGGAACTCTGTACTCTCTGCCTACCCCGCAAGGGATCTGGTGTGATGTTATAGATAGATAGACTATCAGCTGAAAGAATCCTCATTTTTTTACTATTTGTGCTACGTCTCGTTAAAATACTGGTGTGTTTTTGCTCTTACATTAAATATCTTTAAAATGTTATTTAATTGTTGCACCTTTGTAATTTTATTGCCATATCTCCGTTCGGCTCTACTAACAGGTTACATAGAGGATATTGCTGCTACTACTACTACTACACCCATAAAACGCCATAAGCAAAAACCATGATTGCTACTACTGCCGCGTTTCCACAACGCCACAAGCGTCTCATAAGGTCGGCCTAATCTACATTAATGGGCTCAGACCTTATTATTACGTGTATTTTTTTAGACTTATCCTAACAGTATAACCGATTATCTACTGAACTGTAAAAAAGTCGTTCATAATTGGTTTAAAAATGTCCAAAGATCCATTTCCGAAGAAATTGTTAAGCGTCCTGTAAAAAGGGATTCAGCAAGTTAACCTACTGATTTCATCAATTTCTTCCATCAACATCATCAGCACAAATTCATCCACTGGCCTCCCCCAAAGACCGCCACAACGACAGACATTGTTGCTTCCAACTCGTATGAAAAGGCCTATGCTCCGGGATCGCACGGGCACTTGCACGCCTGTATTTACGAGGTGTCGACTGCGCCGGCGCACCGGCCGCTCCTAGATGCCCAGATAGTGCTACATAAATGCTGGTCCCACTAAACTTGTGTGGCACATGAACGAAGAATGAATAAAAACTGCTTTCTCAACTATAAACTAAAAGAAAATATATGTCATAAAGTATTGCACTTACTAAAATATCGAACTAATATTTCTTTGAACGTCTGCACTAGTCCAGACAAGTTGTAAGCGTTTTTTGTTGCCTCACCTTTATTCCCTCGCCTTGTTCTGGCCATGTGATTTTTCGTTGTAAAATATAATTCCCGTACAGTGTTTCGTTTTCTATCAGTGTTATAGACTGTTTAAAGTCCATAATTATAGCTATAGGCGCACTAAAAATTATCTTAAAATTTCTTTTCAATTCATTTTTTTAAATCCACAAAAAGTTTACGCTAGTGATTTTCTATAAATTATGATATTAATCAATACATTTAAGTAATAATATAACAAAAAAGGTCCGTCCACAAAATGCATACCATCATTTACTAAGCTTGCCGTGTCAGCAATCTGCTCTGACCGCATGCGCGGGCGCAGCGGGACCGCACATTAAGCGCATCGCGTGTAATGGCGCGAGTTACCGTGTCCTGCGCCCGCGCACACCGCACAACGACGCTAGATGCGCCCCGTGACCATGTGTTTTACATATAAGATGAAAATACTCGTTCATATTCCTGCGCTTAGTGTTTATCACAATGAAATTTCTTTCAATGTGGCGTACCCAACAGTTTCCACAATCTTTAATGACATCTATGTAAACATAATGGTGTGCAATAAAGACAGGATATTGGAAAGCACAGAACGCTTATTAATTATTACTACTAAGTCTATCTACCACAGAAGTTATACTTAAAGAGGTATGCCAGGAATAAACCTGTTGGAACTCTAAACTCTGTGATGTTTTACACTTAAAATGTTCACATACCGTCACGCCTACAATCCCTAAACAGGTGATAGAAGTGTACTGTGTATATTCACATGGCACTGACAGTGTTAAGTGGAATGTAATAAGCATCTAATGCCGATATAATATTAGCCCTGTTAAAAAATTATCCCACCGTTGGGTACAGGCCTCCTCTCAAACTGAGAGGGCTTAGGCCATAGTCCACCAGTACGGGTTGGCAAACTTCACACACCTTCGAAAAACTCTTAGGCATACAGGTTTTCTCACGATGTTTTCCTTCACTGATTTCCAAAAGGCAGCGGTGTGTCCCTGGGTTTGAACTCGAGACCTCTGACTTTGCAGTCCAACGTTCTAACCACTAGGCTATCACTGTTTTTTTAATGCCGATATACCATACCTAAATTATTTATTATATTTTATGTACTAACAGTACAGAGGCGGACTTAATCAGGACTGCTAATAAGAATTTTCCGATAGAAAAATCCCAAATCATTTCATCAATCAAGACATTCCGAAGTGGTGGTAGAGTCTGTTACTTTTCTAACGATTCATAAATACTGTAATGGTTTACATGAATAATAAATATTCTGATCCTGATTCAATAACTCCCTACCGGACCTAGAATACCAGGACCTCGTAATCGCTACCCAGCTGCACCATACCATACGTCATAAGACAAATAACTGTTGCAAATATCTTTGACTCCCTCGGCGACATAAATAATAAAATAAAATAATTCTTTATTTCTGTACCAAAGGTTACATAATAATAAGCGAGGTTGGGATCTTCTATTAAGTCTATAAAATACTTGTGCCAGAAGGTCCCGCACTTCCATGTGTAAATTTACATTAATATTTAAGTACAGCTTAGAGTAAAAAGAAAAATAAAAAATAAAATAATCATGAAAACAAGGGACAAACTCAATTGTATAGTATATGTGTGCGTAGTGTGTGTGTGTGTGTGTGTGCTATGTTACGATTTTTAACAATCCCTCTGTATTAACATAGGATTTTCGTTTCAACCATTCGACTAGGACTTTCGTACAATTATATAAGGTCATTGTGAATACGTAAGTTTTTATTAATTTTATTATAAAGATAAGCAGATTGTCTATAATATTGTTTAGTAGCGAAACTGGTATTTGTGAATGGGATGCTGGGGAAACGTTATCCGATCTCCTTTTTTTTAACTATTCGGGACATGGACAGTGTGAAACGCTTTTTTTTATCAATGAATACAGCCATTGTTTTTTTACCCTAATCCAATTGGCTTACGATAAAAGAGCTTAGATCCTTAATTGCGTCTTCCGTTGAGCGTCCATGAGTAAATCCATACTGATTATCTGACAATAATTTGACATATCCTGCAACCTGCATCCTTGTAATACTTAATTTAACCTTTGCCCAGGTACAGATCCAGTTCATGCTAATACCAATACCCCAGCCCCGCAGAAAAAGCTCTCTGCTGCTGACGCGCAAAAATATGAAACCGTAATGAATATTGAGTCCAGTTTAGTGTCCATTGTCTGGTGTATCCATTTACCGAGGAAACCGCAAGCGAAGTAAAGATTACCCATTACCTGCGCCGTGAAGCTATAAGTAGGTACAAACTGATAGTGTTCTTTTCTCAATTGCCGGTATAAGTCGTTGGGCTAGTGTTGAATAATACACGTAGCATGAGGTCAAAGGTTCAAATCGTAGATCGAACAGAATTTAATTTTTCGATAGAAAAATTTTCAGTATCAGTTCGGGGTCTGGCATTCTACCCGGAGTGGATCGCCATAGGTTTGCCACCTATTACATGGGACCTAACATCGTCTGCGTAAAGTGGGTGTTCACAGTACACCTCTGGTATCGCCTCTTGACGAATATAGATGCAACGGTTTCTTCTCTTTCATACATAAGATTTTCTAACGATGTTTTCCATCACTAAGTTCACGTAATACTTGTACCGAGCACACTTAAGCAAGTTCCTACTTGAGAACACTCTTACATCATCTAAAACAAAAATAAAAGTAGTCGTTGAAATGTTCTGGGGAAGTTTAAAATGATTGGAGCAACAATGGCAGCGTGGTGACCGCCGTGACTCGGCGGGTGCGGCCCGCGGTAGGGAGACACGACGATTAGAATAAAGGGGATAATTATTATTTTTATATATTAAGTAATAATATGGGAGTGGAGGAAACCTACACCGAAAGGGAAATGGCGTTTAAAATATAAATAGAGATAGATAAATAGTAATAGCATCATTGCTAGAAGGCTCGTCTTGTAACCTTTTGATTACAAGACGAGTCTTCTAGGTCACAAGGTGAATAAAACGTAACACTTTTTTGACGGAACCTTTAATACTCGTGGTCTTCGCTCACACCTGCAAGGGTGTGGGGAATCGGCATCGGGGCAACGGCCCCCTGGCCGAGGTGGCTGTCGCCGGCCATAAACATGGCCGGGTCCTTGGATTGGATGTTATTATCCTCGAAGAGGCGGAGACCCGTGGATCCCGCGGGGGGGGGGCCATCAGAGTGTGTTCACGCCGCACTCCGTGACCAACCCTGCCTGGTGGAACCTATGGCGAACCATAGGAAGTCAGACAAAGCGATCAGCAGGAGGCGGCGACTTCTCGAGGCCCCTCTTCTTATTTCGCCCGGTAGTGCGATACAGCACCGCTAGGGAGACCTAGCGGGCGATCAAACACCACCGGGCCGTGTCCGGATGTTAAAGTACTAGGCGTCTGGTCCTATGATAACGTCGCGCACGCGCTCGAGCCCCAACGGCGAGCCATCGGAGCGAACTGCAGTGGGCGGCGGGAGTCAGTCCGGTGCGGGCCTCATGGGGTCCGGGTCCGGGATTTGGCAGTAGCAGTTTGGCAGTAGCCCTCGATAATTGGGCGAAGATCCTCTCCTACCCGGAGGGCCTCCATGACCTCTTTTAGGACGACTAGTGCCTCCTTGAGATGGTCGGCAAATGTGGCGCTCCCCCTGTTTGGGTGGGGAGTGGAGTCGGGTTTTTCTTGGGCTGGCTTTGCAGCCTTGGCCCTGGTTGGCGCTCTCGGGGGCATCGGTGCATCAAAATGTACCGTGGGCGGCACGACGGGCGTCTCGGTCATGGAGGGTGGTTGAGCGCGGTTGGTCCTGCGCCTACTCCTCCTCCTCTTCTTCTGCGAACTCCTCTCCTTGGGGTCGTTCGCAGGCGCCATTAAGGTGGCTCTTCGGGCAGTCTGTGCGAGCTCAGTGGGAGCGGGCCTCTTCCGGCCTCACTCCGGTCTCTCCCACTGATGGCCACCGTGACTGCCGTCTTGTTCCGGGCCTCCTTCCGGAAGACGGGGCATTTCGCATGGTTAGCTGGATGGGGGCCACCGCAGTTTACGCAGGTGGCCGGTTCTTCTCTGGGGCGCTCGCACTCTTTGGCGGGGTGTTCACCACCGCAGCGCACACATGCCAGCCTTCTGTGGCAATGGTGGCTCGAGTGTCGGAATTTCTGGCATCTATGGCATTGGGCGGGGCCTTGCTTGCCCCGCCAGGCCTCAATCTTGACGCCGGGCATGTAGAGCAGTTCCTCTACCTCATAGATGCCCGGCGTGAGGTCCGGTGTGCGCTTTAAGATTGCGAGGAAGATGCACCCTGGTCTTCCTCGTCTAGCCCGGATCTGGATCACGTATTCGAAACCGATGTCGGTGAGCTCCGCCAGGATGTCTTCGGGGTCGGTGTTCACCGGTAGACCCCGGATTGCCACCTTCAAGCTCTTCTCCGTCGGGAGAGAGTACGAGAACCAGGCGATATTCTCGTTCTTCTCTAGGACGTAAAGGTAAGATTGTATCACCCGGAATTCCTTCTCGGACCGGGGTGAGAAACGCACGCCTTATCCATAGGGGCGTGCGTTGGGTGCGTGGCCGAGCGAGTTCTTCAGCGTCCTGAAGTGCTTCGGCCAGTTCGGTAGCCGCTCAAAAATGAGGGGCGAGTACCTCGCCTGGTTCTTTGGTGTCTTATCCGCTACTGCTTCAGCCTCTGTTTCTCGGGAGGCGGGGCGAGGCGAGCGGGGGTTTCGGGCTACATCGGCGTAGCGTCGTGAAGTGGTGCTGGGCGGGGCTGTGCAAAGACGCTTGGTCTCTTCCGAAACCCCCTCTTCCAGCTCGTTAACTGAGAAATCGCGCGGTCTTCGGATGGGGCCCGGCGATGGGCGCACGAACTCGCTGACGTCCATGTCGCTCGACGCAAGAGATGCGGAGGACAGGTTGAAGCGGTCGCGCGTGGCGGGCGTGAGGAGTGGAAACGGTGCAGGCGACGCGGGTGCAGAGGTGCGCGGTTCAGGAGAGGGTGTGTGCAGCAGCGGCATCGATCTGCCGGCTAGCGGTTGCTGCGGGCCGGTATGCCTGACGGACACGCTCGACCCTACCGACGACGTTAGGGGAGCCCGGCGAGCAGCGACGCGTGGCGCAGCATATGCTGCGGGCGCGGCGGTGGCATGAGAGGTAGACGGGCGTGCAGTGGCTCGAGAGGTTGAGGGGCGCGCATAGGCAGCGGCAGGGCGCTGCGGGAGCGGCGCGAGGGGTGCGGCTGAGCGAGCCGGCTTAGGCGACGGTGTCGCGGTGGGTTTCGTTACACTCGCGGCACCTGGACTTCTCTTCTTGGCACTCGCGGCGCTCGATTTCATCGCACCGGCCTTCGGCGGTGAAGGCTGTGCGGGACGGGATGCAGGCGCGGTCGCACTCGCGGACGCGGTCTGCGTGCGGGCAGCAGTCGCGAACGGGGGGGGCGCGGTCGGGGTGGTGCGGCTGGCGGCCGCATTGGGGCGTGACGATGACGCAGTCGCGGTAGAGGCGGACGGTACGCCAGTCGGAGAGGTCCGATAGCGAGCGGGAGCCCTGGGTTGGCCTCATGGTTACCGAGGCCGAACCACAGGAGGAGTTGGCCCTGAAAAGGGCCTTTGGGGGGCCGATAAATCGGCAGGCGTCGGCTGGGGACGCGCCCTGCCGCGACCGTCGACAGACGAATCTGTCGGCGTTCAACGGCGATTAGCTATCCCCGCCGTACCACACGAGTGCGATACGAGTGCTTCCGCCTCGCTTCATCTTGGGAGAGACGAAGGGGGTAGGTTGCGAAGGAGGATTTCGGTCCGTGCGGCGGTCACTAGGTTACTAGGTCACAATGGGCGCGGGGCGGATCCGAACCTTTAATGCACTTATGAGATTTGATATATAATAATGTTTGTTACGAACCATACCGCGATGTAATTCGATGGTTGCGACATCTGTTGCAGTTCAGGGCAATAACAGTTCAACAACTGAACACAAGGTCTAGGACTAAGATTCCGGCTCAATATTACAAAACCTGTGTAGTTTAGGAACACCTGTTCTAGTTCGATCAATCTGAAAGAAATATGATGATAACTGATGTCTAAGCAGGAACAGTGACATTATAGTAATGTTGGCGAGAAAGCGTGCTGTCACCTTCATATTTACTTGATACATACTCCTATACCTGTAACTGTCCCACTATCCACAACACCATCCAGATAAAATACCTAGGAGTTATAATCGACGATAGACTCTCCTTTAACCAACACATTGAATGTTTGGTCAGAAGAGTCCGTAAACTAATATATGTATTCAAAATCCTCAGAAAAATCGCTGACTCAAAACTAGCCAGACAAGTATACTTAACCTTATGTCAATCCATAATTCAGTATTGTATCACCTCATGGGGAGGTGCCCTAAAGACTGTTTTACTGCCCCTCGAATGTGCCCAAAGAGCAGTTCTAAAAGTTGCCAATTTCCATCCTTTTCGCTTTCCCACTACCCTGTTATACAAGTCCTGCAAGGTGTTAACAGTCCGCCAACTTTTCATTATGTACGTATTACTTAAACAGCACAAAACACTCGCTTATGCTGCTGACATTACCATTAATAAGAGACGGAAAGATATAGTCTGCCTTTCAAACTCAACCGCAAAACATATATATATACTAATAGATTTTTCACTTTTTTAGGTCCTTTTTTGTACAATAGAATAAATAGAGAACTAAATATATACAAATTAAATAATTTTAGCTGTAAACAAACGCTTTTTAGTTCTATCTATCTATCTATAACCTCACGCCAGATCCCTTGCGGGGTAGGCAGAGAGTACAGAGTTCCAACGCTTTTTAGTTATTTACAAAATATGTCTTACGAACAGACGGAACAATTACTTGCAATTTGTAGATAACGTATTATGTTATAGCATATCATAATTTTAATTTTATTGTAAAAGTAGATTAAAACATATGTTATTAGTTAAGTCACTTCTAAATCAAATAAGTTATGTTATTGTAAATAAACCATTGGATTTTCCAATGCTACAGGACTAATCCTGCCTGAAACACAGGTCTCAACCTAGTTCAGGCAAGCCGTTAATTATACCTACTTAAATAAGTTCCAATAAGATTGTTACGCGTACTGATTTTGTGATGAATGAATAAATGATTTATTATTATTATTATATTATTATTATATAGTGTGGACAAGGAAGGCCAATTAACCCGATAGCGTTACGCTGAAGTCAATATTATGTGCTTGCCAAGTCCTTTATTCACATTGCAGACGACGAATTAGTTAATCGGAAGGATCACTCCGAATTTGGAAAATTAATTATCATCATTGGAAGCTGTACCTACCGCAGCGTTTGTCCCAAAAGAAAAACAACTATTTTATAATACCATATCAAGCACAGCCACCCTACCATGCAGGCGCATGCGACCCGGCGCGTGCGCGTGGGCGTCATGCGCTGTGCTGTTTGCCCTAACACTGGTGTAGAACCTCCGCCGCAGTTAACTACGCACTTTATTAGATGGCTGCGCCCGCGCTGCGATCCACGTGACGCGCTATGACCAATCTTGTTACGGAATTTTGAACATAAATAATTCTATATGTTTATTGTACATCTAATTTTTATAATCTTAGAGTACAAGTCCAAGTTTCATGGTTCTAATCTAATTTGGTGATCTGTTTTTTAAGCAGCATCAGTAATTGAGAATCTCGACCGGAGGGCACTCGGTGGGAAAATACACGAGTAACGTTTTTCCAAATTTTGTAAGTTTAATTCTAAGTTTTTTGTTCAAAATCGCGCACCAAAATATAACATTAGGCAGGAATTTTTCTGAAAAGTGCCTTATCTTTATCTGCTTTATAAAGACATAAAAAGCGGCTCTATTTTAATTTCCCATAACTAGGTACTCCAGTGTTCCAATGCAGATGGTCGACATGATCAGAGTTTAGATACCTAACTAATTACCAATTTAATACCTTAGTAGGTAGTTTATTGACAGATAAAGTACTTACTAAGAACGGGAACGCTACATTTTGACGTTCAATATTGATTGAGTTCAAAGTCAAACAATAAAATTTTACGCCAAGCGAGTATTTCCCAGTGAGTAGATACTGTTCTAACACATACTTCAGACCGTGCATTAAATCTATTGCTTCCTAAGCTGCAGTTGTTAACCTAACTTAAAGTCAAAAAAAACTGTCAGTTTAAGCTCCACAAACACCAGAATCGTACGAGTACCTACCGCAATAGACTAATAAAATATTTTCACACCTAAAAATAATAACAAAATAATAACTAGCTAATTACTATGTACCAATTATTTATTAAGCACACACGTAACTAACTTCTAACAAACGAGTGTCGAGCTGCGCCCGCGCACCGGGCCACTCCATTACCTCGACCACAACACAATCAATTTGTTGGAACACGCGGCTATCAATTAGATTCGACATGCCACAATTATGGCCGATATTATAGCACACAAATAACTGAAATACAAGCATTCGTTATTATGTTGGGACATAAAACAACAATTTGTTGTGTTCCCTGTTATTTACTTGTGGTTGCCAGAACTTAACTTACTAGGATAGAACAGAGACAGTGTTGATTTATGTGGATGTATTTTTTTTTATCGTGGTCTCACACTTGATTAAATTATTTCTATTCCATGGGCGCTTTTCAGAGCGGACTGGAAAACGGCAGGCAAAGTCGTAGAACAGAACAAACTCAAATGGGCCTTAAAGAGCTTTCAACCATTTAAGGCCCCTGGACCGGATGGTGTTTATCCCATCCTTCTACAAGAGGGGGAACCAGTACTCAGCCGACATCTATGCAGACTATTCAGGGCGTGTGTGGCCTTTGGGCATACCCCAAGAATCTGGCGGCAGGTGACAGCGACGTTCATCCCCAAACCAGGAAAACCCAATTATGAGGATGCCAAATCCTATAGACCAATCAGCCTATTCTCATTCTTTTTAAAACACACATATTATTTATATTATTACTTACTATTTATATTATATTTATAGGAAGTTATTATTTATATTATTATATGTATACATTATATATGTATTTATCTGTATCTATATTATATCGTTATATGTTAGTTCGATATTATATATATAGAATATTTATTCTACTAATTATACACTATATGTTACATATTTTCCTCTACATTTTTTTTGGTTCTATGGTTCTGCACCTACTTCACTCGTTTCTGCATCACCTTAAGGTAGACTGGTAGATAATGGCTCAGGCATTAAGTCCGCCTTTGTACCAATAGTGCAAGAAGACTTAAATAAATAAATAAAAGATGGTTCATTAAAGGATTATCCTCTACCTAAGATGCAATGCGCTCATCTACCCGGTAAGTCTACGGAAGCTGCATTGCACCATGTGGTGAATCGCGCAGAGATGGCTCTGCAGCAAAAGGAAATTTATGCTGCAGCTTTTCTGGATATCGAGGGTGCATTTGATCGCACAACATTCTCATCCATAGCTGCTATAGGGCATGGGATAGAACCAACTCTTATCACATGGATCAAAAACATGCTAAAGAACAGGATAGTCCAGTCTACTTTATTACGAGAAGAGCTATCCGTGAGAACTACTAAAGGATGCCCGCAAGGAGGGGTCTTATCGCCGACTCTGTGGAGCCTGTTAGTGGACTCTCTCTTGAAGATAATCAACAAAGGTCCGTTCTACGGAGTAGGATATGCGGATGATATAGTGATAGCAATCAATGGGAAGTTTCCAAGCACAGTATCGACAATGGTGCATCCATTCTTGAAACCACTTCTATCCAGACGATTTGTAACCATCTGGTAAAACACGTGAGAGCGCTGGTACCCATAACACAAGTTAAATCTTATTTTGGGTACCAGAGTTCATAAATACTACTTACTTGCTTTTTATTGTTACAATTCTCAATAACTAGTAGCTTAAGATTATGTAAGTGGTTACTGTGTAAATTTACTTGGAAATAAACTATTATTTATTTATTTATTTAATGCAGGAAGCTCTAGATAAGGTAACAAATTGGTGCACGACAAATAACCTCTCGGTCAACCCGATGAAGACTATTGTCTAGACTAAGACTAAGATTTAGCACTCACATCCCTACCACGAAACAATGGAACAAGGCAAGGAACAAATGATATGGTACACTGACGAATCCAAAACCAAGTTTGGAATGGGAGCCGGTGTATACACGGAAGGATCCAAGCAGAGACCTATGCGATAAATATTTGTGCAAAAGAGATATTGGACAAACGAATTACAGGCAAGAAAATCTACATCTATAGTGACAGTCAGGCTGCCCTCAAAGCCATCAGCTCCTGTGAGCTAAACTCAGTACTGGCTGCGCTGGCGCTTACCTTCTTGACAGATGTGGAGCGCGCAACAAGGTCAGGTTAGTCTGGGTCCCTGAGCACTTACGGAGACTCTTGACTTTTCCTTCAGATAAGACTCGGTTTATTTGGTCATGGTAAGATAGTCTAGGTCTTCCCCAGTGCTCGGTCAGACAACCTCCCCGTGGTGCACCCTAGGCGTCGCCAGCAGCCCCCTCGTTTCCCGGAGGGTCTGCTGTCGGCGGCGAATAGTCTGGCGCCTGGTGGGCGTGTCGCGCTGCTCCCTGCAATCTCCGGTTTGGAGAGAGCCGGGCACAGCTGGCGGTGCTTTGATTGAAGGGGGAACGGCAAAGTTCCCCTTCGTCTCGTCGTGTCCCTGTCCGTCCTGGTACTCTCCGCTGAAGAGAGGACCAGGAGCGGATCGTCGGCGTCTTTGTTGGTGGGAGCCACCTAACCGTGGCTTAAAGAGCAAACCGTAGACCCTTCGGGGAGCGGGGGTCTTGCCTTAATCGGCCGGACCGCGAGGAGACAACCTCTATAAAAATCCCTTAATCCCGGTACAGCGGTACGTGGTGTCGGGATGCTTGGTGTCAGTGCCCGTTATCTCCTATCGGACACTGACACCAAGAGGCTGGCGGGCTGATCAGCCACTAGCGGCCCACCCCGGGGTATCTCCCGCCCCCCCGGGCGTATATAGGGTTATCGGGGCAATCGGATCACTGCCTCGATGGACCGCAACAAACCCGGTACTCGTGGGAACCTCATGGAATCCAAGATAATTTTTTTTTAAATAAAAATGACGATGTGGGAGTTGAAATAGGAGAAAAAAAGGCGCCAAGAAGCGCCGAAAAGGGAGAGGCACAAGTAGGAGGAGAAGTACATGTGGGGAGAGAGAAAGAAGGAACAGCTCCTAAGGAGCTGGTAGGTGCTGGCCGGACACCAACCTCTGGCCAACCGGTGGCCGTCTTGGCGCGGGACTGGCGTGGGCGCTTCGTGCGCTCTAACGCGCCCAATAAACCCGTAGGGACTAACGGAGGAGAGTCCGATGCCTCGGTGACGTCGGTGGTTTCTACTGCCGCTTCAGAGGTGTCAGTCTCGCGAAAGCGAACAGGGACGTCACCAAAACAGAGTGCCCACAAAAAGCGCCCTAAGCAGGCGACGGTTGACGTGACTGATGAGGAAGATGACATGTACAGTCCGCCCGAGGCAACTTCGAAAAGCAGGACCAAAAAGAACCTGCCACGACCTGAGCAGCTGGCCCTCGAGATGCAAGGAAAGCCAAGCGCCAACCTCGATGCCTGCATTTCAGATAACCTGGGTGCCATCGAAAAGGTTGCGGATACATCCCGCAACCTTAAAGGAACTCACGTACGTGGCCTGCGTGTAGCCACGCGAACTGTAAAGGCGGCCGTGGACGAACTCTCTCGCCGAACTCCAACTGACGCCATTGTGGCAAGATTAGAAAAGGAGAATGCTGAATTGCGCTCACAACTGGTCGATCTCAGCAGGCAAATTCAAGCATTAACCGACGACTTAAGGCTCCTGCGTAGAGAATCGGCCCAGCAAGACGTCCTCAGGCAGTATCCTATCAGCACAGCTGCTCTGCCTGCCCTAACACCCCCCACAGGCATAAGAGAATCGGAAACTCCTCTCCTGGAACAGATCGATGCCCTGATTGAGTGAAAATTTGCAGCTCTCAGGGCAGAGCTTAGCCCCCCCCCCCCCTTCAATTAATCGGGTAATAGAGCTTAGGGGGAGTCGGTCGTCGACCTAACGTGGGCGACTCCCTCTGCCATAATGCACGCTGTCGGGGTGGCGCGTAGCGGAGGAGGTGGTCACACTATCCGACCACCGCCACATCGTCTTCGATGTGGCCCTCCGCCCCCCCGACCGCCCCAGCCGCCGAGCAGGCAGCCCCCCGCGACGCTGGTCTCTCAAGCGGCTTAATCGAGATCTTCTCGAAGCCGCAGCCAGCGTCGCGGCATGGTCAGAAAACGCCGATGAGGTCTGGTCCGATCCGGAACTGGAGGCGACCTGGTTCCGGGGCACGATGACGGCGTTATGTGACGCCGCCATGCCCCGGACCTGCCCTAAGCGAACGGCAGTGTACTGGTGGTCGCAGCAGATAGCGCAGTTGCGCGAAGTCTGCTTGCGCGCGCGACGCCAGTACACAAGAGCCCGAAGCCGGACTGCTGCGTCGAATTATTGACGCACTATTCCCTACAGTCCGGGACAGTCCCTCAGTCCCCCCGACGGTGTCGTCAGCCCTTTACACTGACGAGTTGGGGGTGACCGAACAGGAGCCGTCAGCAGCTTGCGCGCTCGTAACACCGCGCCCGGCCCCGACGGTATACCTGGGCGGGCGTGGGTGATCGCTCTGGCCACCCTGGGGGAGAGGCTGAGGCGATTGTTCAACCGGCCTGAAAGGAGATTCGCCTGGTCCTCTTGAAGAAGGAAGGCAGGACCGCAGACTCTCCCTCTGCGTACCGTCCTATATGCCTGCTGGACGAGTGCAGCAAGTTGTTCGAGAGGATTCTTGCCGCCCGTCTCAGCGGGCATCTGTCACGCGTCGGTCCCGACCTGGCTGATAGCCAGTACGGCTTCCGCCAGGGGCGCTCGCTGGTGGACGCGATCCTTCGCGTCCGCTCCCTGTCAGCGCAGGCCGTTTCCCGGGGCGGGGTGGCGTTGGCGATAAGTCTCGACATCGTCAACGCCTTCAACTCCCTGCCTTGGGACGCGATCCGGGGGGCGCTAGAACATCATCGCGTCTCCCCGTACCTGCAAGTTGTGGTCGGAGACTACTTGCGTGACAGGTACATCCAGTACATCGGACAGGATGGTACACTGCACCGGAGGGAGGTGTCTTGCGGGGTTCCGCAGGGGTCCGAGTTGGCCCCCTCTTATGGAACCTCGCCTACGATGCGGTCCTGCGTATCGATCTCCCCCCCGGCGTCAGTGTCGTCTGTTACGCTGACGACAATCTAATAGTGGCCGAGGGGGACACCTTTGAGAGGACTGTCGGGCTCACCGAGCTTGGGGCAGAGGTCGTCGTTGCCAAGATCCGCGAGTTGGGCCTACAGATAGCGCCTCATAAGACCGAGGCGCTATGGTTAGGTTAGGCGCATAAACTGCCTACGAGCAGGGAACCGCCCGACTCGTGGGTCCGCGTCGGAGATTCGCCAGTCCGGGTGGGGAGGTACCTAAAATATTTGGGCCTCACCCTGGACAGTCGCTGGGGCTTCGAAGAGCATTTCGAGTGTCTTGTCCCCCGAGTCGAAAGGGTAGTGGGTGCCATGTATAGACTGCTACCCAACCTCGGGGGGCCGTCAGAGGAGATACGCCGCCTCTACGGGGGGGTCGTGCGATCGGTGGCTCTCTATGGGGCGCCTGTATGGTCTCACCGACTATCAGGCGTCCGGCGCTGCACGACTAAAATCTATAGCCTGCAGCGCAAGATGGCCATCCGCATCGCACGAGCATACCGGACCGTATCTTTCGAGGCGGCAACCCTCTTGGCACGCTTTCCGCCGTTCGACATCCTAGCGGACATGGACGCGAGGGTCTACGACCGGACTCGCGACTTCCGCCAAAGCGACGAATGCGTGCCCGCGCTAGAAAACAGACGGCAGGAACGACGACGCGCTCTGGAGGAGTGGCGAGCGAGGCTCAGCCAGGAGCACATCGCGCGCAAGCGCGTCGTCCAAGCCATCCTGCCGTCCTTCGAAGCCTGGCAACAGCGGAGGAGTGGGCGAATCTCCTACAGGCTTGCTCAGATAATCACTGGTCACGGCTGTTTCGGTGATTATCTGAGCAAGATCGGACGCGAGGCGACAGCGACATGTCACCATTGTGGTGGGGGCCGGGATTCCGCAGAACACACGCTCGTTGAGTGCCCAGCGTGGGCCTCCGAGCGGCGGATCCTGGTCGACCGGATCGGACTAGACCTCTCCCTGCTAGCAATAGTAGCGGCTATGTTGGGAATCGGCGTGGGGGCCGTATCCTCCTTCTGTGAGACTGTGATGTCCCAGAAGGAGGAGGCCGAGCGGGATCGGGAGAGAGACGATCCCGCCCGGCGAAGGCGAAGGCGCCAGGGCGGAGGCACAGCTCGCCCAGGCCCCCCAGCCCAGTAGCCCGGGGCTTTATAATACGGGCTGACTTGTGTCCCCCGCCGCAACATCTGGCGGGGGACCCCCCCCCCCTGCACCAACATCCGCAGGGGGGCCCTTGGGGTCGTGTGATATTGGGGCGGGGGCCAGAAGGGCACCGGTGCGTTCCTAACGGAGATCCCGGAGCCCTTCCCTGAAGTGTCGATGCCGGTCATCGTGGGGTTTTAGTCGGTAAGAGTCCGACATACCCCGCCAACTTCCCCCGAGGCTGGCGGAAGTCCATGAGGATTTACCCACGTAAAAAAAAATAAAAAAAGGGTCTCTGAACACACGGGGGTTGATGGCAATGAGCGTGCGGATGACTTAGCCAGGAAGGGAGCAATGGAGAAACCTGTTGGTCCAGAACCGTTCACAGGCATACCAGACGGTACCTACAGAGGCACTCTCTTCAAATATGCCCAAGAACAACACAGGAAAGAATGGGAAACGAATACAGGGCTTAGACACTCCAAGGAATTTCTCTCCGCATGGTGTGAGAGCGACAGCAAGAGACTACTAAAGCACAGTAGACTACAACTAACAAAAACTTATTACAATTACTTTAGTTTTATACAAAACTTGATCTCAATTTATCTTTAAGCAGAAGAGCGGGGCCTCCTAACACAGGTATTGATATGCTTAAAAGGAGAGCTCCTTTTGTTAATTTAAGTAGATTAAGTGCAGATAAAGAAAATAAACTATTTTTATTTTTTATTATTTAACTACACAAGATAAACCTATGCAGCGACGTGGTATGCAGGAACTGTGGTACAGAAACTGAAACCACGAAGCACGTCCCCTGCCACTGCAACGCTCTGGCTGCGCAGCGACTGAAGCTACTGGGATTGGCCTATACAAACCCAGAGGAACTACGGCTCTGCCCCCCTGCTGGAATCTACAGCCTGATACAGGGAGTAATGGATCCTTCAGGTACGAGCATTAGGGCAAGGACAGCACAAAAGATCCCATCGAGTCGAAGTGCGCCAGAGGCCTCCTCGGTCCGGCAAGCCAAAAATAAGATAAGATGGGCGCTTTTACAAATATGAAACTCAAATACACAAACCAGCAAAACCGAAACAAACATTTGCGAGTCCTACTATGATTTAATATCCTACCATGACCAAATAGATACTGTCTTATCTAAGGGCAAGTCAAGAGTCTCCGTGAATAAGACGAACTATAAGAGTGGAGGAAACCAGAGAGGTCTGTAAGGAAAAAACTTGTTAGAACTCTGTATTGTCTGCTTACCTCCCAAGGGATAGATACATATATAGACTAAGATATGCCCCGTGCGGGGATCGAACCCACGATTCTTGATCTAGTGAGCGATGCGGCCTACGCTCCAACCACGAGACCGAACTGTCGTATCCATGTCATAAAAACTGACTTTAAAGCATTTTTTATGGTGGAAATATCTCATTCCTAATATTGTGTGTATCAATTCATTGAAGATACGATTGTATCTTTTCTACTGGATAATGCAATAGTCCACAGAAATCTTCAAACAGTACGGACTTTAGCTTTAGGTAAGAAATCAGCAAGCTAATTTTTGTGATTTAAATTCTCTATTAGAGGTTCTATCTTAATAAGAGGTTATCCGTTAATCATAGGAGCTTTAAGCAACTTTTTAAACCCCCCCCCCCTTCCCCCCTGGTCATACGTGATGAGGTTTTAAACTAACAGTGCCCCCCCTCACAAGTTCTTTCTTCTACATTCTTTTTCATTAAACGAATAAATAAATACAAGTGATATCTAATACTACCCCCCTCCCTCCTCTCCCCTTGTGATATTTCGTGACTTTTTCCGAACCCCCTCTAACCCTTTCGAGCCTCACGTGATTAATGGACAATCCGTAAATTCTATGGGTACAGTTTCTTTTATTATTGTGTTAGTCTGAGTCTTTTTTGGTCTAAGACTTATTTAAGAAAACCTGCATATTAAATAATACCACTATTAAAAACAATAATCGCATTTAAAAGATTAAGGCGTTACACTGTCGAAACGTCGGCCAGGCAAAATATAACAAAACCTTTTTTTAGCAGAAAACAAATAAATCTTCAACTTTCCCACACATTAAAACGACATGGTAGCTTTTAAAAATACCTTACTCTTTCTGATAAAACAAAATTAATATTATCGGAGAGCAACTTGAATAATACTCGGTAGAAAGTTACATAACATCAGTGTATCTATATATTTATATTAAAATATTGTCAACCGCGTAAATTTATTAAGTTAAAAGCAATTTCAGCTATCGAGTGGCGTTGTGGGCTGCGCACGCGCATCGCGTGCCGACCTACGGCCCGCCATTCACGGGGCGACAACACAATTACTTGATAATAACACGATCACACAGTTATGGTTATACTGGGTCGTCGCGTGATTCATAGCGCTTAGTTACCGTTGCATGTAGTTATGAAGGTTAAATTTCAATTTTTGTGGAGAGTAACCGTTGTAAGTGAAGTAGTATGACACTGAGAAACAGCTGTACAGTTATATTTTAGATTTTATGGTGATAGAAAGTGAGTTTGTTGGTGAGAAATAATCAGCGTGGCTTCATGGTTTTTACATTACATATAATATTACTTATATGTCATGCAACAACGACTTATACAAGAACTATATGGAAATAAAATGCAATATTTTCTCAAAAATATTAAAATTATATGGAAGTCTAAATAATCTTATGGCTGTTATATGACAGAATCAGTAGTTAGTGGTCAATAAACAAATTAGGGGTCGAATATTTTTTATCAAATCATATTTTAGTCGCCTCATGAACAGTCAGCTTTATCTAAAAGTCGCAACAATTTAAAAACATAAAGGTAGATAAGCGTCATCGACATGTGCGGTAATTTACCGGCAGCGGTCGCCGCGACACCGCGACATCGCGACACGACTATCCGTTGCGACACGCGCGAACGGCCGACAGATAACTAATTGTCGCACGATTTATGGTATTATAGGCGAACGGGAATGCGTTTATCTGCGGCCAGATAGCTCTCAGATAATTGGATATTACAGCTCTCCATCTAATTTATCTCGTTATTTGTTGTTGTCGACTTAACAAACAAATATACGACTTTAAAAAAATATTTCCTCAAGAAATTTATGACGGTCAATATTGAGAAATGCGTTACACGTGTACTTATAAAGAGATTTTCAATTTATAAGTTATTTGGTAGCAGTTATGAATTTGTCATTGGACTGCAGTGACCTCGTGCGTAAGTAATTTAGTATGTGTAATGTTTAATATTAAGTACGAGCTTATGTCATTAGTTTAGGACGCTGTACAGAAGCTTTCTTTTATAAGGAGATTATTGTAAAAAACTCTGTTTTTTACTTAATTCACCTGGGCCAATTCATTATATCTGTGGGGTTTATTAAACCCGACTTAGGGGAAAAAATACAAAAACATATTATTTTCCTTTTTCATGCTTATGTCGCTATTACCTCAGCGACGGGTCTCCAGCGAGGTGCCATTTTAATTTGAACACATTTAGACACGATGTTCAGTATTAAATGGGACCCGTAAATCACCGTTAACACACGCAAAATATCTTCCAGATTATACTAATTGAGATTTATAAATACATCAACTCCGAACATAGGAAAGACATTTGATTATGGAAATACTAGCAGTTTTCCGCGGCTTCGCACGCGGTCGATAACAGCGCCACCTACCAGGTCTGTGTTACTTCTGAATAATGTAGCTTTCTAATTGTGAAAGAATTATTAAAATCGGTTCAGTACTTGTAGAGTTTAACGACTACTAACAAACAAATCTTTCCTCTCTATAACCCTACTAGTTTCTGCCCGCGACGACGAAGTGACGTATAAGCATAAATAGTGCTTACGTATTAAACTATCCAATAGGAAATACTATACGAATAGACCAGATTAATGGACAAGTTTAGTCCACTGATGATTATCGACATAACCAAAGATTAATAATTTCTACTATCTCTAATCTTCTTCACGTATACGTACCGGTTACGTACATCCAGAAGGAGTGGCATTATTTCATTATCTCGATTACTACACGCCCGTACTTTCCCATAATTATAATAAACAATATTCGAGATCAAATTGCAATCTTAACGAATACGATATAAGTACACGGGGGTAAGAAACGTAATTAATAAGAAAGTTGTGGCCGGTTGGCATCCGGAATCCGGAGTCTGAGATCTGGGATCCGGAATCCGGGGCCCGACGTCCGGCATCCACCTCGGAGTTCGTCCAATTACGCGATAGGATCGCAATAAGCTCCACCACTCGGAGGTTAATCAAGTGCCCTCTGCGGGTCTGCGGGTCTCGATCGTAGGCCAGACCAGACCGCGGTCTGGGTAATAAAGCTAAACTAAATACAGCGATTTATTACTCCCATGGTTCGTAAAATTATGAAGCTGTTTGTAATTTGTTTCCCACTCTAGATTTTAATAAGTTTAGATTATACTAGTCTAAAACGGAACAGAGTATTATCTTTGAAGGTATACGTAATTCTTTTCCGCCTAAACAGCTTCACAAATTTAGTTTTTTATTTTCTACTTATGGGATCACCCGGATGGTTCTTAGTTATACTCGGACTCGGTACCGTTATAGACAACCGGGTACTAAATCGCGTGAAACTGCAAGTATTTACATAGTACGTTAATAATCAGATAACTCTTACTGTTTAGTTAAAGTATAAGCCTGCTATACGGAATTCTAGTAATAATTTTGTAGTACAAAAAAGTAACATCACCAGAATGATCGTAATCCATAAAAATAGCAACGATATGGTTTATGCATAGCACTAATGCCCTAACACGGCATGGTTATCATTTATCGAAGAACCGAACATTATACTAGTCGTTCACAACGGAATCGCTGAATAACTTCCACCGATCCCATTCCCAATGAACACCAATAAATTGAATAATGTAAGTATTGGCATAACCTCCGCCACCGCCACACTCAGATGCGCGGGCGCACGCTCCGAGGTCAGCCTTAATAAATATCCGCCGTTAGTATTTTATGCCTATATTTATGCGTGTAGCTTTACGACATTGAAAGACGGAGATATAAAAATTAGACAAGTGTGAAATAGATTTGATGGTTGAAGGTTCCGTACTTAATTGATAAACCTAAGTGTAATTTTTTTAAGTTTACAGTCAATTTATTTCCTGTTCCTCGTCTCAAAATATCTAGATTAAATTCAAAATATATAGTACGTATATACTCGCTAATTCACCAACTGTGAATTAGCAAGTATATACGTATTATAAACGAATCACATTTCTGACTAAACATGTTTTTTTTATAAATCTGTTAATAAGTTCACAATGACTACGGTAAGGAAATTGACGTGATAATATAAATGTATAAGTTCTACGAACTGAGAATTATCGGCTAGGCACCTTGATCCAACTTTAATTCATTTCAGAAAACATCAATATAATCTGCCTTGCCTGTTTCCTATCATAACCATATTTACTCCTAACTCTAACTCATCTTTACAGTTATACAATTATCATATCTTGGTCTCGTGATTCAAGTGTAGGTCGCTCAGGTCACTGGATCGAGTGGTCAGGTTATTCATTTGGCTAAGAATTTATGATTACCCGGTTTGATCCCAGCACGGAACAAATCTTTGTGCAACCTTTGTGCAAATCGTTGTTATATTTGTATACGTACCAACAGGAATCCCTTAGTGGGTAGAATATTTTTTAAATATCTGTATATATATTACTATACATATATATTGCAAATTATTCCAAAACCTTTAGAAGAGTATGTAAGGCAGCAAAAGCGCTACATATAAGTCAAAAGAATTAAATCAGTAGATGACAAAATTAAGACCACCTGGAAAATTTGTTAATAGTGAAACTGGGAGGTCTTAGCAACGCAATGCGGACTTTACTCTACAGACTCCGCGCAGGCTCATTCAGACAGATAGAGCCGTAGCTCAAGAATTCGATTTTTTTACTAATATCCTCTTCTTCCCTTGCAATTTCTTTTGTTAAAAGCAACATTACTGGTTGTCCAGTGGAGTTCAGATATAAGTATACTAATTCTATCTATCTATATCATCACGTCAGATCCCTTACGGGGTAGGCAGAGAGTACAGAGTTCCAACAGGCTCTTTCCTTACATACCTCTCTAGCTTCCTCTACTCTCATAGTTCGTCTCATACACGCTCGCCGGTACACTAATTAGTATTTATTAATATTGTACAATAATATGGTATTATATAGTATAGTATAAAGTTGACGGACGATTTAGCGCAGTGGTTAAGAGCTTAAGTCGCTCTGCCCATTGCGTCTAATAGTCGCGGGTTCGAGTCCCGCACGGGACAAATCTTTGTGTGATCCACAATTATTTGTTCCGGTCTGGGTATTTGTGTTTGTGAATTTTCATGTTTGTAAACGCACCCACGACACAGGAATAAATCCTAGTGTGGGGCTACGTTTTAAAAAAAAAGAAAGAAAAGAAAGAAAAGAAATTAATTAGTAATAAGTCTTTAATGTTTTAAAATTAAACGTAACTGAAGACCTATGGGGAATATTAGTAAAAGTGTGTAAATCCACTACACCTACAATCGCGCCACACTGAGCTGTTAATTTTAATATGTGTGTAGATCAAGTATTCCTAAATTTAACGAAATTTAGTAAGGTTACCAATGCCAACATTTATATGCCAGTGTCTGTCTTGCCAGTCCTCATTAAAGTGTTTGAATTGGCTTTACTAAAGGACGTTGTAGTACTGACGCCGGTGTAACTTAGCACTTATAAAGCACATTTTTGATGCCTGGGAGAACTCATAGAACGCCATTGGCATTTTTGTAACATTTCCAAAGCATTTGACTGTGTGAAACATGAAACAATGCTGTTGGAGCATTATGAATCCGTTGGAAAACACATAACTTTTAAAATCTTACCTAGAGGACAGACAAAAGTGTGTCAATATAAATCAAATTAAATCTCTAGGGTCTTCAGTTAAAATGGGCATTCGACAGGGATCGATACTGTGTTCGTTCCTATTTTTAGGTTACATAAATGATTTACCTAAAGTTATTAAAAAAACGAGCGAAGATAGTAATATTTCCTGACGAGATCTCTTTGATTTTCAAAGTAGGTAGACATGATAATAAATTTGACGAAGTAAAACATGCTATTCTCCCAAAAATTTAATGCTCAATAACAAGAAAACTAAATGTATAAGGTTGTCTTTACCAAATGTAAGAAGTACTGTATATGATATTATACTAAACAATAAGAAACTTGAGTTCCTGAATGACACATCTTTCCTATGGATTACGCTTGACTTAAAGTTACAATGGGGTCCTCATATTAAGAATTTAGAAACCGGCTTAGCTCCGCTGCCTATGCTATAAGGAAGATCAGACAAGTAACTGATGTGGACACCGTGAGGATGGTCTATTTCAGCTACTTTCATAGAGTCTTGAATTACGGTATATTATTGTGGGGTAGGGCAGCTGACATTGGGTCGGCTTTTTCTTGCAAAAAAGGCCTATTAGGGCCATCTGTAATTTGAGTTAGTTGAGTTAGTCAAATCTCTTTAATTAGCTAGGCGATAGGCATATTACTATAACACACGACATAGAAATAAATTAGATGAACCGCAATTTTGTCTGTCAAACAATCACACGTCTTTCATGGGGCACTGTGTTAGATTTTATAACAAAATTCCGATTGATGTCACTAAACTTAGTAAAAATAAGTTCAAAGTTTGTGTAAAACGAACACTTTGTAAGCAAGCTTATTAAGATTATTTAAAAGATAAAAATGCTTAAATAGATGCTATTACAGCTCCACTTGAGTCATAATAACCTATTCAACTGTTATTAGTTAACATTTCCTCTCTTCCTTCACATTTAATACAATGAGACTTCTTGTGTAATTTTTTTTGTAAATGAGGGAACCATGTAGCCATTCTCATAAATAGTATAATTTGCTTTATTTAACTTAGATTCACCCGATGACCAACCAACCTACATTACTCTCCCATACCCCACAACAAAAGGTAGATGCAAACGTGTGTAAATTTTTTATTTAAAAAAACCATGGAGTTTCTTGCCCTTCTTCTTCACAGGAATGACGTTGGTAGTCTTTGTTACTTTTCTGTCGATTCATAAATACTATAATGGTTTACATGAATAAAAAATATTCTGAATTTGATTCTGTTTCATATAGTAAAACTGTAAGCGAGCCAAATCTGTACAATGAATATTTTTTGAAAATTTTAATTGCTGTAGACTTCCTTATCTAAATTATTGTGTGTCTATCTTTTTGTGTTTTACTCACGCAAAGAGTACCGAACGGATTTCAATGAACTTTGGTATGGTAATAACTTAAAATATTAATTACTTTTTATCCCAAAAAAATTAAGTAAACAAATGGAATTTATGTAACGGGGCACTTAGGAAAAAAGACATTGTTTTTCGATTCTATCGTAAAGAACACTTAAAATAGGACTAAAAGCATCTGGAGTGCCACCACTGTGTGGCTCCAGTAGACACGGCGTCCCACACCCTGTTGGTGTGTCCGGCGTAGGATGAGCAGCGGCTCCAGCTGCCTGCTGAATTGGGGGACGGGCGTTCTCGCTTTCGCCGGCGCAGGGCGCCGGGCGCCGGCGCCGGGCGCCGGGCGTACGTCAGTAATGACCTCCGCCCGCCTTAAAGATTAGCCTGCAGGCGTTGGGGGAGGGCTCCCCGACGCCTGACCAGCAGCAGGCCCAAGAAAAGAGGGCGCCGTGTCACGCGAACTTTGTACGGAGTGACAACCATGGACGTGGTCTGCGTCATTGGACTCTGTCGCAGACGCAATGGCCACGAGGCGACCCCTGCGAAAAAGCACTCGGCCAAGCGAAGGACACCGGGGGGTTTTAGTGGGTGCGAGCCCCACATAACTTCCACAAACTCCCACACCAAGCCTACTCTGGTGTGGCAGTATGCGGCAGGCATTACCACCCGAAAAAAAAAGAAAAAAGGACTAAAAGCGTCTGGGTATTTTTTGTCTCCGACCAACGGTTCAAGAAGAATTTTGTATGAAATGTACTTATCAGGTAAAACCATTTAGTGAAACTCGAATAGGATAGAATAGAAAAAAAACTGTCATAGAATCGAATAGGCCTGCCCCGACTCCACGTGGTCCTTATTTGTCCTACCCGGGGGGGGGTTTTGCAGAACCGGATGAGCGGAGGGAGGGCAGCCTCCGCCCGTTGTAACAAAGCGTAGGCACCATGCGAGTCGTAGCGGCCGAGGCTGGTCGCCGACCAGCAAGCCGAGGCTGCGGAGGCAAGCATAGGTTCCTGCGCTTTGTTACGCATAGACAAAGAGGCTGCGCTTCCCGTAGCGCTGGAGAAGATGCAATTCTCAAGATGCTGGCGAAATTTGACTTTATGTTTTATTGTGAGTTCCTTGCTAGAAGTGATGAAGGGAATTTGACTCTACTAGCGACAGATTCGGCACATACAATCAATTTTGCGTGAAAAAATGGAAATGCTTAATTTCTAATGAATTTTTTTTTATGGTTTATGATTTTTTTGAACAAGAAGAAACCAGAACGAATGCGGATTGTGCCAGAGGATTGTGTTTGGTAACGATGTGTTGGAGCAAGTGAATGAGTTTGTATAACTTGGATGCGCATTTAATAAAGATAGGAAATACACCACTGACATAGGGAGATGAGTGAGTGCAGCGAGCAGAGTGAATGATGCGATGGGAAAGCTACTAAGGAGCCGGCACTTAATCCAAAAGGCGCAGCTCGCCATACATACCGGAGTGTTTGTCCCAACGTTGTTATATGGCAGCGAGAGCTGGGTTACATACCCAGAAGGTGAAGGTGAATGAAAGTAGGATAAATGCGGTGGAAATGCGAGCTCTGCGGAAGATGTGCGGATTGAAGCTGACCAACCGTATTCGCAACAGCGTAGTAATAAAGCGATTAGGTATGAAAGATAGTATTGGTGTAAAGATGAGAAAGGGTATGCTCCGTTGGTTCGGGCATATAGAATGAATGTCAGAAGAAAGAATGATAAAACATATATACAATGTGAAAGTGGAAGGATGTAGGTACTGGGGAAGACCTAGACTATCTTACCATGACCAAATAGATCGAGTCTTATCTGAAGGTCAAGTCAAGAGTCTCCGTAACCGGCGAGCGTGTATGAGACGAACTATGAGAGTTGAGGAAGCCAGAGAGGTATGTAAGGAAAGAACCTGTTGGAACTCTGTACTCTCTGCCTACCCCGCAAGGGATCTGGCGTGAGGTTATAGATAGATAGATAGATAGGATTTCCTCGTTGGTCTAGTGGCAAAGCGCATCGCTTTGTGATCACGAGGTCCTGGGTTCATATCCTAGGACAAGTGTAGTTTTTTTAACGTAAACTTCCCAGTACGAGTCCGGAGCCTGGAATAGTGCCGGAAGTGGAGGAAGCCAGAAATGTAAGGAAAGAACCTGTTGGAACTCTGTACTCTCTGCCTACCCCGCAAGGGATCTGACGTGATGATATAGATAGATAGTCAATTTTCTTACATGTTGTTAATTTTTAGTATGGGGGTTGATAGGGTGGGGTCAAAAAGTTCATTATTTTTGCGATACAGCACACCGTTTTCCAATTACAAGCAAATTAAAAAAAAGACTATTGATTGTTTTACTTTTGCTATACAACTCTATTCTGGAACACTTTATAGGACATTACCAACATCACTGATCTTGACCTAAGGATCAATGTTTTACTATTGACCTTTAAGCTTAAGGTCAAAGTTAAGCTGCTATGATATTGACTATGACCTTTAGATGGACTGAAAGGTTAACGTAAATGCTGTGTTTTCGCGTTGACCTTCAGGTTTGACAGTCATTAATTTTTTGACTCAATGACTTAAAGTCAAGGTCAAATTTGATTTCAACTTTACCTTTGACCTAAAGGTAAATCATGACCTCAAGGTCAACCATTTACCTTAACCTTAAGATTGACCTCTAGATCAACGTCAACCTTGACCTCGGGGTCAAGGTCAACTTTGTAATCGAGGTCAAGGTCTGCTTTGCTCTTGAGGTCAATGTTAACCTTGACTTAAAGGTCAAGGTCAATGATTTTAAATCTCGTGGTCTTTCCCCACCCTACTACTCCCACATCCCCCCGGGTCCCGATGGTTTGATTAGGCAATGTTTTTTGTAAACATTTTCTAAGTCTTTTTTCCTCAGTGCCGTGTTTCGTATCCACTGGCCCGAAATTGTTCATAAATTTGATTTAAATACTCAGATATGATTTCTTGCATAAACCGATGATGCAGTCAAGATTGTCTCTTTGAGAGTGAACTCTTTAACAATGAATGACCCGGACTCGAAACTTTGCATATTCTGGCGGTATAGTTTTTATTTCCTAATACAATCAGGACCGAACGAATTTAAAAAATACTTAGTATGGAAGTGTCTTAGGTCAGTACAGGATCTGTGCCATCCCGAAAAAGCCAATCTACTTATGTCAAATCACCAAATAAACGCCTGCGTAGTTGCGGCTAACAGCTAGTCATGAATATATTCTATATAAGAATAAAAAAATGTATATTATAACGATATATACGTAGGCGAAGTTGCGGGCAGCCGCTAGTATATTAAAAAGTGATACGTAACATGTCCAATCCATGACAATCTTTTGAGATTGATTTGTTTGATGCAACCACTGAACCCCAAAAGCTAATGTGCATACCGCACTTGTTCGTGTATTGATTATGTTGAGTCTTATTGTAAGCAGTTTAGCTTAACTGCGCCCCCTGACCTCACTTAAAATATTAACTCTCCAGTGTCATGTTCGATTATGAATTTAGACAGGCAAGCCATTTTGTTAATGCTTAGAATCGTTGTTGAGCACCACAGATAGAATGTTAAAATATCTCTTTCGATTAGTTCAATTTATTTCGGTAGAAAAATGACGATAGCTAGAATAGCTTAGTAATAAGTGCTTGTAACGAAAGCACTCCTTCGAGGATTCCGATCCCAAGTCGTGCGAGCCACTATAATAACTTTTTCGAAATCAATGTACAATTGTCACATGCTAACAGTAAAACATCTCTTGTCCAATGTGGCTGGGTCTGTGTAGCGGAGTATGATCTACTCGTAATTTTTCTTATCTCCGTTTTTGAGACATAGCATTTTTCCAGCACTGAGACAGAATAGGCCAATTCATCATTAATGCGAAAACTTGCAAGTTCGTAAAAATCTAGAAAGTTAAAAACCAATAATGACACAGTAGGTACGGTGAATAATTTATTTATTTATTAAGCATCTCCAACAAGAGATATTCACAATGTGTACATAGTTCAGCGATTACATGTTTATAGCGTGTGTATATATAGGAAATCTCAGCATGCACGTTATAATAAAACAACTAAACAAACTTAATTAAAATTATGAATTAGATACAAATAAAGATAAAAATGTGAATAAAAAATGTCAGTAAAAATGGGAATTAGCCTCTTAATATAGGAACGGTAACAATTACGGTAAAAAAAAAAAATAATAACGAACGATATAAATAACATTGCGTACTCAGATAAGGATAAAGCATTGCGTAGAAACTTTTGGAATTGTATTAAACTAACACTTATATCTAGATCTGTGTTTACGGAGAGTGTATTGTATTGACTGCAGAGCTTGGAGACAGCCGCGTAGTGTCCAAGGTTTGTTCTTGACCGCGGAATGTGAAGAAGTTGATGCAGTAGAATTTTAGGCGATTATCGTAATTTGTAACATTTTTAACGATATGATCCTGGTAGGAAAGATGGTGAAGGAAACGCTTTTGGGACATATACATATCATAATGTGGATTTCATATGATGGAGTTATATTCAAGGATTGGGCGAACTAACGTATTGAACATCATAAATTTGGTTGAAGGAATCTTGAACTCTTTGCAATTTCGTAAGACAAATCCCAATGTTTTAAATCCTCTAGATGCGATGTTAAGGATATGTGAGTCAAATTTTAATTGGTTATCCAAGAGGATTCCCAGGTCACTGTTCTTATTTACGTTTGTGAGGAGAACATCATTTATGTAATAGTTATTGGCTACAGCGGTTCTGTTTCGGGTAAATTGTATATAGTTACATTTACTAATATTTAAGGATATTTTGTTTTCAAGGCACCATTGTGAGAGTCTATTTAGATCTTCTTGTAGCAATTGGTGGTCCCGTATGATTACAATAGGTTTCATTAACTTGAGATCGTCGGCGAAAAGGAAGTAATTAGAATTTTGAAAGCATTTTAAAATGTCCTTGATAAAAACGTTGAAGAGGACCGGACCTAAGTGAGAATCTTGTGGGACGCCTGAGGTTGCTGTATAGGCTGCAGAAGAATGGCCACTTATCACAACCGAGGATCTTCTATTAGTACAGTATGACTCGAACCATTTAATTAAATTACCGTCTACGCCGAATTCAGCAAGTTTTCTGATTAGGAGTAACTAATCGATTTTATCAAATGCCTTGCTGAAGTCGGTATAGATGGCGTCAAATGGCACACGTTGTTCGAGGTGCTCTGTTAAGGTGGAAATAAAACTCAAAAGGTTTGTTCCAGTGGATCTGGATTTTATAAAACTGTGTTGGTGTTCGGTAATATGTTGACTAAGGTGCCAAGTTAATCGCTTTGTCACAAGTTTTTCTAATAATTTTCTAAATACAGCAAGTATAGATATCGGCCTATAGTTAGATATCAATGCTTTTGAACCGGATTTCTGAATGGGTATAAACAGAGCTTCCTTCTACAAATCAGGAAAAATACCTTCCTTTATAGATTTGTTGAAAATCTTTGACAAGGGAGATACCAGAGCCTTAGCACAGCGTTTAATAAACAATGGTGGAATCCCATCGCTGCCAGCGACTTTATTCTCGTCAAGTCCTTTAAGGACTTGGTAAATTTTATTTTGAGAGAAGGTTAATGAGCAGAGCGCCAGTGAAGTGAAGGAATTAGAGGATGAAGTTGAAGGAGGTGTGCAGTGTGTAGAAGAGTTAGTGTTAAAATCTAATGCAAACTTTTCAGCAAATAGATTAAAAATACCAGCTCCATCCGCAGCAATTCAATTCTGCGGTTAAACTGCATTTGCGAAGGATAAGTACTGAAACCTTTTTTTTTAACTTGATAAATGACCAAAATGCCTTAGTTTTTTTTATGATAGCGCATTCAATGGTGTTGATATAGTTTTTATAGCATTACAACCTTAAAGCATTGCATTCATCGCGAAGTAATTCGAAATATACTTGGTCTAGTGGATTGCTGTATTTTTTAATCTTGACGCGATATTTGTATTTTTACTTAAGAGCATTTATAAGTTCACGAGAATACCAATTAGGATATTTCTTACGTGTTGGTTTGGACAAAGGAACATATTTGTTTATGAAGTCACTTAAGACTTTTTAGAACACTTCTACCATGTCGTTAACTGAGGAGCAATTTCTGAATTCAGTACCCCAAGTTACCGCCATCAATGATTTTAAAATGATGTCATAGTCCGCTTTAGAAAAGTTGAGTCTGGAGCGAGATTTTTCTTGTAAGTTGGAATTAGATGAGAGAGGTAAATTAAATTTGAGAGGCGGATGGAAAGGATCTTCAATTGAGAGGCAGTAGTCACAGCGAGTATTATTCACGACAGGGGTATTACTTAGGACTAGGTCAAGAATTTTAGAATTATTATTGGGACAATTATTATACTGGTCTAGATCATTGACTGTTATAAATTCAAGGAGTTTTACGTTAATTTCTGAGTTCCTAATTTCGGGGTACACACGCGGAGAATCTTTGTTCTGCGACCAGGTAATGTTGCTGAGGTTAAAATCGCCAAAAATAATAGTTTGTACATTTTTATCTATTGCTACTTGAGCCATTGTTGTAAATGTATCAAGTGTGTTAATGCCTAACGGGGGTGGGAGATAGACCGCGCAAAGGTATAACTTCCTACAATTGCTACTGGATGGAATTGTATCTATGCCTATCCAAATATCCTCAATAGAACTCTCAAAATGGGATAAACGATTCGAATTTAATGTTTTAGATACTGTGATGAGAACGCCGCCACCATCTTTTCGGGTGTTGAATTTAGTAGACTCTCTATCCCGCCTATAAATGACGGATCTATCGTCAAATAATTCGGAATCAAATACGCTATCGTTCAACCAGGTCTCAGTAAGCACTACAATGTCGTAATTGCAAATACACAGATTATGAAAAAAATGAGACGTTTAGTCCTTAAGCCTCGCACATTCTGATAATAAACTAGTAGTGAACGATTGAATGTTAATGAGTCAAGTAAAAAATCACGCAAAATAATGTAAAATAAAAATGAATATACTTAGGCTAAGGACTTCAACATTTCCAAGTTGTTAATTACAACACTTTCAGATGTATCATTTTTTCTCATGAAAATTCTGCCATATCGTACCCATACGTACTTGTAACCCCATTCTTTTGCCAGTTGCGTAAATAGATTTATTTTCTGGTGATAAATGTTCTATGACGTATACGGGTTCAGGTTTATCTGTAGCTATACCGAGATGACATGTGGCCAATTTATTCTTAGGGTTAGTCTTATTGTATTTGATGGCAGCCGCGAGGAAGCCATCACGTAGTCGTGGGCTGTTGAATTTGATAAGAATAGATCTTGGTCTCTTGCTTTGTGTGTCCTTCTTTGCGATTCTCGTGCACTGTAAGATGTCCGCTTCGCGTATATTGCAGTTGATTACTTGACTAAGTTGCGTTACGATTGAAACTAGATTTTCTGACTTGTTTTCGGGTATACATTGTAATTCAACATTGCTGGACCTAGCATGCTGTTCTATTAGGTTCATTCGTTTTGACAGTTGCTTGACAGACTCTTGTAAAGTGTGGTTTTCTTTTTCTAAATGAACTATTTTCGGAGATTTTTCATCTAGGTTGGTCCTCATTAATTCATATTGGTCATTAAAGAAGGACAGTGAACGTTGAAAGTCTGTGATAAGTCCTTGCGTCTTTTTAAACTGCTCGTCCACTATTTTCTTTAGGGCGTATTGAACTTCGGATCTAATTATGTCTCTCAGTTCAATTCGGGTCATTACGATCGTAGATTCGTCGTGAGTCATGTATGGATCTTGACTTGAGTTCGTTTCTTTACGAAATGTAGTTAGGATCAACAGAGGAAGGTGAGCGCTGAGTAATAATAGTGGGGTTATCTAGGCGAACTGAGCGTACTGGGGTGTTGGTGTTATCTTCTTTGGGCTGCTTTGTCAGACAACAAGGTCATATCTAGGTATTCTTATGTTCTAGATTCATTGCTTTAAAGCGTTCATCTGGTATGTTGGCACAAAGCAAGTCATAATGTAGGAGGCATTTGCAACATTGCAAACTTTCTTTAGATTTTACAGAACTCATGCAACCTGCACAGTGTTTTTTCGACGTTTTAAGGTTTTAAAGCACTTTAAATTAAAAAATCTTTTTAAAAATCGGTCCACAGTTGACGGAAATATCGCTGAACATACATAAAAAAAGCATACATACAACCGAACATAGAACCTCCTCCTTTTTGAAGTTGGTTAAAAAGGCGTATAAAGCAGACTCTGGCAGCAAGCTGCGTCTGGTGAATCGTTGCACTGTATGCACTTTAAACATATAGATAATGTCGTTAGCGAAAGCTGTGACTTGGCGACCAACAAGCAATTAAGCGCTTACGGCAACAGGTGGAGTTCAATGTGTAAGTTTAAAAACTAGCGCTGTATGTACTTATCGCAATGAGATACTGTCCGTTGATGCCAGGGGTGAAGTCGCCACAAAAGGATCGTAAGCGCCGTGCTGTAAGCGGCGCTTACGCTTTTTCGTACACACTGCCTCGGATGCACAGAATTCAAATTGAACTGAGTTTTAGATTTGCTTGTACAAATTGAAAAGTATTGATTATTCACTTTATTTGGTAAATCACCGATGTAATAGTTAAACACTGTTTTTGTATTATTGTAATAGAGGTTTGACGCAACCTTAAGGGTACTAAAATACACTTTAGAAACAATAACTATAATTTAAGGCGGGAGCAAACAGTAACGTGTGTTGTTTAGTTGCGTAGCGTACGAGGTTTTAAAATAATAACCCGAAATCATTTTGAAATAAAGCGCACTTATTAATACAACTCTAAGCGTGACGTTATCAAATAAGTATAATACTTAAAGGACAATGCCCAAAATCCTATGGAAGTTCGGCTAATATTGTAAGGCTAAGGCTTGCGTCTCTTCCAAATAGTCATTAAAGGGTAGGTAAGGTACCTAGAACGTCTTAAAAAAAAAACATAATAATATTTAATGGGATATATAGCTTTTTCTAGAACATTTTTAGGTTATATTAAACTTCGTTATGACAAATTCCTTCCTAGATAAATACCCATTAGTAATTTAAAATTAATATTGTTTGCCTGGGCTCAAATTAAATCAAATTTTTGAGTTAAACATTTTACTACGAGAAAAGGAGAACATTTTTATTAGATACAGAAACATTTACTTGCAACAGCTGCAATCCAGGAGGTTTAGCATAGAATTCGGTTAGTTCATGGCGTGGCACAACCAACAAACAGTGACTACACCCCGCCACGGGTTGTGGCTATGATTAAATCTTTAAAACATCGTAATTAGTAGGTACACAAGGTTCACTTGCACTTATCGAGAAAATATTTAGTAGGTACAGAAAAACTTATCAAACTACAATTTTCGCAAAAAAATACAAAAGCAAACTTAACGTAATGGAAAACTGTTCATATGTTTTTATTATAGCGAGATCTTATAATAATAATAAAAAATTTTACAACGAAAAATAGAAAAACAGCCTTTTACACATTAAAACAACAGTTTCAGTGCAAAATTTACAATGTGAACCCACATTTGGAAGAAAAAACAGGACACATTTATAAATGGCCGAGCCCAGCCGAAGAAACCCCGTGCGGCTGTGTCGGCAGCGGGATGCCTGGTCACCTAGCGCACGTCCATCACCCTTGCCCGGCTCGCCCACCTCGCCTCAGCCTTCGGAGGAAGAAGACTTCTTCACACCGCCAACATCTGGGGCCTCTAGCGACGATGCCGGGATATCGGCGTCTCCACCTCTATTAAGACCTGCGAGGAGAGGACGCCCACCGCTGCTGGCACGCCTAGGACCAGCGGGACATTGTGCTCCGCCCACGGCCCCTGCTACCGGTGGTGTAGTACGCCGCATGAGATGGACCCCGGAATTAAATCTGAGTGTCATGCGGGCCGACTATGGTGCTACAGAGGGAGAAACCGTCCTCACCGCTTACCGTCCGAAATTATTGTCTCTATTTCAGGGGCTTCACTCGACAGTCACCGTTACTGCGCAACGACTATCGGATCAAGTACGTGCTATCTAGCGGTGCAAGTTGTTGGATGACACACTGCTTGAGCGACTGCGCCGCGAAGTACTTCCTGCTCGCACTGAATCCGACGTACGAAGTGTCGAAGAACCTATCTCTTTGAATAACTTCGCACGATCGGAGGAGGTAAATAGCGAGCAGGTAAGTGTTGGTGACCAGCTACAGGAGCAGGTGAGGAGAGCTCTAGAGGATGCATTTGCGGAGTATCGGTCTGCACCGATTTCCCTAAGACCATGCCTACCCCGTTTGCCCATGCATAGACGTAACATTTCGCTTATGAGTGCCCTAGACAATGTTTTAAAGCCACACTGGGAGACCAGTGTGGACTTATGTGATACCCATTCTATTTTGTACTGTGGAGCGGTGGCGGTGTGTCGGGTGGCAGGTGTAAGATTTCCTAATCTACATCGAGCCACCCAACCTACAAATGCTAAACCATTCTGGCAGTGCAGAATAGAGCGGCGTATAAATATGGCTAGGACACTCATAGCGAAGTTGTTGTGCTTCCAGGCTGGAAACAACCGCTCGAGAGTTGTGCATTTCGTGGCCCAAGCCTTTGCAGGCACAGAAGTGGCTCCTGTGGACTAAGTGGCAGGGGTCGCGGAACGCATAGACCACTGGAAGCATAAAGTTTATGCATGGGCGTAGAGGATTCGCAGGTATAAAGCGAGAGCGGACAGATACCACGTGAATCGCACCTTCCAGACGAATCAAAGGAGTGTTGGTATACACACCCGCTCCCAAGCCTGGTGGCTTGGGAGCGCCCCCAAGAGAGAGTGACTGACGTGCACTTGCCAAATGCGGCCATGATGGCCGAGTTTTGGCGTAAAATTTGATCAGCGCCCGTCAGTCACTCCGAGGGCGAATAGTTTGATTTTGTTGGACGATCCTGTGGGCCCATTCAGGAAATGGAGCCTGTAGTCATAAGCCGTGAAGATCTGGCCTGTACGGTTCGTGCGGCGCCGAACTGGAAAAGTCCGGGGCCGAATGAACTGCACGCATTCTGGCTAAAGAAGCTCCAGGGCTCACATTCCCGTCTAGCGACTCAATTCCAAGAAGCTCTTGAATTGGGTTCGCTCCCTAGCTTTATGACATCGGGTGTCACTCACTTGATTCACAAATCTGGCAGTACTTCGGAACCTAAAAATTATAGACCGATTACATGTCTACCTGCGGTCTATAAACTCCTTACATCCATTCTGAGAATAAAAATCAATAATCACCTTAAGGCACAGCATATTCTATCGCCTACTCAGAATGGGTGAAAGGGGGGGTCCCGGGGTACAAAGGAATTGCTCCTCATTAATATGGCCATTTGCCAACAGGTGCGACGATCCAGAAAGAATGTCTCCATGGCCTGGATTGATTATAAGAAGGCCTATGACTCGGTGCCTCATACATGGCTGGGGAGGGTGCTAGAGCTGTACAGAGTACACCCGGTGCTATGCTCTTTCCTCGCTTCGTGTATGGGGCAGTGGACCACAGTTCTTCGTCACCCAGGAAGAGGAGGCCTTTCTGGTTCGTCGGACTTGATAAAGATAAGCAGGGGTATCTTTCAGGGCGACAGTTTGAGTCCGTTGTGGTTCTGCTTAGCTTTGAATCCATTAAGTGCTATAGTTAAGGATTCAAAGCTAGGTTACCATTTGCGGAGGGAGAGTGAGCCTATATCTCATCTACTGTAAATGGATGACCTCAAGTTGTACGCTTCGAAGAAAACAGACCTGATGGAGTTGCTCAAAATAACCGGCAATTTTAGCAATGACATCGGAATGGAGTTTGGAGTAGACAAGTGTGTGGTCATCCATGTACAAAGAGGGAAAATTGAAGATTTTTTTAATCTACAGCTCTCTGAAGATATATCCTTCAGGTCTCTCTCTGAAATGGATTCCTACAAGTATCTTGGTATGTCACAAGCCTTAAGTATAGCTGAACAGGATATGAAACAATCATTGAAAGATCGGTTCTTTGCCCGCCTGATAAAAATAAAAGTTAAAAAGCCTTCTATCTGGTAGAAACAAGGTCCAAGCTTTCAATGGTTGGGTCATGCCTGTTCTTACATACTTTTTTGGCATACTAAGGTGGACTCAGTCTGAACTGGATGCCCTGGATAGAAAGGTCCGTCGATTGCTGACAGCGTATCGTATGCATCACCCGCGGTTGTCTGTAATGAGGTTGTACATCCCGCGGAAGTGCGGTGGTCGTGGGTTTTTAAACGCTAAGACACTACACAACCGCGAGGTGTGCAATCTCAGACAGTACTTTTTGAGTGTATCCGTGGTGATGTATCGAGATGTTGCTGCAATCGATAGAGGCCTAACTCCGCTTTCCTTGGCAAACGAGAACTGGCGAAGGCCCCAGGTATTAAGTTCGAAATTGTAGAAAGGAAACTAGCGGAGAACAACATGCCAGCGGAATACTTAGAACTATTGAGATACTGCCTTACATCTGGCTACTTAGTAGATGGCGTGGCGATGGGCTCCCCTGTATCTCCCATTGTTGCCGATATATTCATGGAAGACTTTGAGGAGACAGCCCTTCGTACCTCACCTGTAAAGCCAAGTTTCTACAAGCGGTACGTAGATGATACTTTCACAATATTACCATCTGACAAAATTCATGTATTCCTAAATCATCTTAACTCCATTAACCCTAAAATTCAGTTTACAATGGAGTTGGAGGCAAACAATTCCCTAGCTTTCCTAGATGTGTTAGTAATCTGTAACCCCAACAACACCTTAAGCCATACGGTTTATCGTAAAAAGACCCATACTGATAGGTACTTAAACGGTAAATCTCACCACCATCCAACACAGTTAGCTACCGTGGGTAAATCTTTGTTTCAGAGAGCACAAGGGATCTGTGACAAGAAACATCTGGCTGCCGAGCTTCAACATGTCAAGCAAGTCCTGCACGACAATAAGCTTCGAGTCCCACGCTAACGTCACAGTGACCGAGTGAAACCAGCCACAGTTGAACGTCTCCCTGCTGTACTACCTTACATGAGAGGAGTCACGGACAAGATTGGCTACATCTTGAAGCGTGCTTCGATTAAAACATTTTATAAGCCGCCGAAGAAGATCAGTCAATTTTTACCATCTGTCAAGTGTCAGATCCCTCTACAAGATGCAGGAGTTTACAAGCTTGATTGTGAATGTGGTCTCTCTTATATAGGACAAACAAAAAGACCGGTAAAAACTCGGGTTAAAGAACACATAGCTGACCTAAAACACCGTCGCTCAAAGAAGTCTGCTGTCTGTGAACATGTCCTTGACCGCACCCGCCATAACATCAGATTTGATAGACCACAAATCCTCGTGAAAGAACACCGATTCCTACCAATGATGGTTAGCGAGGCTATTGAAATTAAAAAAACATCCTAATTTCAATAGAGAAGATGGCTGGGTGCTTCCTTCGTCTTGGGATCCGGTAATTAATATAATCAAATCCAAAACCAAGCATAACACTGCAAGACCTCAAGACACCGTGAGCTCATTCTGCGTAGATCGGACAAACAACAACAAAAATAATTAAGAAGTTTGAGGGTACCCCGTGAACAACTATGCCTATTGGACGTCTAACACCTCAGTCCCTCCCGTGACCATGGGTGCTGCAAAGCACTCGAAACGTCGGGAACTAAAAATAAAAAAAATAAACCACGATAAAATCCGTAAAATAGTTTTATTTCATGTGTAATATTCGCGTAAATCTAAGAACTCAATATATCTAGACTATTTAGCTTTTTCAATATTGTTGTTTGGTCCACTACCACTGAGCCAAAACTAAAGCTTAACTTGTCTATAAGCTTTAAGTTATTCGACATAGTGAAGTTATTATTAGAATTCCCATTATTGTAGACCTGCGAGAACAGAGATGCGAACAAATTACATATCCCCTCACCATCGGAGCTGACAGAAGTTCCGTCAGTCAGGGTAAAAACTAGATTCAACTTTCTCAGACTTCACATATGACCAGAAGTATTTGGAGTTATGGTTGATTTTACTCTCTACATCGTCTATGTATTGATTGTAACACTTCTCAGCTATTTTTGAACACCTTTTGCTTAACAAATTAAACTCTATTCTGTCCCTTGGGTTCCGGTACTTTTTAAATCGAGAATGTATGTTATTTTTTTCTTTTAGTATGGCATTGAGGGATTTAGTAAACCACGGTGGATATTTACGATTCCCAGCCTTGTTGCGAGGCACATGTTTGTAAATTACTTCCTTGAGTTTGGCATAAATATCGATAGCATGGAATTAACTTTTGTGCGTTGCGCTAATTCCATGTTCCAGTCAATCATTGACAGGTCATTGTTAATCACTTCATAGTCAGCTTTGTGTTAGTTTAGCCTCCGATTATTAAGGTTCACAACAAGCTCTTTACTTTCCACGCTCAATATATCGACTTCAAGTGGTGGATGTAAAGGGTCTATCTGTGTAAGCACGATTAGGGCTGCTGACACAGTACAGGATGGTACGTCTGACAGAACAAGATCGAGAATTTTTTGCCTGTTATTTGGTATTTGATTGAGCTGCCAAAGGTTGGCAACATGTGCAAAATCGATCAAAAACTGACCCAATTTCGAGCACTGACTTGTTGTAGCTCTTTTCCAATTAATATTACTGAGATTAAAATCACCTAATATGCAAGAGTGACCTTCATAATGATCAAGTAGAGAGTTACAATTTTGAATATAGTGTTTCAAGATTTAACAATGGACAGGAGGAGGGAGGTAGACAGCACAGATAGCTAATTGTTTGAATGATTTGGAATGAGGTATATTTATCAAAACCCAAAGATCTTCACAATTACTCTACCAAACCCTCATTCGTGTACTCGTCAGGTGTTTCATGACTGTGACTAATACCCCACCTCCCTCCTTACCGCCATGGAAACCTGATGACTCTCTATCGCGTCTATATACTATGTAACGGTCGTCAAATAGTTCAGTGCTTAAGACGGCAGAGTTCAGCCAAGTTTCGGTTAATACAATGATATCATAACTGCTAGTAATCAAGTTCTGTCCGAATAGTAAAGTTTCGTTGTCCGATGCACAGCGCGGTCACGGCAAGAACGACGTAAGCGCCGTAGATATCGCGTCGCTTACGCGTTACAGCAGAGCACTTTCCGATATCACTTTATGGCAGAGTAAATTAGTTATTGCTTTAATTTGTATGGTAATAGTCTTGTATATTACACTTTAGAATCATTACTCGATGCACAAAACGGCTAAAAACTAATATCACTTGTCGATTGACAACTTAAAATCGAAACCAGGTGACTTTATAACAGTAGAAATAATTTAAATATAGGAGACAAATTTAATAAGGTATTGTTTGCACGGTAGCCCGAGAGCGAAAAAAAAGTTATCATGACGAACAACTACCGGAAGCACATCCTAAAGGACGGCACGGTTGACATTTGTCGGGCATGCCACCGTCCCGGTGAGTCTATTAGACATGTTGTTTCCGGTTGTTCTCGTCTTGCTAACGGAGAGTACTTGCACAGACACAACCAAGTGGCAAGGATTATCCATCAGCAACTTGCTCTTAAATATGGCCTTGTGGATTCTGGAGTACCGTACTACCAGTACCAGCCTCTTCCAGTTCGAAAGTGGTCATATCACGCTCTACTGGGATCGATCTATTATCACGGACAGGACTATTGTAGCCAGTAAACCTGATATCGTGATAATAGATCGATCGTCTTGAGAAGCTCTCGCTAGACAGTTGGGTGAAGGGCCTGATACAGAAGACAGTAATGTTGGACACGGCACGCATTGTGAGTCGTTCCTCTCTTTGGAGCCCTGAACACCGGTAGCTTGGGTCGTAGACCTTGATGTCGGTGGAGCACATTTTTTTTTATACAATATATACAAGCTGTAACATAATAAACGCAAGACCTGAAAGTAGTTTGTTCTAAATCGGTAAATGAAATGATTCCAACTATTTTTAATGTATCTTACATTTTTTTTTAAATTTGCAAAAAATGCTTTTACTCCTTCAGTGCGCTATAAAAAACTAAATGTATTCTTGATTCATGGCAATAAGGAGATTACAAATGCATTCCTAACCCGTATTTCTCAAAATGCACACATACACGTACAAGTTTCATTGTTAATTGGGGTATAAAAGTGCTTAAAAACGGGGTAAAATCCTTTAAATTTGGAAATTTGGTTTTCGTTTTGAATTTATGAAGCAATTCTCTTATCGGGGTGTCTGAGGTCTTGCGTTTATTATGTTACACCTTGTATAAGCATATTTGAATTTTATATTTTTATATATATTTTATAAGAAATTATACATAATAAATATATACATATTAATAATATTTATTTATTTCGGATTCAATCCATAGTGTGTTAGTAACAATTAATTATTTAGACACAACACTATTTGGCACTCGACCAGCATGAACCATGCATACTTATCCAATGCCTCATAATAACGCCGTCAACCCGGTCCGCAAAAATTAACAAAAATCTGTTGGAGCTGCCACGCACCCTCGTCATCATGGATGTCCCAATAATAATATCATTTATAATATTATAATTAATCTTTCTCCTTAATTATAATATTATCATTGATATTTATACCTAAAATTGATTCAGACAGACGCGACATGTCTGCAAACAAAATCGTCTGGTTATTTGAATAATTTGAATAAACATAATATATAACATAATATTTCAGCGGCGGGGCGGGGGGCCGCCGAGTGGCAGACATTTATCATACATATTGATATTATTTATTCAACGTGGGCGTTGTATTTTTAATATTATTAAAATTATTATCTTATAATTTTTAAAGATGACGACGATGTTGTGACAACTTGGACACTTATGCGGGAAAGACTGCTGACTAGTATTGGCCCAGGATCGATTTTTGTGTAGAGGGCGGGCATTTGCTCTTTTGAAAGAACAAGAAGAATTATTTAAAGAATTATTGTAAGCGACAAGAGAACCAATGAGCGTTATAGATTGTAAACCCTATTACTCACTTAACATGGTTCAAAGGTGTCCTGTCTAGATCCACATATTGCCAACGATGTTAGGGCTATTATACCGGGCACGATTCCAGGCCCTGGATTGGGTTAGAAAAAAGATAAAGCACCGTAAATCGTCGTATTTAATTACCCCACTCCATAAACTAATGCACTTCCAGTGTCGTAGGTACATTTACAAACAAGAAATTCATATACTGAGTTCTTAGATTTATGCGAATATTACCCATGAAATAAAACTATTTTACGGATTTTATCGCAGTTTATTTTTGATTTTTAGGTTCCTGACGTTTTGAGTGCTTTGCAGCACCCATGGTCACGGGAAGGACGGGTCCTTTCAAGAAGTTTTATTTCAAGAAATTCATATCCAAAAACAATAAGGCCGAAACAATAATAATTGGAAGTCGCATAATTATTTCTCCAGTGTGTGGGAATACAACCGGCGACTACTCTATCCAGTGTTCCCCGTTACCTACGCTTAAACCTTGCTTAAACCAAGCCTTCATCAAAAACGAACATATAATGTTAGAATCAGAATCAGAATATTTTTTATTCATGTAACAACAATATCAGCCTATACTGCCCACTGCTGGGCAAAGGCCTTCTCGCACAAATCGAGGTGAGAGAGATTAGGTCATACTCCACCACGAGGACCCAGTGCGGATTTGTGGAGGCAGGTTTGTGGCCACTTGCGGTTGGAACTTATGAAGCCGCCTATAAGGCTTCCAACTCGGCTTAACGACTACCACATTAAGTGGTAACCGGGACCAACGGCTTAACGTGCCTTCCGAAGCACAGAGACGCTCGAATATGAAAATGCCACAAACGGTCACCCATCTCAGGCCGACCGAGTCGAACGCTGCTTAACCTTAGTGATCGGTAAGAACACTGCGGTCGCACAGCGCTACGAGTGCATTCATGTAAACCATTACAGTATTTATGAATCGTCAGAAAAGTAACAAAGACTCTACCGCCACTTCGGAATGTCATTCCTGTGGAGAAGAAGGGCAAGAAACTCCACGGTTACTCTTTTAAAATAAGAAATTACAAACTTTTTCATCTACATTCTGTTGTGGGGTATGGGAGAACAATGTAGGTTGGTCATCAGGTGAGTCTAAGTTAAAAAAGCGAATAATACTATTTATGAGAATGGCTACATGGTTCCCTCATTTACAAAAAAATAGTACATATTGTGTTAAATTAATAGAAGGAAAGGTTATATTTTCTCTTTATTAAAATAAAACTTAAACTTCTTCATGTCTGATGAGTGCGATTAAATTTTGTATGCAACATCACCCAGATCGAAACAAATATCTGCAGATGACGTATGGTGCTATGCAGAGATCGAACCCGTCGAAACTTCATCTCCACGTCATACGTCGTCCAAGTTATTTGATAAAAAGTAAACGAAATAACTAAATACAAAGAACTCAACTGTTTCATAATTGTATACAAACAAGTTAAGAACTAGAAACTTATTAACATTTCTAAATATAAGATTTAGATTATTTTTGTTTCTACGGACAAAAAATATAATCTAATGTTAATTCCGAATAACATATCACGTAATAATTTAATGGAAAAAGCCTTTTTAACCAAGACGTTTTTATTTAAGAAATTTCATGTCGAAACCTGTCCGGGCCGGCCTCACAGCACACGTATAAACAGCTTGTTAACTCTACAGAAGTGACGGGAACATTAAAATAATAAAAACCTACCGCAAGGTATGACGCGTAATGCAAAGAAATCGGCGAAGTCAGCCGAGCAGCGAAGTGAACGCAGGAATAAGTAACACCGTTTATGTTCTAGGATTACTAATAAAATCTAATATAATTTTTGGATCAAACTAAAAAGTTGTGATAGTGTGATAATATTTGTTTCGTAGTATTGAACTATGCATAAAGGATGTTAAATTGAAATTAATAAATTTGAATTTATAATGTTTTCCAGACATTTATGTAAACCATTACTATTTTTAAGTATCTTATTATGTTGTAACCTTGTTTGTTTTGTTTATCTAGTTATGGAGAGTTTTTAAGAATAAGTTAGATCATTTATTTATTTATTTATATTCTTACATGCCTTTGGGAGAGCATTACAGCTTTCCAAAAAATCACTCTTCGAAGCTCTTACAATTAACTTAAATGTTTAAACAATTATTAATATTCTTAAAAAATAAATATAAAAAAATTAAAACGGTGAAGCATTGTAAAATTAAACAAATTTCTTAAGTTCTTTGTAAATAAGTTTCTTGAATAAGTACATAGGTAGAACTTATAATCTATAAGTTCTACCTATGTACAAGAAACTTATTTACATTACGCCTAGCACTTTGGCCTCATAGTAAAAAAATGCGTTGCCGCCCTGTGAAACTCGCTACGAGTACAATGAAAAAGGTCTAGTTGTTGGTAGTACTCAAGCATTGCATTCAACAGGCGTATTGCTCTAGAGATCGGGGAATTCCTGCCCAATTCAGTGTTGGACCACGGCTCACATAAGTGCTTGTGTCGACGAGCCCTTAAATAACTGATACCCTTAAATAAAAAATGGTACAGCTACAGATATGCGCTCCAGCTGCCGGTATACCCTTACGTCCCCTAATTATATCGTAGAGGTTAGGTAATAAGACAGACTGTTCGTCTTATTTCTAGCGTATTATAACCCACCATACCCAACAGGATGTAATATTCTATTATTGGTTTTATTATATAATGTACATGAATTTGTATTTCTTAAAACAGGTCTTTGTACAATATACCTACTGCGTTATTAACAAATAAATAAATAAAAATAGTCTTATTTTAGTTGTAAAAAATAAATACTACCAAATGTTTATTTACCACTTCGCTGACTATAATAGGCACCAGTGTAATACTGGTTACATGAATACACGCATTATAACCTTTGTATACCTAATAATTGTCCTTTGCTGTAAACGAAAAAGTTAGAGAACCACCATTTCAGAAAGAACCACTACTTTTAAGAGAGGTGTGTAACAATGTGATCAAAGAATGGCAAAAAACTTATCAGTTGGTATATTGGCACCCACAAACTTCGGCAAAAATTAGTATAGTATAATATAACCCTTCGGTAAGCACCTTAAACTAGACAGTGGAACAATCTGTGCTGATTTAATAAACGAGCTGGCATGTTAAGCTTTGCTCCGAACATTTGGCTTATGCAGATCACTCCACAGACCTCTGACCCCGAGGTGCTACGTTATAGTTTAAGTAACTTTTGTCCGCGGGTGTTAACCACATAAATAATTATTATTCCGGTTCAATGGAATTATAAAAATATGAGGACATTGATTTAGTATGCTCGTGCGTTTGCCACTGAATAACGCGTCTTTTATGGACATACCTACATTAGATTATTAAAGAAAAGCTGTTGCCACAAACTAGGAATTACTTCTGTGTCGTGGGTGCGTTTTACCAACCCATCCGACAACCATTTCACCTAGCTGTCCCTGTAATTAAATATTATTCAGACGCCAATTAAAAGATTTTTATCTTTTAATTGGCGACTCAGTTTTTTTCACTCACCATCCTCTCATATCCAACGAATTTTAGTGGGGTATTGTGATAAGAGATACTTTGAATTGATGTTTTACATAGACAAACTTTTTTTTTGTTAAGGATTGGTCAGCATTTAACCTTTACTCACCTGGTGAAAAGTGATAATGGGTTCTATATACTCTATACGTAATAGCCTATTTACTCTGAATTAGTCTGAGGAGTCGGAAGTTAGAGTTCCAAATTGGTATGATCGAGCTAGACCGAACTCCTGGTAGGGCAACTCTGCGTAATATGCCGGAACACAACTGAGTCGCTTGGCGACATGACTTTCTTAAAAGGGTGGAGACCAGCCACAGCCGTGGTCTACCACTGGTGAAGGTGCTGCTGGTTAAACACTGCCCAGAGACCACGTGTAAGGAATTGCGAGTAAATTCTACGAACGCAAACAGCTTTGGCCCTCAATTAATTAATCGGTCAGAAATCTAAAACGCTGTTTTAAGCCAAGTCGTTGCCGCTATACGGCTATGATATAACAGTTTAAATAACAAAGTGCGTTACGCTTCAATAAACTCCATTTCAGACCCGTTTAACTCAAACAAACTGCCTAATTAATGCGCAGGCCACCACACAACGGCCGGTGGTCGAACCCGGGCCACCGCGCAGCGCGCCCGCCACTATCTTAATTGAACTGCCGACATTATGATTTCAATAATGAGCCCACTCGATTTGAGAAAGTACGGGATAATGTCGAAACGGTGAAAGCTTGATAACAACCGTTTTTATTGTTAATACAGTCGCCTGTTCTAAAATGTACTTGTATACATTCCATACATAGATATCGTAATTAATAGGATACTAGAAGCCGTATATCCGCGTCAACTTGTCACTACTTGTGAGAAAATGATGACGGACGATTTAGCGCAGTGGTTAAGAGCTTAAGCTTAAGCCCACTGCGTCTAATAGTCGCGGGTTCGAGTCCCGCACGGGACAAATCTTTGTGTGATCCACAATTATTTGTTCCGGTCTGGGTATTTGTGTTTGTGTATTTTCATGTTTGTAAAGGCACCCACGACACAGGAATAAATCCTAGTGTGGGGCTACGATTTAAAAACAAAAATATGAAATAAAAGTATTATTTTATTAAACGGTTTATTTTTTATTTATTTTTTTAACAAGAATATTGCAAAATATTTAATTATAATATAAAAATACTTCAGTTCAGTATTGCGTACAATGTATGCGATACAGTGGCTAAAGTTGGTATTTTGCAGCACATCCAAATGAAGAAAAGCTTCTAAAATTAAATGTACTTTTAAGGTAATACCGTTCATCGGATAATATTTTTGCAGCAATAATGTGAGTGTACGTGACGCTTTGTCTATTCTTTTAAACTGTGCATGTAGACAAAGCGATGACTGAGGTTTAGAACGAAATCGTGAGCTATTTCACTTCTAGTGATTTATTATTACAAAGTCTACGATGAAACACCGTAAAATTATAAAAAATCTTAAAGATGTCTTTTTCGTATATACCAGTGATCACGAGGGCCTGGCTTTGTATACGGTTCGATACCAGGTACTATTCTAAACTTCAGACAGATAATGGGAATTTTAATCGACACTTCTAGAAAATCTACACTTTGTCCGTCCTAGGATTCGACCACAAGACCGGGTCAACCACTACGCGTAGAGTTCCAACAGGTTATTTCTTTACAGACTTTTCTAGCTGTTTATTATATATTTTCCTGGTAGACTTCATGTCGATATAAAAGTATTGTAACGTTGAAGACCACCCGTGCTGCGCGTGCGCACGTCGCGTGTCGCGGCACGCTCGTGGTCGATGCTCGGTTTACTAAATCGAACAATCGTGCGCAGTCTGTGATTACCAACGATATGTTTCACCAAAATCAATATAAAAAAATGTCATTTTGTTAAAGCACGGTACAGTAAAAGTCATAAAGGTCTGTAAGGGAAAACCTCTTGGAAGTCTGTACTTTCTGCCTACCCCGCAAGAGATCTGATCGTGATGATATACATAGATACACAGATAGTACAGTATATTTTTAAATCTTTTGGCCGACGGCAGCCAATTTGGAGCAGTCTCGTAAGCAGTCGAGCATATCCTTTCTATAAGGAGTGTTTTTCGTTTTATTTAGATTCCCAAGAAGAAGGAGGTTGCCTCATTATGTCGTTTTCACCTTTATCGAAAGGCGTTTGCACACAGGTTTCCAAAATATAAAGATGCGGAACAGTATTTGAACCCTTACCTCGGGAATACAAGGCCAACATTCTACAACTAGACTATCACGCTACTGAAAAGTAATATCAATTGCCTCCGTCAGAACAATTTGCAGACATGGTCATTTTGAGATTTAAATAGATAGAGTACTCATTATTGAACTAGTGAACTAAAATAATAAAAACAATACTTGTTAAAGACAAAGTTGTAGTGTAGTAATAATAATAGTAACGTTTATTTTGCAACGCCCAAGTAATTCCATGAAAGCTTATGACCTAATTATCTACGTCACAAGATGACAAGAAGTAAAGGAACAATTCTTAGAAAGACATAGGACGTGCTCCACGAAAAGGGTCTTAACTCAGCATGTTTGCTGTCTGAAGACAATCAGCGCTTATCTTCCGTTAGCCCATTTTCAAAATCAAAATCAAAAGTTTTTTATTCATGTAGATCAAGTAGTACTTATGAATAGTCAAGAAAGAAAAAGTTAATGATTAATTAAGACTCTACCACCGTTCGGAATGTTATTCCTGTGGAGAAGAAGGGCAAGAAACTCCACGGTTACTCTTTTAAAATGAGAGTTTTAAAATTATTCTGTATACATTGCGTTCATGGGCTATGGGAGAACAATGCAGAACAGGTTAAGTAGATGGGCTTAAGTATAGATTAAACGTAAATATATGTATGTATTAGCGGAACGTTGACGTGACATCGGAATACATTATTAATTACAAAATAACAAAAAACAGGAATATACTCAAAGAAGAGAAGTCGTTTCTCTAAGTGAGATTAGGAAAAAACAATAATAGTACTTTAAAACAAAAGTAAACAGAGCAATAATAATCCTTAGTTAGGCAACGAGCGCTCCCTCAACATCCTGAGCTAAAACACTGTAAGCGCTTTTATAAATGTACTCTTAGCCGTAGTCTTATAACGATTAGGCAATTTTGCAAAATTAGCCGTTATAATCCCGATCCCTTGATTCTACATAAGTCTCTCTAGTTTACCTGCACCAACATATTATTGATATTACTCGACAAATTCTGGGATATGTCGTGTGGTCGTAGAGTAAATCAAACACCGGCATTGATTGCGGTCCCGCGTCCGCGCTACAATAACAAACCCAGTTTGTTCAGACGAGTGGTGTCTCGTGGAATGGCTGCGGTCGGAAATAACGAGGTTTGTTTGAGATGGATCAGACAACGCTATGTGCTTTTCCTGCCGAGTTTAAGAAGTTTTACTAATATAATATATAGTCGTGTGTGTATGTACTGGCTGCTCTGTATTTATTTACTGACTGTCGCGTTGATCTAGTGGCAAAGCGCATCGCTTTGTGTTCATGAGTTCCTGAGTTTAAATCCTAGGTCGGACAAATGTAGTTTTTCTAACGAAAACTTCCCAGTATGAGATCAATAGGCTCGCCCCCTATTACATGGGACCTAACATCGTCGGCGAAAAGTAGGTGTACTCAATTCACCTCTTCCACCCCCGCTTGGGGAATATAGGCGTGACGGTATCTTGTAAATACCAATCTAAAATGAAGTATCATACACTAGAATTTACATGATTTCAATGACGCCAAGACAAAAGGTTTATGCTCAGAAAATACTGAATTATTACAAAAAAATACTTTGTAACTACTAATATCCGAAAATGTTAAATGCTTATTTGATAGAGGGCGAGCCTATTGCCATTATGCCAGGCACATTTCCAGATTTTGGACTGCAACTGATATTTTTTTCGACTGAAGAAAAAGCACATTCTTTCCGTCCTAGGATTTGAACCCAGAACCTTGTGATCGGCACTTGTATATGCGCCACGAGACTAACGAGATAGTCCAATAGATCATATAATTTTTTTTTCATTAGTATGAAGAAATCTGGTTCAGTTTAAGTACTAAATATGTATCTATCTACCAAGTATTTCGAGCTTAGGGTAAAAACAAAATATCCATTTTAAAAATTCGCCTCGCCCAATTCGGTACAGAGTCATCTAAGCCAACAAACGAAGCGGCCTACACTCAAACCATTAGACCTCGCGATCACATCTCACAAAAACATTAATCTAGTAAAGAACAACATTAATTCCCAAATATTAGCACAACAATACATAAATCGATTGTGAACAAATGGCTTTACCGTGGAATCCTCCGCCCACGCGCCCAGCGCTGGGCAGATTTATAGTGCAGCTCCACACGGGACGGGCAGAGAGCTCGGTTACATAATGGCGTCTAACATGGGTGAGCAGTGTGTGGGGAAACAACAAATAGTTGCATGTGTCCGATACCCGAGAAGAGAAATTGTTTTGTTAAGTTTATCAGGTGATAGGTGGAGATATGTGTTGGTGTAACAAAACTTGTAGTAGGAAACCGTGCCGTTTGTGCAAGTTCCATTCTGATGCTTACAAAATTTTAGAAATAAGAAGTAAAACCGCGGTCGCAATATGTAATAAAATAAGTTTTAGTCGCTTTAACGACGTCCCAATGAGGAGAAACGCTATTTTACACCCAATAATTTCACGAGTTCAGTATCCCATGGAGGGTACAACAATTTCCGTAACTAACCTAAAAGTTAAACCCTAAAAATAGCTTATCAACAGATGATATCAATCATTTTGTTACCTTTTTATCTACACATCTTTACAAAAAAAAAGATATCTGCGGAATCATGGCTTAACGTCGTTAAATATCATTCCCGTACATTTTTCTGTTTCCTATTATCGTTAAAGCCTGGAGAAAGTCAACATGTCTAGGCAGTCTGACGTGCTGTTCTCGTAAGGCTAGGTTCATAGAGCGGTGTATAAGGGAAAGGTGGACGGTTGACCAAGCCTGAACGAGGCAGATGCAGATACGTTCATAACCATTCTTTGAATGTTCATAAGAGAATTACATCTGCACTTAGCTAATCAATACATTAATCTAAAAATAAATAGCCGCCCAGGCGGCCTCTATAACAGTGCGACAAGCGATGGTTATCGGCAGAACTTCACTACGGTAATGCCGATGTTTTGGCCGCGGCGCCGAGCACAATGCCAGCATTAGCCCCGTCGACTATCGCCCGCCATCGCCCGGGTTCACGTTTGACGCCCGAACAGTACAATACGATATTATGTAGTTTTAACTAGGTTTGGTAGGCGGTTTTACCTGTAATTTTAACCGACAAAATTATTTCTTTAAATTCCCTCAAGCGTCTATTTAGTCTAACTTATACAAATATTCATGGTGCAACTAGTTGTAAACACATAGGTACACACACGACAAGGGTCGTATTTACCGGTAATTACAATATCACTCATTTAATGTGGACATCATAAAGGGAAAATAAGAAAAAAAATTAGGTATCCATAAAGTTATTATGTAATGTCGTAATCGACGTCGGAATCAAGGGAGAGTTATTCTATAAAGTTATGAGACATGTGCAGTTTGCAATTTTTGAGGTCAAGTTTTTGTAAAATTTTAACATTCTAAAAATGTTAAGAGACTACAGTGTTAACTGCAATTAGCTCCGTTAAATTGTATAAACATTAGCAAAACTAGGAAGCTAAAAGTACGTTTGAATGTACCCTTGGTTTGGACATACGATGTTCATGAAATAAATTGACTTAGAAATTATAAATAAACTTAAAGTACTTGTAAAGACAAACAAGTTTTCTTCTCTAATACTATCTACCGTTTTAAATTTAATTTAATAATAGATATCTACATAATGTTTCAGTATTATTTTCCTGTGTTTCCTATCACCAGATCTACATTGTATGGGCACGTAGGTCCCGTAATAGCCGATACACGGCGCATTGACAACAATAGCCCATCATGTCCGAACCACTCAAAAATCATAAGAGTCGCGACCCGCGAAATCACGTCTGTCTGGCGAGACTTGGTGCCGAGCGGAGCGGGGAGCGAGTTGATAAAATTGTAACACAAAAACAAAATGCATCTTTTTCTTCTTCTTCTTCAGCCGAAAGACGTCCACTGCAGGACAAAGGCCCTAAAGACTGCCACAACGACCGGCTTCGTGTTGTACGCATCCAACTTCTACCCGCGACCTTCACCAGGTCATCGGTCCATCTTGTAGGGGGCCTACCCACTCCACGTCTTCCGGTACGTGGTCGCCATTCGAGAACCTTTCTGCCCCAAAAGCCGTCAGTTCTACGAGCGATGTGCCCCGCCCACTGCCACTTAAGTTTAGCAATTCTGAGTGCTATTTCAGTGACTTTCGTCCTCCTGCGGATCTCCTCGTTTCTGATTCGATCCCGCAGGGTAACTCCGATCATAGCTCTCTCCATCGCCCTTTGACCGCCCTTGACCTTGAGCTTTCTTATGAGGCCCATCGTAAGCGACCATGTCTCAGTGCCGTAAGTCATCACTGGCAACACACACTGGTCAAAGACTTTTGTCTTGAGAGACTGCGGAATTTTGGACTAGAAGATGCTACGTAGCTTCCCGAACGCCGCCCAACCGAGCTGGATTCGACGATTGACCTCTTTCTTGAAGTTGGACCTACCTAATTGGATTCTTTGTCCCAGGTATATATAATCGTCAACAACTGCGAGCGTAGTCTCCAACCTATATAGAAGTTGGTACTACATGGACGTTTGACATGATCTTCGTCTTGTCCATGTTCATTTTAAGACCTACCTGTTGAGAGACTCTACTGAGGTCGTCGAGCATGGTACTGAGGTCTTCCAGGGTATCAGGGTATCAGCTATAGTCTTCTTCATTTGCTAGCCATTAGACCTACTTTATTTAAGAATCTGAGTCAGAATATCAAGACGAACCCACATGTTAGCCAAACTGTGCCAATATTTTTTGTAGGGGATTTGAAATAGGTGTCACTTCCTTTTGAACTTTTCAATAAAAATCCGATCTCAAGGCAATCTATCTGGCTACTGAGCCGGCCAATATGTCTTCATGAGCGGTTATTTATCTTTTGTAGTACCCACAGTAGATTTTGTTTTCGAAGTCGGAATAGGTATCTATTATACATTACACTATTCAAAAATTTTAATTAAATACGTAAAATGTAACGGTATACACTTTTTAGTCTTCTTTAAAAAAAACCTGTTTAATACGAAGTATAGAGCAAAACTAAATCAAATTATTAAAAAATACGCTTATCGTATCACAAAACCCATAGCCACTCTACACTCCGGATACCCATCTCAAGCCGGCTCCACGACACGGTGATCGCTTTCACCGTCTCTTTGTCTGTTCGTCTGTTTGCCCTCGGCCGTGTTTGCGGAGCGCGCACCATAAACACACCTATTAAACACCACAACTTGACCATCCTCTTGCTTTGAAAGGATCGTAAAGCAAATAATTAATATTCAATTAGGTTATAGTGTGTTATGCGTTTAACTTGGGTTGTATTTTTAAGAATATGAAGTTGGTGAGACGATTGGATAAATGGTTCGGGTAAAAGATGCTTTCAAAGCTGGTTGTATTAATTGATGGTAATCGTGAATACGTCAGGAAATATACGTCAAATTTAAAAGTAGGATTTGTCTTCTGTAGGGTACAAACAGGTGTGCAAATTTGAAACCGGTGGTGGTACTTATTAATACAAGCAACTTTGACAATGGCATTTTTGAGGAATAGGTATCGAAAATTTGTATAAAACCGCCTTGTTTTCCGGTCGTTCATCCGGCTCGGTCGCTTTCATTTCCGGACCCTTACGACTCGTATGATAATAGTTGGAATAGTACGTATAATAAATATGTATAAATACAAGCAGTGTTTCATGTAAGAATATACGATGGTATTATAAAACTAATTAGTGAAAACCATGAGCTGAAACCTAACCTATACCTCAGTGGACTTGTGACTTCTATCCCATTCTTGATAAAAAGGCAGTTTTTATTTTAATATCATTTACCAAGTCAAAGCTTGTAAAAGCCGCCGATTTCACTCGAAAGCGGCAGATGACGTGCGCGGGCACAAGTACTAGGGTTGCTACGAAGAAAATAAACTAAAAAAATGGAAATAAATGTATTTACGCTTCTCTGATCAGATCCCATTATCATCATCGAACAACGAGCTATAAGAGTAGAGGAAGCCAGAGAGGTCTGTCAAGAAAGAACCTGTTAAAACTCTGCCTACCCCGCAAAAGACCTAATGTGATGATATAGATAGATAGGAATAAGTGTAAATAATTTAATATCAAACCAATCACAACTGTAATAAGCTTACCTATATGCCATCAGCAAATATGGACGTTCGTCGTACGGTAAACTGTTTTAAACTTTACTGGCTAGCCCTACGAAGGACAAGGTCATGATTATATGAATATTCACTAATCAACAGATGTTGAAGTGGTAATCCAATAATGTGTCGGCAACCTTAAGGCGGATGCACTCAATTAGAGCAAGGCACGATCAATAAGGTTGGTTATAAATCGTTGCGGTGGGGCACCGCGGGGACCCTGGGCAGTGGGCACCAGGGGGCTCTCAGGGCACGGGACCCCTACGGCCTGGCGCACGCAATGAGGAACCTCATCCCTCATCGAGTTAGTACTGTTAGCACCTTGGTATAATGCTCGTACTACACCTGCGTTAACGTTAAACGACGTTGACGTCTGTGCCAAAATGTGTCTTAAATATTGCGTTAAAAATAACACGTCTTCGTTCAATATCGTTATCACATTCATTATTGGATACACGCGTAATCTATGTATATCATCACACCAGATCCCTGGCAGAGTAGCCTAAGTTTAGGTACACGCGTGTCTTAGTTAACATGTTAATTGACGCGTTACGACACAGGTGGAGCAAGAACATAAATCTCAACATCCTGCGAGAGACGTTTGCAATTTGCTTATATATCGTTTATTTGGACAAGACAGCTTGCCAGCTTGTCAGTAAAAACAAAAAATAAACGTCATGCTTACATTAACCAAGGGTGGGTGGGCAGACGTGCAATAGGCACACACATTTTCCCAACTATATTAGGTCCCAAAGAAAAAGGGACGAGCCTATTTCCAATATAATGGGCACAATTTTAAGGTAATGATAACTTCACGTTAAAAAAATAACCAATAACATTTTTTTTCAATTAAACAGTCGAGCCGAGCAGTAAAAAGCTTATCGGTATTGAAAGATAATCGTAATTTTCGTGACAGCAACTAAACTACGGATAATATAAAGTTCAACTAAAAATAATACAAAAATGAGTACATTATAATTAACATATAAATATTTTCCATCGATCAATTGTATAAGATGGCCTTAGGCGAAAAATACCATTAAAAACTTTATAATCAATCATCGCAATAAATCAATTGTCAACTTCAATTATAACACGTTATAATAAATCGTCAAATCCGCCATTATTATGAACGTAATAGTTCCATTTAACTGCTGATTCCCGTTTTATTGAGTAATACCGTGATCTCGATCAGCCAATTAAAGCGAACAAACGCTTAGAATTATAGATCTAATAACTCAGAGCGGTCCCTCGACACGTCCGATCTCGCCGGCACGTTCGCAGCGACTGGCCGCCATATTTCTTTTCTAAAAAAGGTAGCGATGACAGCAGGGACTTGGATACCGAGCTATTAAGCCATTGTTCACCTTATTTGAGGGTATTTACATCATTATCTGGTACCTAAGTCGGTTATTGTGAAATTTATGTGGAGTCATCGTAAAATGTTGCGTATCAGTTGCCGATTAGGGAAGATTACAATATATAAATAAGTATAATAGCAAAACAGACATTATGAAGATCAATGGAGTAGAAATATTAATGCAATCGTTCAATTATATAAATTTTAGTAAATTTGTGTTTGTAGGCACGTCGTAAACTCAAGATAAGTTTCGGCATATAATCAAGGGAGCGTCGAGACGTGGGTAATTATAATGTACTGAACTGTACAGGAGATGACACACAGTTCAGCGTGACGGCACGTCGGTCTCGTCCCTTCGCCGCCTCGTCCAACTTGCCTGCAAACTTAATTTATGTGGTTTGTTGTATTATGTTGTTTCGTACAGTTTATTTTGCATAAACCCTGCGGGGTATTTACAAATTATCATATTTACTTTTTTTAACTTACTAATCTACCACCGGATCGGAACGCGACCTCCACTGAAAGACAAAATGTAATTTATAATATCAACCTAGACTGCCCACTGCTGGACAAAGGCCTTCTCTCACAAATCGAGTTGAGAGATTAGGTCATACTCCACCACGCGGACCCAGTGCGGATTGATGGAGGCAGGTTTGTGGCCACTTGCTGTTGGAACTTATCAAGCCGCCTTTAAGGATTCCAACTCGGCTTAACGACTACCACATTAAATGGTAGCCGGGACTAACGGCATAACGTGCCCTCCGAAGCACGGAGACTCTCAAATATGAAAATGCCACAAATGGTCACCCATCTCGGGCCAACCGAGGCGAACGCTACTTAACCTTGGTAATCGGTAAGAACACCGCGGTCGCACAGCGCTACGACAGCCAAATGTAATTTATCGATCAAAAATCTAGTATCATTCTGGGGTCTAGCATTGTGCCCAATACAATGGCAATAGGCCCACCCCCTATTACATGGGACCAAGCGAAAAGGTGTACTAAGTACACCACTGCACACCCAACGCGCTTGGGGAACTTTTATTTTTTGATACAAATGATGCAATAAATTGATTTTATCTTTATAGTCCGATGTTATCTTCTGTGTATCGCAAAGTGTGTCGGCAACACGCGGTGGAGAGGCGACTCGATAATAACCTGCGGATAACGAGCGGTACCGCAATTAACCGGAGTGTCGGTTGCTGCACGCAACCGAACCCCGACCCGTGCGCCCTGATACAAATAGCGTACTATGTTGCTGGTCTTAATGCAAATGTAATTCTGTATAAACATACACTCTCGCAAACTACTTACTTTTTGCTCATTCCCGTGGTTCGTAGGGAAAGGTCTACGAAGTACATGCGAATTTCGTCGAAGAATTTTAAGTTTTTGTCTTCAGCAAGCACGTTTGGAGTTTAATAATAAATTACCTAGACATTCTGCAACTATAGACTATAGACCACAAGCGTGTCTCAGTAAGACGATGTTTATTATGTGTTATTTTGATGAATTTTTCATGTTATTTGATTGCTGGCAACACCATCGGTCGTTGGCCACGCGCAGTCCACCAATTCGCACTATTGCCGGCGCGTGAGACGTTCATTTAGATAAATCTAGGGCCCTGGACCAATCGTTGATCCACAGGGTTGCCAGATCATATTGTTAGAACTCATTAAAGCATTGAAAATAATAATTAAATAAAATTATAAACACCGTCACGCCTATTCTCCAAGCGGGGGTGGCAGAGGTGTACTGAGTACACCCACTTTTCGCCGACGATGTTCGGTCCCATGTAATAGGGGGCGAGCCTATTACTATATACCGGGCACAATTCCAGACTGTTTACCGTCCCTCTGCAATTACTTCATGGTCGGTCCACTTGGATCCATTAGATAACTTCATTGTGGGCTCGTAACTAGATGGGACATTATTTGCTCTTCCGAAATTCATCATGCGGATCATGTCTAAATAATGGATTCTAAGATGATTCTTAAGTCACAATACTTCATATACATAGACATAGAATATTTCTACAATTAGTAGGTACGTGACAACTTATGTGGCTGTCAAATAAAATCAATTTTATCATATTAGGTATGCTTCATTAAAGCAGGAAATATCTTAAATAACAACAACTTGGGAGGGCTTACTCATTCTAATCTCAACGAGTGGATTGGTGGAGCGCAATCAAGATAACATCGGACACGTTTCTTTACTCCTAACTAATAGCTGCATGCAACATAATTACCCAAAAATATAAGTAAAAAGCTTCACAAAAGCCGTGGTATTTCCCAAGCCACTCCCATTACCTAAAGAGACCTTATTCGCTATGAGGAAACGCGGTGCGTTATGATAACTTCGTGAAATGATCGTGTAATGGTATTCTGTATGCCACCAGGGCATTATTTGCTATGATCAAGCGCGGCGCGTTACAATAACTTCGTCAAATTTTCACGAAGTTATCTTAGTATTGCGTCACGTGTTTAAATAGGGGCCCTGGTGTATTATATATATATATATATATATATATATATATATATATATATATATATATATATATATATATATATTTAAAGTAATAGTCCTACACTAGGAATTATTCCTGACGTGGGTTCGTTTTACAAACATAAAATTTACATGCACAAACGCCCAGACCGATACAAATATTTGTGGGTTACACGAATATATGTCATATGCCGGTATAGAACCCGCGATGACGCGACAAAATAACTATTTCACGAAGTTATCGTAAGGCAATGCGTTACGTGTTTAATTGATACCGAATAAGGGCCCAGTCGGTCTCTTAACTACGGCGCCGCGACGATCACGACGACGCGTCACGCGCGCCGCGGTGATGTGAATGCGGATGCACTTATCGCGTCGTCGCGATAAAACAGCAACCGATACGATTTGCTGTTTTAGGGCATTTCTTTTGTTTGTCTTTGACAGGGAACAGCCATAGAGTACGTCACGATATTATAGAAAATGTCCCGTGATTTTTGCATTTAGATTTTTTCATCAATGTTTTTTAGTAGTTGCTAAACACTCAGGGCTTTATGATCTTATAAAAGTTGGTCAGACTTTGGATTTACTTATACCTAATGTCCCCAACAATAATCACCACAACAAAATGTACATGGTACAAAAATGACAATTTTCTATTCTAAAAGAATATCTAACCGTAGAATTTCTTGCCCTTCTACTCCACAGGAATGCGTTTCCGAAGTGGTCGTAGAGTCTTTGTTACTTTTCTGACGATTCCTAAATACTATGATGATTTGCATGAATAAAAAATATTCTGATTCCAGAAGTACGCACAAAGGCAACGCCGGTACAAGAGCATGAAAGTTGTAGGGTTCCTTTATTACGTTTTAGAATAGCGCTACTGATTCAGTAGAGAATATGAGAAAACGATTTGGTCTATGGATAGTACCAAAACACCAAATCTACGTAGCATATTGTATGGTTGCTGGCTGGAGGCGCGCGCGCATTACCGGCAGTTAGTATTCGTCGCGCGCGCGGATCTCCGGCGATCTGCACGCGCTCCCGCACGTCCTTAATTGAGCCTAACTGTACTTCGACTTGCCTACACGCTAAAGAGCTACAAAGCTTTATATTTTACTGCGAGGGTAATATGGCTATTGAATGATGTAGGTAGATAACCCATTTGAACGACAGAAGCCTAGCTCTATCGCTGCGTATGGACTAATAATAGGATGTCATATAAGACATACATAAGAGATGAATAATAGGATGTCCATTTTTATGCTAGCCTGATTCACTGTCCTAAAGTATCCACCAAGGGAGTCCTTTGTTCAGGAGTGGCCTGAGCATGAGCACTTTGTATCACCACTTTTTTTCAAAAGTCCTAGGCCACTGTATTTATTTATTAACAGTTCACACATTAATGTTAATTAAAGCCCCCCCTTAAATTACAACAAAAATCATATTTTGCCTTTCGTATTGACGACGGTTCGGTCGGTTGATTTCAGCGTAGACCATTCAGATCCCTGGATCGGTTAGTTATGAGCGTAATAACGCATCAGAAAAATCTTTACCTATATGACCCAACAATATTTATTACAGTGTAGGCATTTGTACTTAAAAATGCACTTTTTAAACACCCGGAGTAGCAGAAATAATTTATAGGGTGGGGCAGTGCTTAAAAAGCGAAACCAAGTCACATTCCATTAACTTCAAAGCATTTGTTAACCCAAGGCGCGCTGCAAAAATTGATTCGAACCCGGTAACCCCGGCTCGCAGGGCCGCTCGACCGAGACGCAACATCCTCTCAGCTTACGAAACAAAACTACAACTTTTAATTTCTCGACATCGTGCAATAACAAAAACTAATAAACCGACCGCGGCGGTCACGTTTCTGACATTGTTTACCTTCACCACTATTGTTTGCTGACCAGAGGGCTAAAGTGCGCGGGCGCAGCGCCTTTCTAACTGTCGGCCAATGGGAGAGGAGAGTGGCCACGCCCCTCCCGCACGCCGCCCCCCGCCTTTTAGAGCCAGTACTTAGTGCACCTAGAACTGACTTCTTACAGGGTTAGCACAGGCAGATATATGACGATATGCCACGGATGTCGCCATAGATGTGAGATAGCCGTCTTGTCTTACGGCTAGCATTTGGTACCGTGCTAAAAGCTATATCACGGATTATATTACCATAGGCGTGCGATAATAGTTTTGTCGTCCGTGCTAGCTAGGCGTGTCGTGACAAAAGCTATGTCACGGATTTATTTATTTATTTAGAATAAAGACATACCATCGACAGAAGCACAGATATCATAGTATAAATATTTTAATAGTCTATAACAAACTCAAACTTAAATTTGTTTTTTTATAAACCCTGCGGGGATACTGACAAATGGTCATATTTAGGGGTTGTTTTATCTTACTAATCTACAATCGGATTGGAACTCGGCCTTTACTGAGAAGATCCGGCGAGAAACTCAGCGGGATCGTCTTTTGTGTCTAATTCTCTTTTTACCATCATTTTCTGTATAGATACAAATATTTTTATACTATACAAAATCAAGTATGCGATCCAGCTCCAGTGTAATGCCTTGCGACTGAGATATAAGACTAATAAAAGGAAGAAGGATTCTAGGTGGACCAGTCTCCACAAGCAGGACGTTCACGAGTATCACTCCTTAAGCAGCCATCACCTACCTCGACCTTTTAGAGGGAAGGAAGTGACCCGCACCAAATAACCACTGCAAGCATAGACATTTTAGTGAGCATGACCAATCTCAGACCCCAGAGAGCAGTCATAAAAAGTCTACAAAAGGAGCAATACTTTGAGCCCGTTTGGCACAACGCGCTAGGCTTCGACCTGATGATCAATAATCGTCAATAAAATAAATATTGACAGTGTGAGCTGCCATTACAGGAGTAACAGCTTTTACCGAAAATAATACATGCAATCTATGCTAAATCAAAAAAAAAAATCGTTTCAACAATTGTATTTTTTTAACAAGACTATTTTGACGTACGTACAAGACTCGAATCATGAACCGACAAAATTATGTCCCTGACAAGAAAATTCTTGTCGCCTATGCTAACCCTGCTGGAAAGTACTCAGAAGCAGATGCATTAAACTAACGTGATTTTATATACTTTTATGTCGATTGACGGTTCGATACAGATGAGGTTAGATATTCTAGTTTCTAATGCGTCGATGTACTGTGAAATGTTATAAAATTTCCAATGGAGTCGAAGTAGTTTACTAGATATTCGTTTAAATGGATTACACGTCGATACAACACGTACTTATCGATGGTTTATTAGTGTGGAGGAGATCTATGGATCTCGAGGGTCAGAGGTCGACCCCGACGGAACAAGAGCTATTGTGTGGCTTGATTCGGTACATTGTTTCAGTATCTGCTTACTTAATCTAAGAGATTGTATGAGGATCTATTACGTTAGATAAAATAAAGAATGATTCTGAAGCAACGGATAGTTTGAGAGTTTGAGTTTTCAAGTTAAATAATACTTAGTTCAAAAGAATAGATCTCCTTCGAATAGAGATTTAATTTTAGACAGAAACATGATTACTTGATCATGTTTCTCAGTTAGTTATTTAATTTTGTTAATTATTTGAAATATTAGTGAGTGAAGTCCTTATTTAAATTCAATTATTTTGGATAACGTAAGATCCATATGGAATACATATCCAAATTAATAATAACATAGTAATCCGTTCTAATATTCTAAATTCGAATGTAACTCTGTCTCTCTGTTACCTTTTCACGCCCAAACCGCTGAGCAGATTTTAATGAAATTCGAAAAGGAATAGGTTTTATCCAGGAGAAGGATATAGGCTAGCCTTAGCCTCAAAAAAGTGTAAGGGTGTGAAATACAGCTATTATAGAATAAAATTATGAATGACGTAAAAAGCTGCTAAAATAACAAAAACTACCTAACATTAACATAAGTAGGTAATTAGAATGGAATAGCTTTTTATTACGATAACTTTTAAATACTTTAGTAAAATATACCTATACCATCAAAACAGTAAATTCTTTCGAAGATAAATTACGAAAGTGTGTCTAAACAACATATGCGCATGCGACAAAACTGAAATCCCATTTGCTCCAATTCAAAAGCAATTAATTGCCAATCTTTACATTACAAAGATATCATCTCAGTACCACAACATTATTTACTGCTTACAACTCTTATTAAAATCTTATGTAGCAATCAGAGCACGTTGTTGTCAAGGATGGTCAGCCCAGCTCTGGGGAACGTGTAAACTGGGCTTATCGACACATCTGGGGCGAGCCAATCCGCGAGTGTTGCCACCATGTATCGGAGATCACGGCTATAAATCTGGGCAGACAAACGACTCTTTGGCACGCCATAGCAGTGCAAAATCTACAGAGGTCGAGAGAAACTCAGTAGTTAGATAGATTATCTTTTAATGTACCCAGCACCTAGGAGAAAGGACGTTTTGGCTTATGTTCAGTATTCAAACAGATTTTTTTTTTAATAGCTTTTTAAAAAACGTAGGCCCGCCCACACTATGTTTTATTGCTGTGTCGTGGATGCGTTTACAAACATGAAAATCCACATACACAAATACCCAGACCGAAACAAATAATTGTGGGTCACACAAAGATATGTCCCGTGCGGGAAGCGAACCCGCGACTATTAGACACAGTAGGTAGAGCGGCTTAGCCTCTTAACCACTGCGCTAAATCGTCCGTCAGTACCCCTTCTATATTACATAATGTATAAATAGCACCACTTAAAAATAAAATGAATATTTCTTTGCTCATAAGTAATTACAGATAAATAGATAACAAGGATAGTTCAGTAGGTTGTACAAGTTAAAACCGTAAACTAACATATGAACCCTGCCTCTTAAGCTAGGGTTCCTTCTATCTTAATGCGACAAATGTTATGATTTAGACAACAGTGAACTTAGTATGAATTTCGATAAATACCCATACTTTTATTAGCTTCTACACTCTCGATAAGAAAGGATTTTGCGAAAGTCGACCAGTAATCGCGAACGGGATGTTTAGCCTCATTCAGGGGAGCAGATCATTAGTGATAAAATAACCAAAACTATCTAAGATACCAATTCAAGAGTATTCGTGTAACCCTATGAGTGTGCAACAGACGAACTACACTGAGAGTGGAGGAAGCCGGAGGAGTCTATAAGGAAAGAACATGTTAGATCTCTACTCTCTGCTTACCCTCCAGGGTAAGCAGAGAGTAGAGTCAAGGTGTCATCCTTGTTAAAAAAACGTAGCCTCAGCTATCACATCATAAACTAGACCAAAAGACATAAATGTGCGTCTCACAAAAGCCACAAGCCGGCAAGCTCTACCAAATGGGTGTGCCGGACAGACACGTGCTCATCATACGAGACTTCTTGTCAAATCGCGCCCTTCGATATCGCGTCGAAATGACGCGCTCCACTCCCCACTCCACCCGAGCTGGAGTCCCGCAGGGCTCAGCTCTCTCGCCCCTCCTGTTTAGCCTTTACACGAACGAAATTCCTCGTTCGAGTAAGGTGCATCTAGCCCTATTCGCGGATGATACCGCGCTCTACGTCTTGCATAGGAATAAGGGTTTCATTACCAGAAACCTTCAGGCAACCGCCAATTCCCTAGGGAATTGGTTCAGGAAGTGGCGTATTGAGGTGAACCCGGACAAGAGCGCTGCGGTGTTCTTCTCCAGAGGTGCCACCCCGCGCCCCTCCCTGCGCCGCCCTAGAAGTAATCTCGGTCAAGTGTCCATGTTCGACCGACCCATTCCCTGGGTCAAGGAAGTCAAATATCTAGGGGTCACCCTAAACAGTACCATGTCCTTCGGCCCGCACATCAAGCGGGTCTGTCACCGAGCATCCTTTGTGCTCGGTCGTCTTCATTCGTTAATCTGCAAGCGGAGTAAAATGTCCCTTAGAAATAAGGTGACGCTTTACAAAACTTGCGTTCGACCCATCATGACTTATGCGTGTGTTGTGTTCGGGCATTCGGCCCCCTCTCACATCGATAAACTCCAAGTGGTTCAAAACTTCCTCCTCCGTAAAGCCGTAGGAGCCCCTGGTTCGTACGGAATGTCGATCTCCACTCCGATCTAGGTCTCGAACCTATTCGCGCCTATATTAAAAAGGCGACAACACGACACTTCGCGAACGCATCTACCCATGCGAATCCGTTAATCGTAGCCGCCGCTGACTACGATCCCCCCCCCTGTCCCCTGCCGCCATCGCCGGCCGCGACATGTTCTCACCGATCCCCTCGATGCTTTGTCATCCATTCTTTCCGCTCAGAATACGGGCGACGACGACGTAGTCGTAGTGCCCATCCCATAGCCGGCGGTTGACCGGTGCACTTAGTGCACCCCGTCCCCCCACAGCGACTGTCCCAACCGAGGGCGCCTCTTCAAGACGCCGTCGAGTATGTCGCCCCTTGCCCTTCTGGCTCGAGCGTAGTGGTTGCACGCTCGCCCTTAAGTCCGGTGAAGCTGTAAAGGCCTCGCGGCCAACAGCGTTCATCACTCACACACACACACACACACACACACACACACACACACACACACACCCACACACACACACACACACGATAATATTACGTAAACTTTATACTCTGTAGTTAGTAAGCTATTGGATGTCCAAATAAAAATAAATAAATAAATAATACTTAATACTGGATTGGATGTATATAATACCTATAGCCTTTAGCCTAAGAGCCATCATAAACCAGAAATAAAATGACCATTTCTCTCTAAATAGTCCAATACCGAACTGATACAGCATGGTACAGGCTAGGATGCGCGGGCGCACGACGCGGCGCGCCGGTGCCGCGCACGTGACGCGCGCAACATTGCGCCGATAATTTATGAGCGCGGCCGGTTTTTCGTTTCGCTTACTGCCCGGCCCTCGACAGGGTGCAGCTATGATGTTAAGGAAACAACATTTTATAAGCTACGGAGATAATCCTTCACACATATCGTTTTTATCATTATCACTCTTTGAGCCAGTTTCTAAGAGGCATTGCAAAAAGATACATCCCATTGGCCGTCTCCTTCGAAAGCATTTACGAAGGATTCCATAAGCCAGAAAATGTGAAACGATCAATATTTAGTCAGCTAGACATGTAAGGATGAGCTTTTGGCCATAGCTGTTAAGACGTATAACATCGTGACTATGAAAATCCAAATTTATGAAAAAATATAGCAACCTACGCCTACAAACACAAAATAGACGAACCTATTCTTCATCGCAATCAGCAAGTATGACACAATCACTGCCCTGGATTTATGAGAGAAGGCCTTTGCCCAGTAGTGGAGTAGTAGTACAGGTTAACTTATGATTATATTTCACATGGAGGTTAGCCTGCCTCGTGAGTCTAGTAGCGAATAATACGCGTAGCAATCATGACGTCTTGGGTTCACGTTGACGTCGAATTATAGGTCGGACTAACCGTAATTTGTCGATAGAAAATATCCCAGTATAAATCCGGAGTCTAGTTTTGTGCCCGATATAACGACAATAGGCGCATCCCTTATTATATGATACGTAACATTATCGGCTATAAGCGGGTGTACATAGTACATCTCAGACACCCTCGCTTAGGGAATATAAGAGTGACCGGTTTTTTCCACATATATATCGCCTACAGATTCTTCAACAAAATATAAATAATATTACAATAAATCGACCTATGTCTCATAGCTGGGCAAAAAGCTTCTCATCGAGGTGAGATCCCACCACTCGGAACCAGAGAGGAATGGCGGAGGCAAGTTTGTGGCCACCGGTTATTAGAAGTCACTTGGAATTTATTAAGCCGCCCATTAGTCTTTTAACCTGGCTTAAAGACTAGCACATGAAATGGTTACTGGGACCAACGACTTAACCGGTCCTCCAAAACACGGAGACTCTCAAAGTTGCGATTGCCAGGAACGATCACCCATATCAGATTGGTGATTTCCACAAACATCACGATAGGTACCCCAGAGCTACTAGCGCTTACATATTAAATGTAAGTAAACTCTCAAATATTAAAATAGTATTGTTGGTTACAGTACAGGAGAGCGAGCGGCGGGCGAGGTCGCGGAGGCTGCAATCTATCTGTCACGGTGAGTTGCGCCTGCGCCGACCGGCGACCGACTCTGGCCCGGCGACCGGCGACCGATCATTGTTGCTCATTTGCCAGCTACGAGCACTGTGAGATGGATGTAAGGGTTCTGTTTTGTCGAAACCAGGAAACGAGATGACTTCCTCAGTAAATGTAGTTAGAGATTATATTTATTAGACGCATATTTTACGATAACTATTCTTTGAAAGATGCAAGAATATTTGAAGCACTAGATAGTGTATCTACTAAAAATGTTGTAAAATAACATTAACTACAAATATATATAGTTGAATTGACTGTCATATACCTTTGGAACTATGATGAATTTTACTATTGTAAAAGTACCAAATTGCGTACCAAAATAATTTCAACCAAGAAAGAAATAAATGGTATGACCTTAGTTTTGTCACCCCAAAACTATGTGTATTAACTAAACCTACCTATTAATGAAATTGATCAAAGTATGTTTTAATTTAAAAGCCAAATCATCATCGGCCGAAGACTTTCACTGCAGGAAAAAGACCTCAAAGGTCTGGAGGATATGAAAGGAAATTGTGTTTGTAAATAAATATTGCGCTTTTGTAAAAGTTATGAACACGAAAAAAAACAACATCTTGTTTTACCTTAAAAAATAAGCTACGCTTAATCGATTGCATTGAACTCTCCGTAGACCACAAGTGCAGTATTCTCCTGAGCATATTTTTAATTTATTGAACACTTCAAATAGCAAAGGTCCGTAATAAACCAGCGCGGGCGAGTCTTGCTTAATAACCGCGTGCGCTTCGCCATTCCAAGCGGTTTCACGCAGGGCCCTTATTTGTGACCAATTAAACACGTAACGTGGCGCGTTACGATAACTTATATTGGTACCTACTTCAGTGGCATACGGAACACATGACACAATCATTTCACACAGTTATCGTAACACGTGTGTGCATAGCAAATAAGGGCCCAGGCTCGCATTCCGCTTGCTGTATGGAAACTAGTACTTAATCTGTTTTGGATCCTTCCTTAACTATAGGGTGGCTGGTAGAGTACGGTGGAGCGGTAGATTATGATATTACATTGGTAATTTAGTAAATACTGTTCGTGTAACTGGGGTGTTAATTAAAGGAAATAAAGGACGTAGTTGGCGCTGTAACTACTAGTGCTTCTTCTTAGCGTTTCGACGACAAACGTGCTATAGTTATATGGAAGCAGCCACATTGACTGCATTGTTGGAGGCAGCCATCAAATTCTGCTGCGTACACGTGTTAGGGGATGCGGAGCACGATATAAGGTGGAACATCGTTTGGGTTACGCCGCACAAACACCCTAAATTAACCGTACCGTCCGTGAATCCCTGAATCCCCCCACCTGAACATGTTTTCCTTGCTGCGGTCGACCTGAGTCCGAAGTCTGTTTAAAGATTTCTAGACCGGCCATGGTATATGTCCAGCAGGGAGACTCTCAGCAGGTGAAACAAAGGGATTTGGTAGGGATATTTCTTCCTTCCAGAGACTACTAGTGCTGGTGGGTACAAGGTTAAGAAAAGAAAAATTATGTTAGCTATCCGTCTAGTAGTGGATTTATTTATTTATGAAGATCATACATAGTAGTTTAAGTTTTTATAAATACGAAAAATAAGTCTCCACTTGGTGAGAAACTAATTCCAACGAATAAAGCCTTTTTATATTTAACCGACTTCAAAAAGGAGGAGGTTCTATGTTCGGTTGTATGTATGCTTTTTTTTATGTATGTTCAGCGATATTTCCGTCAATTGTGGACCGATTTTGATGTTTTTTTTTGGAATGGGTTCAGTATAGCTCCAAGGTGGTCCCATTTTAATTTCATTGGCATTGGACCTTGGACTTAGAAGATACACCAGGGAACTCCTTAACGACAAACAATAGGCGTGTGTAAATTGAGATATTATGGGTACTAGTATTTTACCCAATCCTATAAGTACCCTACTATAGAACTAAGCAGTATATTAGCCAACTTCAAAAAAGGAGGTTCATAATTCGTCCTTTTTTTATAACTCCTTTGCTTATGCACCGATTTTGATTATTCTTTTTGCATTGGGTTCAGTATAGTTTTGAGGTGGTCCTATTTTAATTTTATTGGTATTGGACCTTGGACGATGAAGATACAAGAGGGAACTCCTTAACGGCGAACAGCACGAATGTATAGATTCCGTTATTATAGTCATTATATTAATTCTGTAGGTACCTTACTGTACAACTCAGCAAAATAATATAATATCGGTATATAAATATATATAAATAATTCACTCGTCACTTAAAATTGTAAAATAAAAATCTTTAAAAAAGAAAGGTAAACCGACTTCAAAAAGCAAAAAATAAATATTTGAAGTCAGTGCCAAGTAACCGACTGCACCAACCAGCACCGACTTTAAATATTTATTTTTTGCATTTTGAAGTCGGTTTACCTATTTTTTAAAAAGATTTTTTGGTATAGAAGTAAGTTTTCCTTTTGACGTAGATAGATAAATTAAAACATATATAAAGAGATACATAATTAATGATGATGATATGATATGTACCTACCTACCTATCTACTAAGAACCATATTTCTCGAATAATCTCAATCGCCTTATCGAAAGTCGTACTTATTTATATTATCTACTGCATTACGAGTACAACAATGAAAATGATTGTCAACAGGTGTATCTCCATGCATATTATTTACTGAAAATCGAATTTGGATCTTTCCATTGTCAACAGAATCCCTTTCCCTGCATATCCTAAATGTAAATTAGCTACGGACACTCAATAGAATTGTACACTTGATATCCACCAGATAGTTATAAGCGATCGTATTTCGAAAAATCGATAATAGCGTGATTATAATAGACTCCTTCGGGCCAGCCGCTGCGTGGGCGCACGCCACGACATTACACGACATAATTTACTCGACAAACTCGCTTCGTTTACACGACATTAACCAATGAGTAGGTATTATAAAGAGTTCTCAGAGCATTTGATCGGTTAGTAAGATTGCTCTCCTACTATCTAGAAAAAGGTGAAATGCAATGTGCTAAGATATAAAAAGAAAAAAAAACAAATATGATTACAACGGATGATTTCCCCGAAAAATACCTATGGATACATACCAGTTTGCTTCGATTCTTAGGGCACTTCTTGTTTTCCTCCTACTTTAAAGATTTTACGATACTATATTTTATAATACTTCGGTACATTTCCAAACCCAAATGTGCGAGTCAAAATTTGGAACTAGAATTAGATACCTGGCTTCCCTTTAACAGATTAAGTCATGTTGGTCACTGAATCTTGGAACAGTCACCACTAATTCTGACGACATGCACTTGACGCCACACAACTGATCGAAGGGACCAAACACTAATCAGCTTCCAGAAACATGCGCATGGGCAACACTGTCAGTTTATAAATATATCTACTGTCATTCTTTATCGATAAGCCGTGACAGCTACATTAGCGCCGCACACTAAGCAGAACGAGAGGTCAAAGCTCACTGCACTTTGGGAATTAAGGCTTTTCCACCAACTGATGCCTAAAGCAATTAAGATACAAAATACATTAAGACGAAGCGAGCCGACGGATTGCTATGCAAATGTGATAAATCTCCGGACCACTTGGCGTCGATACCTCTTTAAAATTAATGTTCTTACTACTACTACATCATTACACCAGATTCCTTGCGGGGTAGTTAACAGACCTCCCTGGCTTCCACCACTCCTCCCATAATGTTTTATACTATAAATAGGCGTACTTTATGGACATGCCTCTGTAAGATCTTATGTAACCTAAAATAAGTTAAAATATCTATACAAACAAAATGTAGTTCTTAACATGGCCCTTTTGATTAGTGCGTAGGTTCCTCGGTTCCGCACACTGGATAGTCACGGGTTGATCACCGCATCGGACAAATCTTTGTTAAACCCACAAGTATTCAAAATCAAAAATGTATATATTCATGTAAATCAAGAAATACTTATGAATAGTCAAGAAAGAAAAAGTTAGTGATTACTTAAGACTCTACCACCCGTTCGGAATGTCATTCCTGTGAAACTCCACGGTTACTCTTTTAAAAATGAGAGATTTACAATTTTTGTTGTATACATTGAGTTCATGGGGTCAACAATGCAGAACGAGTTAAGAAGACGGCTCATGGTATCAATCAGTGTCTACAATCTCATTTACAAAATAAAGACACATTGTAAATACAACTACATTTTTTTTATTAATAACAATGATAAAAATAAACTGCCTACTATAATACTCAAACGTTTAAATGACGAGACACCTTTAACGTTCTGCAATTTTTAAAGTATTTTTTTTTTTTTTTTTTTATTTAGGATTACAAACAGTGACAAATTGAAATGTTAAGTACATCATTTTATCACACGTACAAATAAATTTGACACCAGCATCGTTTACCACAAATTACATTATAGACATATGCGTTCTTGCATGTGATATAATTTTTCGTACATTTTATAAGATTTCTGGATATATATCATATGATTAGTGAGAGCCTAGAAGTTTTAACAAATCATTTTTAAATGTACTCGAACGTGTTGCCATAATGTCAATTGAGTTGAAGGATTCATTATAGGATTGAACTAAGCGACACAAAGGCGATCGCTTGCCAGCATTTGTGCGACTCTTGATAGTTGCGAATAGGTGACACGGGTTACGACAATGCGTTCTAGTAGGAACTTTATAACAGAGTTTATTAACAATAAAAGTGCAGTCGTATCTGTTATGACATAAATCGTAAAGTAGCATAGCCCCTAGCTTAGTACGTCTTTGTATCAATTTTAAAATGTTGTATTTGTCTAATAGCTGTTCATCTGATAGACGATTTCGGAAACATCTGTAGGACATACAGCGTAAAAAATTTTTTTGGACATTTTCAAGAGCTTCAACATAGCTGTCATAATATGGATTCCAAATGGATACAGCGTATTCAAGTTGTGATCTGATTAAAGTTTTATAAAGATAAAGATATGTGGATGGTTGTGTGAATTTGTTACTTGTGCGCATAACAAATCCATACATTTTTAGAGATTTATTAATGATATTATCTATGTGAAGGTCAAAATGTAATTTCTTATCAAACGTGATTCCTAAGTCTCTTACTACATTATATATATAATTAGCTATTAAATAGAAGTGGTATCCGGGTTTACATATGAAATGTAGCTCCTCAATCTATACGGATACTAATCTGGGTGTGTGTAATTCGCAGTTTACGACGTCTTTAAAAAGAACTGCATGTCTAAGTCTATGCTGTTAACCATCTCATTGTCAAGCAATACTTTATCCAGCAGAATGTCCTGATTTTTGTGAAAACATCGGGTCGGTCATCTAGGTTTCATCTCGAGATCCCTTCACAATACCTAAAGTGAATGTTGTTTAATGTGTAGTTATGACCCGCACTATATCTATTATAATAAAACTAGTTCAGAAGTGTAAATGTAATGTAGCTGTATTATTTCATAAAAACATTCCAGTTACTCTTAACAATATCAAATATTAGTAATTACGCTATTATTCAAATTTCGCCATAATCCAATCGCCACTTCAGAGCAGACAACCTTTTTCATGCACTCCCGTGCTGCCAACGACCCAATTGTTTATTATGCCAAAAGAACCACAGATAATAAAAATAAGTTATATAATTAATTAAATGTTTACAGTATGTAAGTTAATACTGGACCTTTATCCCATTGAGATAAACACCGTCATGCCTATATTCCTGAGTGGGGGTGGCAGAGGTGTACCGATTACGCCCATTTTTCGCCGACGATTCTAGGTCCCATGTAATAGGAGGCGAGTGTACTGCCATATACTGGGCACAATTCCAAACTCCGGACTCATACTGGGAAGTTTTCGTTAGAAAAACTTCATTTGCTGGACCTAGGATTCGAACCTATGATCTCGTGATCACAAAGCGATGCGCATTGCTACTAAACCAACGAGGCAGTCCATTAAAATGCTAGCCAAACTTCTCGCAATTCAGACAAATCGGGCGAACAGCTTGGTGGTTAAGAACTTGAGTCGCTCCGCCCACTGGATAGTAGTTGCGGGTTCGATTCCCGTACGGTAGAAATCTTTGTGTAACCCACAAATATTTGTTTAGGTCTGGGTGGTTGTGTATGTAATTGCATGTTTGTAAACGCACCCAAGCAACAAAAAAAAACGTAATGTAAGGCTACGTTTTTTTTTTTAAATAGTTACGTTCTTTCATGATCAGTGGTTAGACCTAGTGGTTAGACCGTTGGACCGCAAAGTCAGAGGTCACGGGTTCAAACCCAAGCACACACCTCTGTCTTTTTGGAAGCATGTGGGTATTAAAAATTAACTATCACTTGCTTTAACGGCGAAGGAAAACATCGTAAGGAAACCTGCATGCCTAAGAGTTTCTCCAAGGTGTATGAAGTTCGCCAACCCGCATTGGGTGGTGGACTATGGCCTAAGCCCTCTCAGTTTGAAAGGAGGCTCGTGCCCAACGGTGGGACCGTTTCTTAACAGGACCAATGTTATTATTATTGCGTACTTTTATGTTGACTGTCATGGATGATCAGCCTGTACTTAACAAAGATAAGGTTTGGGTAGCCACCCAAACCTTATCTTAATAATACGCACTTGTTAGATATTTAATATTTTACTAGAATTGATTACTAAGATAATACCATAATATTAAGTTTAAAATTGATTAAAGACTTTTGATTAAAGACTTTATGATGTATATTGGTTAAATACCCAATACATAAATAGAAAAAGTATTTATAAACTTCCGTTGTTTTTTAAATTATTTAAATATGTGATTGTATTGACCACTTGATAATTTTATAAGATGTTTTAGAATTCTAAATAATTATTGTGAGTATTATTTAATGAATATTTAAATAATACAGAGCCATTTTTGGTATCACTATATTCATTGCCGTTCTTTTAGTTCTCGTTATAAAGACTCTAAATTGTAACTGTGCTCTGATTGGCTTATATTCAAATTGTATTGGCTTATTTTCGAATTAAAACCTTCTAACGTTCTCATCTATATTTAAAAAACTGATGGGTATATCAATCAATCAGCCTATCGCAGTCCACTGCTGGACATAGGCCTCTCCTAACACGCGCCATTGCACACGGTCCTCCGCCTTCCGCATCCAGTCTGTCCCAGCGTCCTTTTTGAGGTCGTCGGTCCATCTAGCTGGGGGCCGTCCTACCTTACGCTTACCAAGTCGCGGTCTCCACTCTAGGACACGTTTGCTCCATCGGTCGTCGGTCCTTCTGCAGATGTGACCAGCCCATTGCCACTTTAGCTTACTGAGTTTGCGAGCTATGTCGGTAATTTTGGTTCTTTGTCGGATTACCTCGTTACGAATTTTATCCTTCAAAGAGACGCCGAGCATAGCTCGCTCCATAGCCCGCTGTGCGACTTTAAATTTGTGGACCAGTCCCACTGTGAGTGTCCACGTCTCGGCCCCGTAGGTCATAACAGGTAGGACGCATTGGTTGTACACTTTAGTCTTCAGGCATTGCGGAATAGGCGAAGAGAAAACGTGACGTAGCTTGCCAAATGCTGCCCAACCCAATTGGATCCTGCGGTTGATTTCTTTCTCGAAGTTGTTTCTACCAAATTGGACAACTTGTCCAAGGTAGACATACTCCCGAACAACTTCGAGCATCGAACCATCGACGTAGATCGGTCCCGGCGTGACATGGTCATTAAACATGATCTTGGTTTTATCCAAGTTCATGCCGAGACCGACACCTCGAGAGGCTCCATTTAGGCTATGCAGCATTTCGCGTAACTGTTCCAGTGACTCTGCCACGATGACGATATCATCGGCAAACCGAAGATGTGAGATGTATTCGCCGTTGATGTTAATGCCCCGCCCAGTCCAGTCCAGCGTCTTGAAGACGTCTTCGAGTGCATTGGTGAAGAGCTTGGGGGATATTACATCCCCCTGTCTTACACCTCGACGCAGCTCGATCGGGTTGGTCTTTTGGTCTTGGAGCTGGACGGTCATTGTGGCGGTATTATATAGACATCTCAGCACCTCGATATAGCGCCAATCGATGCCACATCGCTGCAGAGCATCCAGAACCGCCCAGGTTTCGATGGAGTCGAAGGCTTTCTCGTAGTCCACGAAAGCCATACACAGCGGCTGATTGTACTCTTCGGTCTTCTGTACAATCTGCCGAACAGTATGGATGTGGTCCACGGTGCTGTAGCCTTTTCGAAACCCAGCTTGTTCCGGTGGCTGGAACTCGTCAAGTCTTCTGGCGAGGCGGTTTGTGAGTACTCTCGAGAACAACTTGTAGACGTGGCTCAGGAGTGAGATGGGTCTGTAGTTCTTCAGCAAGGTTTTGTCACCTTTTTTGAAGAACAGAACCACCGCACTCCCGCTCCACGCTTGAGGTGTTAAGCCCTGGTGGATGACGGAATTAAAGAGGCTCGCTAACTTTTTCAGTATTGGAGTCCCGCCTGCTTTTAGGAGCTCTGTGGTGATGCCGTCATCGCCTGGCGACTTGTTGTTTTTGAGCTGCTCGAGAGCCACTCTGACCTCGTCCTGGTTGACATCAGGGATGTCTTCCGTGTTGTGGCGTGCGAGTGGGGCTCTGTGGTCGTCAGCGCTGGGTCTCGTGGGTTTAGTCATCCGTGATGCGTACAGGTCTTTGTAGAAACTCTCAATCTCCTCGAGTATCTCGAACTTGGAGGTCACGGTTTTGCCATCTGCAGTATTAAGTTTCGTCAGATGGGATTTACCTAGCTGGCGAGCGAAGACTTTGGTGCCTCTGTTCTGTTCAATCGCAGCCGCGATGGCGCGGGTGTTGGAACATCGGAGGTCACGTCGCACCAGCTTCCGGATCTTCCGGTTGAGGTTCCTCCCATCCGGCGAAGACGCCTGCGTGGATGACATTTCTCGTCTCTGCCTCATAAGTTCGAGAGTCTCGAGCGAGAGTTTAGACTCTCTGTTACCGCTTTTGCCGGGAAACACCCTTCGAGACACCTCCTGTAGCGTTTTGACCACTGTGTCGGTTTTTTCGTCAACATTGCCTTCGGTTTCCAGCAGGTCGAAACGATTTTGAAGCTCCAGTTGGAACTTTTCGAACCCTAAAGCTATTTGAGGCGCAGTAGGTCTCAGAGTAGCCCTCATCATGCGACGCCTTTCGGCCCTGAAGTTTATATTTAGAGCGCCTCGGACAAGTCGGTGATCGCTGCCGGTATTAAACCTGTTGATCACGGAGACGTCTCTAAATATAGACTTCCTGTCAGTCATGATGAAGTCTATCTCGTTCCTCGTCACAGTGTCGGGGCTTCGCCATGTCCACTTTCTATGAGGCTTCTTCTTAAAGAACGAATTCATCAAGAAGAGCCCCTGCGACTCCAGAAAGTTGACCAGCATCTGCCCCCTGTGGTTTCGGCGCCCCACGCCGTGGGGTCCGATTATTGTTTCGCCGCGTTCTTGTACTCCCACTTTGGCATTGAAGTCCCCCATAACAACGTTGTAGTGAGCCTTGGTGGTGCCATGTAATGCCTTGGCTATGTCTTCATACATGGCTTCGACTATGTCGTCGCAGTATGTCGAGGTCGGCGCATATACCTGTACCACCTTCAGGGTGCACCTGTTGGTGATTTTAATTATGAGGTACGCTACCCGTGTCGACACACTGCTGACTTCTACAACGTTGTTAGTGAGAGCTTTGTTGACCAGGAAGCCGACACCGCCCTGAGAGGGCCGATCACCTTCACGAAAGTAGAACAGGTGGCCTGACTCAAGGGTTATCGTGTCCTCGCCCTGTCTTCGGACTTCGGATAACCCCAATATGTGCCAGTTTATGCGACCTAGTTCTACCTCGAGTTCAGTGAGGTGTTGGTCCAGCCGTAGAGAGCGTCCATTGTACGTAGCCAGGGTCAGGTGTTTTTGGTAGCCTTGTGTCGTAGCCCGGAGATTCTTCGCACCCCCTGCCCCGCTGTTACCGCGACCGCTACCGTGGCAGCGGACAGCGGGACTACCGGGAACTGGGGGCCTTTGTTTTAGGTGCCTTACCATGTTAGGTTTCGGCCTACTATACCACGCTGGCCAGACGGGTTGGTATAGGGTTTGTTTCAAATTTTCCTTTTCTCGATGGGTATAAAAGGCCACGTAATTTGAGAAACAGTTCAGTTTTTAATCGAGAGCGGATAAGCAAGTTAAGTTCCTTTTTATTGTGACTATTGTTATATATTGTTAATATGTCCGTCTTGGCATCTGATCCTATGATGTCCGTATATATTGTATTTTATTGTGTGTGCCATTTGACTTGAGTAATAAATTATTTGTTATGGGTCTATAATCTGGGTTTCTTTAACTTCTAAATTGCTGTCCCTTTTATTTCTTTATAACATAATTTAGTATAATCAGAAAATAACAATACTAGTGACTTAACATAAAACTTTAAATAACTTAGCCGATATCTTAATTTTATCTTCGCTAACACACTCATAGGTAACTTCCTACGCTACATATCGTTGGAGTTGATTCCGTAAAATCTAGATATCTGAAAATCAGTTACGAAGCCCCTATAACGCACTCAATTACATCTGATTCCGGATTCTCGGTAGCTAGTAAGAATTTTTCGATAGTGAAACTTATAACACTGTGTTCGACCTAGGCTTAGAATTAGGGACCCGATTACCAGCCCCGCCATGCTCTACTAGAATAACGAGGCGGTTAAAATATATGTATCTATATAAAATAAAGTACCTCGGTACTGAAAGCTGTACTCTTATAATTTTCTTCTTGGACTCGCAAGGGTTTGCAACATCTATCTATATCATTACGCCAAATCTCCTGCAGGATATGAAGAGAATACAGAGTTCCAACAAGATAACTGATTTGTGAAGTCTCGAAATTGACAAATTAAACTTTTGAGTAGAATGTTACCGATTAAGTATTTGACAAGACTGGGTTTCTTACAGATTTCACCCGCTTTCTCCACTCTCATAGTGTCTCACACACGCTCGCTGGTAAGCCACGGAGACTCTTGATTTGACACGTTATCGATAAAAGCAATCATCGAGCCTGCTGTAGTATTGGAGACCATCAAAACCACGACGTCAACCTACCACACGCACTTATTAAAACTCATAATAACCCACCATTGCATCAGTAATTTTCAATCATAATAAACCAATCTTTTAAATAACAGCCCACGTGGGCGAAGCTGCGGCAATTGCTAGTTAAAATATAAATGAGAATTGAATGAAGTCCGCCGCGATTAGGCGAGCGATGGGTATGCTAATCAGATGATCTGCCTCCTCGGTACACTGATACTGGATTGAAATGTACCGATTCGATGCGCCGATTGTAAATGATTACATTGATGATGAAATTGATTAGGTGTGATGGGATGAACTTAGCGTCTTGGCGCTTCGAGAAATTAACATAGGCAGTAAAGTTATATAATCATTGTACCCACTTACGAAATAACGAATGAGTTATGTAACTTACAAAAAGATCATTAAGCTTTACAATTTTCAAAATAATCACAATTTTTCGTTATCCCCTTATCAGTTTTGGCGCGAGTTATGTTCATTCGGTAGGTACTTCTTAAAAGAATGAGACAATTTCGATTCTTTATCCCTTCTCTGTTTACTGTCGCAGTTGAGATTCTCACGCTGGCCTTTTATGTCCTCATCTCTTCTCATTACTGTGCATGAGGGATTTAATTATTTATTTATTTAGCGCACCAACGGTATGATTACGTTATATCATCTATATATTAATACGTGAAGCAAAAACTTTGTACACCTTTTTACGAAAATTGCGCGGACGGAAGAGTATTAAATTTCCCACACTTATAGTTTATATAGAGAAGGAGTGCAGAATGCTATTTTTTTTTTAAATTATGCATAAAACATACATTAAATCAATGAAAACACATTACACACACTACCATGTATTTGACACAATACACTTCAAATTATTTGTCTATAGTCTTACTGAATGTCAAACATAACCAGCAAACAACGAAAGAGTATTTACAAAAAACATCGCTTACAAAGAAGTTTTGTATCACTAATTAAAGTATCGAAATATGTATGTCAAGTTCAATGGACAGCATTTTCTTCATCGCATGGTTTTTTGTTACAATAAAAAAAAATAAAAAAGGTATTCTATTTATCTATCTATTTATATCATAACGCCAGATTCCTTGCGGGGTAGGCAAAGAGTACAGAATTCCAACAGGTTATTTTCTTACTTAAAAAAGGTATTCTTTTTTTTATTCTATTTTTTTTTTTTTAATTTCATATAATTTGTTGAAAAAAATAGGCAAATTAACAGTGTAGTCTTGGCGAAATCTGTGATTTTAGAAGTATAGTTTTTGTCTTTGAATAGGACCTTAATAATGTTCAAACTTACAATTTAAATTATTTATGGTCAAATTTCGACCAATGGGCGACCACTAGTTATATACAATGTAGTTATACAAATTATAGGGAGGCATAACATTTGTAAGTATATTTTTAAGCGACAGTTAAAAAAACAAGTGGGTAATATTTTACATTTTTTAGATAAACCAAAAAGTCAAGAAATAGTACGCAAACTGAGTGAGGTCATATGTTATTATTTTCATTATATAGATTGTTAGGTATATGAATTAAGACTTAGAACATGAAACATTCTCATCTCTTAAGACTTAAAGATTCGCTGGAAGAGAACTGATATTTTGAGTTAAGCTCGCCTTTGTATATCACCTGTAAAATTACAACTGTAAATGTACTGTATACAATAAAGGATTAAATAAAATAAAATATAAATGAAATGTAATAACATTAATATTATATACAGTATGTACAATTATATATAAAAAAAACAGCAAATAATTATTAATAAAAACGGGTGTAAAAAAGGAAAATACCTATTTACATAGGGCCAAATGGTTCCACGCCACTGTCAGTTGGCAGTGTACCTAGAACGCTGGCAGCATTGCCGCGCTGAATAGCAATGCTTATATGCTGACCAAAATACATACCAGCGTTCCGGTCGCCAGTACACTCCACCAAACGTTTCGAAATTTCTCGAAACATCCGGTGGGCTCCCGGCCCCCACGGACCCAATGTCTCTACCCCAAACGCCTCAAATATGTATCCCGAGCCAAGGGAATCATATTTGCGGCGTTTGAGGGATTCTGCGCTCAGTGCAGCGTTGCCTGCCCGCACCGAGGACGCTGGAAGATGAGACGGAGCGAGAGTGTCGACGCATGTAACGTCCCACACTAACGGCCGTCCCATCTTCCAGGGTACCAGCGTCATACCATCGGGCCTCTTGCCATCATCTCGATGGAGACCAGCCGGTTCAAGGATGGCCGCCATGTTGACGTTGGCAAGGGCACGGCGTATGACGCCGTTGAGACTGGCATGACGCGCAATCCGTCCGGCACTTCTGCGGCATGAGAGTCCGTGGTGGCCGAGCTGGTTGACTCTACTACCACACTGACAATGGTGTGGAACAAGACAAGGAACCCCTAAACGAAGACACAATGCAACACGAAATGCAGTGGGGTCTAATAGGGTCCGACTATTGCCTTTATAGGTAGGTAAGTAAACAATAATAACATTTAATTATCAGTAATTTTAGAATATTAAGTAATAAAATTGAGTCTTAGAGTTTACCAAACTTTTTCAATTTTTCTGTTTGTACAACCTTGCCATACGAGTAAGGGGGCTATTAAAGGACGAGTTCAGGGTTGAGGTAGTAAACCAGAAGTAATGTAGGTATGCAAGTAAGTAAGCACTCTGCTGAATAGGTATGTACTTTACTACATCTTCGATACGTGTAATCATCGATAGCAAAGTACGACTATTGCCTTTATAGGTAGGTAAGTAAACAATAATAACCATTGCTCAAACGGATTGCTGTGAACTCTTTGATATATTTCTGCTGTAGTCAAGTTGAGTATCCGAAAAAATGCACGCGTATGACATTTTACAACGAAAAGTCACATCAGTCCTTTCAGAATAAGGCACTATCGATTACGCAAAGAGAACAGACACAAAATGCTTGCTTGCTTGCTTCACACCTGCAATTTTATATTCTTCCAACACTATATATTTTGCCTTTTTACATTTTTTATCTTCCAGTTTCTAAACCTGCAAATACTTATACTACCTACCAGTGCAAGTCATTAGTGTCAGTGTCGGTGGCACGGGCGCGACGGACACGGCACCACTTAACCCTTACAGGCTGAGCCGCTCTAATTAACCTGGCTTGTACTTGGCAGCAGCACTGAGGCTGGTTTCACAGTAACGCTATGGAGCGACGTTCGTTACAGCGAGCTAATAGCTAATAGCAGGCTTTCCCCAGAGGGAATTCCAACAGTATAACATAATCAAAATGAAAAGGTTATTTAATTCATGTATACCAAATAATACTTCTGAGCAGTCAAGAAAGAAAAGGCTAATGATTACTTAAGACATTACCATTTGTTCTGAACGCCATGCCTATGGAGAAGGGCCAGAAACTCCAAGGTTACCTATTTTTTATGAAAGAAAGAAAGAAAAACCATTTACTCAACCACACAAACACAGACAACGAGATAACAAAATACACATTTACAAACACCAGATGTTGTGTAGGGTTGAACAGAATACTGCCTCAGCATATTGCTGCACCATGACGTTGTGTCATGGTGCAGCGCTGGTATTCTGGCAGCACCTATAAGAAGGAGTGACGTCAAAGATGGCAACCTGAACTTAGGGAGGAATAAATAAACAACATAATTGTATAAACAGATACAGATACATTCTATACATACACAATATATTTCATTTTAAATAGTTTACAGTGTATTATTAATAAACTCATAAAATATAGTAAAGTAGTCGGTTTTGCTACATTAAGATATACTAACTACCCACTACATTTTTCTTTACTAGCCTGTTTGACCGTCCCACATTTATTATATGTGGTAAAACTAGCTGCACCCCAACTTTGTTCGCGTTATCTTCAGGCATGTATGTCACACCCTTAAGCTCCTATTTTGAAACAGAAGCTACCTTCTGTCCCCTGGATAAAATCTGTTTCCTTGTCGAATTTGGTAAAAATCTGTTCAGCGGCTTGGGCGTGAAAGGGTAACAGTCAGATAATACTAATATGGATTCAAGAACACACTATTTTTCATCACTATTTTCATTATTATATTTGCAAATTCATGGCTAACCCACAGTGGCTCACCAAGATATAAGTGATATCCATGTTTCTCGCACAACATCCTAAAGAACCACATTACACACTTAAAGGGATACACAAACAAATAACAGGTTACAACTTCCAAAAGGAACATACGTATGCCAGTGGCAGCTTATAACACAGCAAAAAGAATAATCAAACCAAGCTAGAGCAAAAAAACAAGCTGCACATCTGCATCACATTTAATGTAGTACACCGGAAGACCATCGCCCTGCTTTACATGGATGCGACCACGCCTCGTCCACGAATACCGCCACTTCAGTCTCTTGCACTCCTCACGGATACGGTGGAAGAGCTGTCGATTAAAGCTCGTTGACGTAGTTACGGGGGATATTTTACACATGTTTCACCAGTCTTTATGTAGCGTGATCTATGGGGTATGGGAGAACAAAGTAAAACGAGCTAGATGGGCTTGAGTGTAAAAATAAAACGCTGGTATGTATTTAACCCCATCATCATCATCATCATGACCTTTCTATAACCCACTGCAGAGTATAAGCCCCCTTTTTTGCGGCATTAGTTGCGGTCCTGTGCCCCGGGTATTTTACCCCACTTCTATAGGTACATATAATTGTGCGCTGTACCCGACGGCGTTTCATTAGCGTATCTATAAAACCAGACTGAAATAGTGCCAGGATTGCGACGGTAGATAAATGAAGGGATAAGTTTTCGAAGCTAATGAAGCTAGAAATAAGTTAATGAAGTTTAGAAACACTACTTAAAAATAATCGTTTTTGAGGCTTAATATGGCACCTTCCAATTTCATTATAAAGTTTAATTTAAATGCAAAGTGTATGCAAATTGTAGAGCTTTTTGGTACTCTCTATATCATCATGCCAGATCCCTTGCGGGGTAGGCAGAGAGTACAGAGTTCCAACAGGTTGACGGACAATTTAGCGCAGTGGTTAAGAGCTTAACCCGCTCCGCCCACTGTGTCTAATAGTCGCGGGTTCGATTCCCGCACGGGACAAATCTTTGTGTGATCCACAATTTTCATGTTTGTAAACGCACCCACGACACAGGAATAAATCCTAGTGTGGGGCTACGTTTTTTAAAAAAAAAGAAAAGGTTCTTTCCTTACATACCTCTCTGGCTTCCACCACTCTCATAGTTCGTCTCATATACGCTCGCCGGTTACTCTTGACTTTTCCTTCAGATAAGACTCGGTTTATTTGGTCGTGGTAAGATAGTCTAGGTCTTCCCCGACACCTACATCCTGCCACTTTCACATTTTGGTACGTATTGTATAAAAACTTCCAGAGGTTCCAAGAGTGTTATATTTTTGAGAACCAAATTTTCGATAACTTGAAATAAATATATTATTACAACTTAATAATTAAGCAACAAAAAAGTAAACAGTAGTTGACCATTACAAAGATTGATTACATTTTTTAAGATAAAATTATTTTAAAAAGGTAATAAATCTTTTTTATGATCAACTATAGATGCTGATTTACATGTATTAAGTCGGTACCTAATTAAGTAATTACCTTACACTCAATGTATATAAACATTGAATTTAGTAACTCAATTTTGTTTCATATACATTGTCACTTAAAATTTACTTAATTACTCAACTACTTAATACATGTATAAAAATCAGCCTTAACTCTCCAGTGATCCTAGATGATATCGTCCTTAACAGCTGTATTCTCAAGCTCTACCGCCTTTTCAGGAAGTAAAATAGCGAAGTATTTCACGAACCGTTACAAATGTAACAGCAATTATTTTCACACAACAGCTTATAACAGGGGTTTAATTTATTCTTACACGATGGCGCAAATAACGAGCGAGTGGCAATCTAACGATAGCGCCGGCGATCGCTAATGAGCGGCGACGACACGACCGCGCTGCGTGCGCGCAGCCCGCGCCGCGGCTCACGACGTCGTTACACGCCACCGGCCGGGACTAGATTCATATAAACACAGGTGTTGGATACTGAAAGGTCAACCCGGAAACCACCAATCCAAGCACAGACACCGTAATAATAAAACACTAGAAGTGAACAGAAACCACTGTCTCCACTTTGCCATACATGCAGTTTCAATAGACAGACAAAATAGACAGACTCACATACACTCACATTATTGTTATAAAAATTGATTGATGAACAATTCATCAATCAAAATTGTTACGGTATAAGTATAGTTTCAGGTTATGGAAGTCTTTCATACCAACAGCTTTGCCCATTGTATCACATATCGTCGGTGACGAATGAAAACCTCGTAAGTGTCTAAAACGTGAACGCATACAGTGTGTAAAAAGTGAACGCATACGCCGACGCATACGCCGACAGTCTTGCAGAGTTTCTCGTTTCAAAATGGACTTTTATTTTTACGAGGTTTGCATTTATAGTCATAGATGACCTTGTAAACTATTATACCAAATTTGGGTATTCAAGTTATGCGATATAAACTTTTCTAGAAAAAAAACGATTCACGAGGTTTTTGCGCGTCGCTGGCGATATGTACATTATGTCTGGTCAACGCAGTCCTGAAGCATATTATTATAGATGGCCCACATGTGTGGCGACACGTTCACGCGGCTACCCGAATCCAACAGAGATTGGTAAATTGTTCATAATAGAAATTAATAAATAAGTCCTACAACACCTAGAAATCAAATTAGCTTCACATAAAGGCATCGGATTTATAATTATTTGTGTAGTCCTAACGCAGATCCCGCAGCCCCTCCAAAGTGTCGATGCTGGCCACCGTGGGGTTTTTAATTGGTAAGAGTCCCACATGCCCCACGAGGGTTCCCCTCACGTTTAGGAAAAAATAAGTTACGGACGCATAGTCGATATAAAAAACATCTTATCTACTACAGTTCAATTATCTACCCTATTTTATTCGATTAGACGTAGTGGCCAATACTAATTACACAGTACCTACGAGGTGTTGCATCTGTGTTGCGGAGCGCTAACTTCAACCCGGCTAAGTTAAACCACACCCCTTATTCCAGTCACTGATTACGATTTCAGGCCACGTTTCTCGATTACATTTTTCAGCCCGCAATAATAAATATAATTACTAATCGGTTGCAATCGTTTCGGTCCAACTGGTGAATAGGTACGTACGTGCAACCCCATCTTTTGTTGAACCTTAGCACGGAAGTATTGTGAAAACTGAAGTTAAACATGGTTGCCTGCAGTGTATTCACAATTGAGTGAGTCCATTTAAAATTGTAATTTGGCAATTTTCTCGTGTGAACTAACGAGGCAGCGTGACAATCGCGGCGGCATCCCGCGCGCGATCGGTCGCGGCCGGTCGCATGCGACACGAGACGCGCCCGGCCATAATGCGCGCTTACACATTGTTGCGCGGTGATCCAAGTCAAATATGAATTAGAATATCAAGATGAAAGTTCACAACCTAATAATTTTTCAACCATAAGGAATTGCGTGGTTTAGTTAAATTTGCTAGGTCCATGATTAGATTTCCGTGAAGGATAAATTTACGACTGAGCTTGTCCGTATAATGTTGTTTAATTAAGTAACGCATAATTAGTGACTCAGCAAGTTTTACTTAAATTGTGAAACGATAATTAGGTATTTAGGGGCATTCGCCTATGACCAGGGCTGGATTATCCATTAGGCAGTGTAGACAAGTGCGTAGGGGCACCGCATCGGCTAGGGGGCCCGCAACCCGAAAATAAATTTAAATAAGTTTAGCAGTAGAGTGCTAATAAGATTAAAAGTAATGTAACTTTCACTCAAAGAAACTTTTTCGTGTTGCGGGCCTCTTAGCCGATGGGTGTCCCTAGGCACTGAATGTACCTTTTTATTAACTTTATAATTCAGGTTACAGATTTTCACCTTAATTTTTATAGTTATTAAATTTTTCTTAATATGGCTCTATCCCGGATGTAATAACATTATTGCAAAAATATAGAAGTCTGATGATTTCCAACGCCAAGGCAGTGAACCAAACTTTTCGAACTTAAATATAATCAAAAACTGTCTTTGTTCATCAATTTTTCAGAACCGTTTACATTCATTGGCAATAATCGCAATGATTATATACTGGAATAGGTTAAGCTTACAAGGTTTTTTAAAAGATTTATCTCAAAAATTTAGAAGAGCTAACATTTAGAGATAAAATTGTACTTTAACGATATAATAAATATAAACAAAATTTCATTTCCTTACCTAATTTTAGAATATAGTAAAAAACATCATATTATAATTTAATATTGAGTTGAAAAATATATTTTTTAGGAAGTTAAAAAAGAGTAGTGGTGGGTTTGCTATTTATATCCGTGGAGATATTGACTACAAAGTTATTGATCAGTCTCCGAGCGATTATTCTAACTTTGATGAACACCTATTTATTGAAGTAACTTTTAATCATATACAACTTCTTATAGGTGTCTATTATAGTCCCTCTAATCAAATTGATTACTTCTCTTCATTTGAATCTAAGTAAGAATATTTTTGTCCTATATATGACCACTTTATTATCCTTGGAGACTTCAATACTTGCTTGCTCAAGGATAATGCGTAGTCGCAAACTTCGATCCCTTGTATCTTCTGTCAATATGCATATCCTTCAGCTTAATGCTACTCATCATGCCCCCCATTGCACTTCGTCTCTAAACTCAAACTCAAATTATTTATGTTGTATAAGCGCTTACAAATAGTCAATTTACATTTTTTTAAATCTAATTTAACTACAAATCCTCCACCGGATCGGAACGCGGCCTCCACTGAGACAATCCGGCGAAGAAACTCAGCGGGCTTGTCTTTTTTTATTTAATTCTCTTTCTCATTTTTCCTTTCAATTTTTTTATCATATTGTGTGGATACAATGTTTAGGTTACAATTAAATAGTTTTCGATCTAGCTCCAGTGTGGTGCCGTACGACCGAGATATGAGACTAATGAAGTTATTTATAAAGAGTGTCTGAAGGATTCCAGATGGACCAGTCCCCACAAGCAGCACCCGTTCACGAGTATGACTACTGGAACAGCCATCACTCCCCTCGACCATATTGGAGGGAAGAGAGTGACCCGCGCCAGACAGCCACCGCAAGCAAAGACATTATAGTGAGCATGACCAAACCAGAACCCCAGAGACTGTGGTCAGATTGGGTCTACAAAGCAGCAATACCTCAAGCTCGTCAGGCACAACAATCTATGCTTTAACATAATACGCTTACATATACGCTTTAATTTAAAAAAAAATAATTAAATAGCAATACTTTATAATATGGCACTTCAATCCCACGCGGTCTTATCTTCTTTGTAATCCGAGATTTTGTAATATGCTTTCTTTCATAATTTAGCCTTAATTATGGTTTTAAATTTATTAATTGGCAAATCTCGAATATCGTGGGGAAGTTTGTTAAAAAAACGTATACACTGGCCCATGAACGAATTGCGGATTCTGTGGAGACGCATGACATGTACAGCGAGATTGTTTTTATTCCGAGTATTTACAGTATGGGTGTCACTCAATTTTTCAAATTTGTCGATTTTTTTTTATATAACAAGTTTTCATATATAAATTGGGATATAACAGTTAGAATGTTTATTTCCTTAAATTTATATTTAAGAGATTCTTTAGGAGCTAGATTGTAGATGGCTCCTAATGGCCCTTTTCTGCAGTATAAATATAATATTAAGGTCTGCAGAGCTCCCCCATAGCAAAATTCCATAGGACATGATACTATGAAAATAACTGAAATAAACGATTCTAGCCGTTTTTACAGCGGTTAGGAGTCTAATTCTTTTAACTGCATATGCTGCCGAAATTAACTTACTAATTAATAATTTATGAATATGTTCGCCCCATTGTAATTTGGCTTCTATAGTAATTTGGCTTCTATAGTAATACTAGATATGAAGTAGATTCAACAAGATCCAACTCGACTCCATTTAGTTGTACATTTGTTCCTACTTGCCTCACGTTAGGTGTAGAAAACTTGATGCACTTAGTTTTCTACTCATTGAGTAGGAGATTATTGACTTTAAACCAATGCACAACTCTGGAAATTGCTCTATTCACATCGTCATAACTTTGAGATTGTCACTTAATTTTAAAAAAGAGAGATGTATCATCTGCGAACAAAACAATTTTGTGATTGTCCCCTACGATGTAAGGTAAGTCATTAATGTATATTAAAAACAGGAATGGTCCGAGGATGGCACGCCCAAGGTGACCACAGATCCATCAGATCTCTTCCCGTTGCTATCGACCCTCTGAATTCTGTCATTTATATAAGATACCAGGAGATTGAGAGCGCTGTTTCTGAGGCCGTAGTGGCTTAATTTCTTTAGGAGTATTTTATGATGCACGCAATCAAACGCCTTAGACAGATCACAGAATATAGCAAGACCATCCTGCGATTCTTCCAAAGCATTAAAAATGTTCTTTAACAATTCTACTCCTGCATCTATGGTTGAGCAATTCTTTGTAGAACCGAATTGCTTGTTATGAAGAAGATTATTTGTAAAGTGACCCAGTAATTGTTTTATGATTATTTTTTAAATATTTTACTCAAGGTACGTAAAACAGAAATTGGCCTTAAATTTGAGGCATCAAAAGTGCTTCCTGATTTAAATAATGGTATTACTTTACTTTCTTTCATGAGATCAGGAAATAGACCACTTGCTACACAGCTATTAAATTATTTCTATTACAGACGAAACAGTTTTTACAGACAGCCCCCACAGGGCCGCAGTTTTTTTTTCATTTCTAAGCTTTTAAATGTATTTAAAATATCTTTAGACTCAACAAAGGAAAATTCAAAAGCCGTATCACACTTAGAAACGCCTTGACTAAGTAGTTATTTGGCGGCGGCGGATGACGATTCAAGAGCTTTAGTTGTACTAATAGGAATATTAGTGAAAAATTTCTCTTACTCAGTCGCTACATCTAAGTCCTCTTTGATATCTAAGTAATTAATTTTTAAGTGGAAATTATTATTGCATACTGTACTTCTACCCGTTTCACTATTTATAATACTCCATGTTGTCTTGATTTTGTTTGACGAGTTTTTTATTTTATTTTTCAAATAACTAGATTCTGCACAGGAACAGGCTCTCTTAAATAAAATTCCAATATTTCTTGACATATTCCTTAAATTGAGGGCAAGGATTGTATTTGCTTTCATTGAATAATTCATACAACCTATTTCTACTTTTTCATATACCCACAGCTGCACACTCACTAAAAGACACGCGTTGCCTAATTGATTGAGGTTTCTGTTTAAATACTTTATGAAACTCATCATCAATAAGATAAAATAACGAATTAAAAGAAGCATTCGGATCGCTGTAAAGGGGCAATCCAAACACTCTACTGGCTATGTTATTCTTAAAGTGCTCAAGGCGACATGCAGTTATTGGAATAAAACTACCTTTTCTCTGTGGTTTCTCGTTATTACAATTGAATACGACTAATTGTCCACAGTGATCCGAGTCTAACTTATTTATTATTTTTTTGCATATTGGTTTTCTATTCGTAAATATGTTATCTATGCAAGTTGCACTCGTAGCTGTTATCCTAGTCGGCTCAAGGAAAGTGTACAATAAATCATATGATTTTAAAAGTGTTAAAAATTTACTAGTTACAGTATTATTATCTAGTAAGAGACGCCATATCCATGACTTAATCGAATATTTAGGTACGACACAAGTATGGCAATTTCTAAAGTCTCTTGGTATCCGGAATGCATCTTGTGAACCATCACAAGATGCATTATACCAATACCTGATATAGACCTTAACACAATTAATTTGTATTTCACCAAGTCGCCAGTCACTCTGGATGACAACATTAAATCTGCTACTCTTAACAGCTTATCTAATCTTTCGTTGCAAAGATGTACATCTTCATAATTCCTTCTCTTTTCATCAAGTAACAGAAGGGAAGAGTAAAAAATCAATACTATCTATTTCCACAAAAGCGGTGGGTGATGACGGTCTTCAAATTCAAATGCTTCGTCCCATCTTAGATGATTTTATTCCTGTAGTACACCACATTATTAACTTTTCTCTGCAATATTGCACCTTTCCCTCAGCCTGGAAGAAGGCTCATGTCTTACTGCTTCCCAAAGTTCCGAATCCATTTTCTGTTTCCCATTTTCGTCCTATATCCATACTCCCAATTCTGTCTAAGGTTCTTGAGAATGTTGTTAAAAATCAACTATCTAAGTATATTTTCACTAATGGCCATAGCACTGTAACAGCGTTAGTTAAAATAACTAACGCCATAAGACTGGCCTTGAAGAATACACTTCTTACTGTATTATTTCTGTTAGACTTTAGCAGTGCCTTTAATTCTGTTGACTTTGACATTCTCTCGGGAATTCTTTCCTCTCTAAGATGGGATCTTAGATGAATTTATTCCTGTAGTACACCACATTATTAACTTTTCTCTGCAATATTGCACCTTTCCCTCAGCCTGGAAGAAGGCTCATGTCTTACTGCTTTCCAAAGTTCTGAATCCATTTTCTGTTTCCCATTTTCGTCCTATATCCATACTCCCAATTCTGTCTAAGGTTCTTGAGAGTGTTGTTAAAAATCAACTATCTAAGTATATTTTCACTAATGGCCATAGCACTGTAACAGCGTTAGTTAAAATAACTAACGCCATAAGTCTGGCCTTGAAGAATACACTTCTTACTGTATTAGTTCTGTTAGACTTTAGCAGTGCCTTTAATTCTGTTGACTTTGACATTCTCTCGGGAATTCTTTCCTCTCTAAATGTCTCTCCTTCTGTAACTGCTTGGTTCAAGTCATATTTTTGCGGTCGCTCGCAGTCGGTTCGCTCAGATGAGTTCTCCTCTGAGTGGTGTAATCCGACTGCGGGTGTCCCGCAAGGTGGCGTACCCTCTCCTTTACTTTTTTCGATTTTTATTAACGCACTCACTAACTTCACATTATCATCTCTATGCAGACGATTTAAAACTTTATCGTCATTACGAAGTTGATGATTACTATGCTGCTATTGCTGCCATCAATAATGATCTTCAAAATATTAATAATTGGGCAATATCGTTTGGTCGCCTGGTGAACCAGTCTCTTTCACAAGTTGTATATGACTCTATTCCGATACCGTTTTTAAGTAGCGCCAAAAACTTGGGTGTCTACATAGACTGCAATCTGTCCTGGAATGTACACATTGCGGAAGTAAGCAGGAGGGTCTATTACTTATTCCAGTCTCTCAAACGGCTCCAGAAATTCCTACCATTTCAAACCGACTATGCCGATGTTAGTTTTCTTGATGCAACTGAAGAACTTCTCAGTAAACTTGAGCGTCTGCAGAACTTGTGCATCCGCTTCATTTTTGGCCTCCGAAAGTATAATCATGTGTCAGATTTTTGGACTAAATTGAAGTGGCTCCCTATTCAGCAGCGTCGGGATACTCACATTCTTTCTTAACTTTTCTCACAGATTTTCAAGAAAAAAATAATGAATATTTTCTATCTCAATCAATCAATCAGCCTATCGCAGTCCACTGCTGGACATAGGCCTCTCCTAACACGCGCCATTGCACACGGTCCTCCGCCTTCCGCATCCAGTCTGTCCCAGCGACCTTTTTGAGGTCGTCGGTCCATCTAGCTGGGGGCCGTCCTTCCTTACGCTTACCAAGTCGCGGTCTCCACTCTAGGACACGCTTGCTCCATCGGCCGTCGGTCCTTCTGCAGATGTGACCAGCCCATTGCCACTTTAGCTTACTGAGTCTGCGAGCTATGTCGGTAACTTTGGTTCTTTGTCGGATTACCTCGTTACGAATTTTATCCTTCAAAGAGACGCCGAGCATAGCTCGCTCCATAGCCCGCTGTGCGACTTTGAATTTGTGGACTAGTCCCACTGTGAGTGGCCACGTCTCAGCCCCGTAAGTCATAACAGGTAGGACGCATTGGTTATAGACTTTAGTCTTCAGGTATTTTCTATCTATGTAAGTTATATGTATGTAAGTATGTATTATATCAAGTAGTATGTTTTATGTTATCGTATAGTATGTAGTATATTTATTACTATCTAAAACTATTCCCTTCGTGTTGTACACTCATTTCTATCCTTATTTTAATGTTTTGTTTCTCTGACACTCAAAGGTTTGCTGTCAGAGAACTCAATTTTGAGTTAAGCTCGCCTGTGTACATTTTCTTTTATTATTGTATTTATTTTGTAACATTTTCTGTGTGTGCAATAAAGAATTACGAAATTACGAAACAGTAAAAAGCCTACCTCATAATATGAAAGCTGGGTGTAGCTAAATGCTGTATTTAACCAAATATCTAATCAACTGTCAGATAGATGTATACCTACCAATGTATTTAGAAGAGGCATAAACTTCAGGACAACCTGTAGGCCTATAGGTAAATGTGTGTCGACTACAAACGAATAAACGTAAAAAAACCATCTTAGAAATGGTCGGAAACGTAGGTTACATCTCGTCTATTTTGATGAATTTAAATAATAATTATATAGATTCTAAAACAAGTAAGTAGTGTCCGACCGAAAGTCCATTTTTGGCCGAAACCGAAGCCGATTAATAGGCCATCGCCAAAACTTTCGGCCTAAGCCGAAGGTTTAATAACCTTAAGAAATTTAATTCTAGATTGGCTAAATTTTTAAAAAGTTATGTTGAATGTATTAACAAACCCGTTTTGTTTTGACTTAATTATTAACTGATAATGGCGGCCAGCCGGCGCAACGCAATGTGACCCCTTCCCCCCGCGCGTCGCCTCTTCCACCGCGGTGTCGCACATTCATAAAACGTAAATCGTAAAAAATCGTTCGATTCCGGTGGTTGCTACAAACTTTCGAGTTCGGCCGAAATGACGGCACATTTTGGCCGAAGGTAGCCGAAGCCGAAGGTTCGGACGGACACTACAGGTAAGTCAGTATATCTAATTATTACCTATAATAAATTGCATTTACGTCTAAGTATCAATTCGTTATATCCAACAATAGATAATCATAATTTTCATTATAAATTTCGATCGAAATAGCATAAGTTTTAAAAAGCACTATTATTTTTTATGTTGATACAATTTATTTAAATCTATGGCGCGTAGAAAATTTTAAATCCAATTATTTACAACAGTAGTCGATGTAAACGCCCGATTCGTTACGATTACCCATAAAATATTCTAACGGTAGCCACAATCGTTTACGATAATTGACAATCGATAAACTATTCGGTCGGAAATAGCGTTAATCGATCCGATTTCACGCTGCGATACACGCACGCACAATGATAGCGGTAATGAATAAAAAGATAAATTTCGCGAGGGGAGCTCAATTACCGCCTGGGGGAATCTTTGATAACAAAATAAACAACCGTTAGATGAAATTAAACCTTATTTCAATGCAACGTAAGATATACAGTCATATATTTAAATAGAGTGTAATACACACTAAACAATATAACACGATACTTTGATCTCATTTTTTCGCTAACCACAGACAATAGAGCATCCACTTGCACAGCTGACATTATAAAAAACCTGCCCTCGAGACGTGGCATTGTTGAAGACCCCTCTTTGAAAAATGACGGGATTAACACAATAATATTTTTTCGAGGTTGGAATAATGAACATGTTGCAACAAGTGGGCAATCAGGAGTCCGCGCACGTTTGCACATGGTTTGTTAGAAATGCGCTTATCCCGGCTGATGTCAACACACAGATCCGGCCCGGCGAGTACCTACAGTATTCTTTAAAAATAGACATAAAGCGAGTGATGAATAAGTAATGAGACACGATTGTCTTGTTTCGTGGCATTTTATTCTAATTTTGTATGTAAAATTGTGTACTTTCATCAGATAGGATGAAGGTACCTACCAGAATGGTTAAACCATAGATACGACAAACGGATTTTTAAAATCCAAGAGGGCAACAGACACATGTTAATAGCCCCGGTCGTCTTTGTCCCGTCTTAGAAATGTTTGAATTTTCAATAGTAAGGCAATCAGATTTTAAAAATATTTACCTTTCTAAGCAGCAATCCGTGTGAGATGTTCTCGGCCAGCAGGAACCCGCAGACCAGATGCTGCACGGGCCCGGCTTCGCCACAATGCGGCCGCAGCACGAACGTGTTTAACCCTTGCTCCCTGTACGTAAACGAATAAACACGATTTCTTTAGCCCTCATCCGCACAAGCGCTTTTTAAAAAGTCTACTGTTAGCCGTTATTCTATCTATATCATCGCGCCACATCTACTTACTCTGCCTAACCCACAAAAGGTTTGACATATTGGGGATATAGAAAAGTCGTAGTGGTGTAAGTACAACCACTCACTATAATTACTTAGATAAATACGATTACATAGTATGACTATTACCCAAGCGGGAGAAGTAGAGATGTACTGCGTACACCCACATTTTACCTGCGTATGTATGTTCCCTCTATAATGAGGGGCGAGCATATTACCATATCACCAGGCACAATTACAGACTAGTAAATACTACTGCGATTTTTTAGATAGAAAACCAATAAGATTGTCCAACCCAGGATTTAAACCTAGGACAGACAAAGACAAAATCACGAATAAGGACTTAAGGATTCCGTCAAACATAATATCTAATTCTAAGCATAAACTCGACCCGTAGTCTCAAACCCTAATCTTTTGCATCAAAACAAACCAAATTGCACCGGAATGACCCAGCATATTTCGAATTAGTTTTGCCCACAGAAATCATAATAATAAAATACTAGAATAGAAATAGGTTACGATTTTGTTTAAAACCACTATCGCCTCTTTGCCATACATGAAAAGTTTGAAGAAAAAATATCACAGACGGAGAAATGCTCCCATTATTCCTGTAAAAAAAAAATTTTTCGACGAGTTGTACCTATTACTTTACTAGCTGTTACTCGCGTCTGCGCACGCGTTTATTTTGTAATTTGACACAGCTGATGTAAACCTTTACTACCTACCCTGCCAGAGATCGTAATCCTGGCGTAACAATATTTGAAAAAGGTACATAGCGAGCTAAGTATGTAACAACGTTTTGTCAGTACATGTCGTGTCTTCTCGCAAGAATATACAGTTCATTTGTATGATCAAAATGGATCGAATCGGAATTAGATATATTAAATAAATTAATATACAAAGTTTCGTGTCCGCGTCATTCGTCGTGAGGAGACGAACCCGAGTTCAATATCAGTTTATGAAGGAATTCAAGTGTAGGCAAAATAACACATTTTAACGTAACATTGCAATGTGAGTCTTGAGCTGCAGCTCGAGACTCACGTTAATAAAAATAATAACGCTTTATGGTTTATTCCGCGATTATCCAGGATTGGTTCTTGTTTCCGGGATAGAAAGTATTTATTATTTTAAGTTATATAAGTACCATACCAAATTTCATTAAAATCCGTTCGATAGTATTTGCGTGATTGAAACACAAAGAGAGATACAGACAGATAGACAAACTGATGAGACAATTCCAAAAAAGAATGTTTCAGCCTGTATATCGATATGCTAAACGTACCCCAATTAACTATTACAAAAAATATTCAATGTATAGATTTCGCTCGGTTAAAGTTTTATCACATGTACTTATAAATAATACAGTCACAAGGTTTTGAAAGACTCAATTAATAGTCCTGTACCTATTAATACACTGATCCAGGCCGTCCTGAATCATTTTGAGATCATTTTCTCACATGTGTAGCGACAAGTTCACGCGGATTTACAACTTCTAGTGTCTTAATATTATGACTTCTATGGTTTTGCCCATCACGGTAAAGTTTAGCGAAATTATTACCCGCCTAATACGGAGCGTGTCAACTCGCGATAATGGACCAGCGACCTACGACCTGCGGCCGGCGCCGCTTCATTATCGGCGGTTGGGCAACTACTTGCCGCAAGTTGGGGATGCCATGGAGCTGTTACGGCGTTATTGGTAGCTGTTAACACGCTAGTGGGTATTTATGATTATTAGGTGTACTGAAGTCTGAAATATTATTGCAGGTAGGTAGACAAAGCTGTTAACACATTCCGTGCCAGGGACCAAGGTATTGGGCTCACAATCGTCGCACTCACGGGCACGGGAACCCACTTAGCGGACACAATATAAAAAGTAAAATATATGGCGGCATAGCGTATGAGCTACTATATGAAAATGTAGCGGAGGCGAATGTGTTAAGGTGTATTACATGTATACTTTCACTAAAATAGGTAAAGTCAATCGTATCAATTTGTAAGACTCGTGAGAGGAAGCATTTGCCCAGCACTAGTATAGTAGATCGATTTACTAGGCAGTCTATTTGTCCGTATTTCACTACACCATCGCTTCATTAGCGGTGGTTGGGCAAGCTACTTGCCGCGAGATGGGAATGCCATGGAGCTGTTACGGCATTATTGGTAGCTGTTAACACGCTAGTAGGTATTGATGGTTATTATACTAAAGTTTGAAAGATTTGTAGGTAAATAAAGCAGTAAGTGTACCTACAATATACAAGGTGTATCATAAATAACGATAAATAACGCAAGACCTCAGACACCCCGATTAGGTAATTCCTTCACAAATTCTTAATTACTTTCGTTAAAAAATTTAATAATTCGTAAATTTTATTTACTTTTTATTTTAAGATTAAGTTCAAGAACTTGTAACTATTTAATTTCTTCAAATTTACTTTGTTATTTTAATATTATATAATTTCAAGAAAAGCCATATTTTAAGTATGTGCCACATGTTTGTCACCTTTTAATTTTATACCAGTTAGTTTGCTCTTTATTTTGATTGTACGGCAAAATTTATTGAGAATGTTGAATACAGTTTCGCTTTAGACGCAAATTTTTGTATTATATACGTTTTGAATGATTTGGTGATAATGCTGATGGTGTATCTTTTTAAATAAATTCAATACGAAAACCAAATTTTAAGTTTTTTACCCATTTTTAAGCACTACGAGTTAAACTAGTACGAGTATGTGTACGTATTGAGAAATACGTTTTAGAAATGCATTTAAAAATCGTATTGCGCTGAATGAAGAATGAATTTAGTTTGTTATAACAAACTAAATTCATTAATACATTTTGTTAATTTGAAATATGTAAGATACGTTAAAAATTGTTGAAATCAATTCAGTTACCGAATTAGAACAAACTAATTTCAGGTCTTGGGTTAATTACATTACACCTTGTATAGGGTTCAGTAAAATATATTGTAGCGCTACTTAAAAATGCAGTCATTAGCCGCTAGCTGCGCCAGCCGCTAGATGTCGCTAGCTGCGCCAGCCATGCCGTGATGTCATCCTCCTTCCAGCCAAGATAAAAAAACCAATGCGCGAGAATAACAGTGTTGTTGATTTTGGGTTGTCATTACGAACGGTTTGAAACTAAACAAGGGCATAATTTATTCGGAGTCTTTTATTTTCGCCGTTACAATATTCAATTGTATTGTGAGACTTTGCTCAGCAATAGGGCAATAGATGGATTTACTAGGCAGTCGGTTTATATGTCCATATCAACTCATTACACCAGAGTTATACTTAGCCCCACTGGCTATCCGCACTAGCCTTGCAGAGTAAGTAGAGAAAAAAAATCGAAAAGTTTCTTACCTTACAGAACTCTTTCTCTTCCTCCATTCTCAGTCTCATACACGCTCGCCGGTTATAGAGACTTGACTTGCCAATCAGGTAAGACACTGTCCATTTTGGTCATGAAGATATGTCTTACTCGGTACCTACATATTGTCACTTCCGCAGTAATAAAACATAATCAAGAGCTTTTGTATTAATACAATTATATCACCTCGGAATTTACTTAAACTTTGTTTAAAGCAAACCATGAGTTTACAGGCAACAGAATTGCAACCCGCTAACAGGTATTCCCACAATTCGTTAAAAGGATGCAGTGTTATCATGTTATGCATGGGGCTGCAATAGGCGGACGACACGGAGAACCCATATATATTTTGTAATTGCCATGTGTCCCAATAGTGTTTTAAACGCCCGAATCAAACAACTGTTACACCAAAAGGGGTGACACAAAATCCCCAGCATACGGCAATCAAAACGATTAAAATTTAACAGATGGGGGCCCTCACCACATACCCATTATTCAAAAAGGGTTAAGAAAATAAAATAGCTCATTGTAATCTATTTTCATTGATTTAATAGACATGTAGGATTACATATACATATTTATCTCATCATAAAACTATATTATATGCATTAATTTACTCAGCTAATTGTGTTCTAATAGTGATCAGTGAACAAACAACAAATATAGGTATTATGAGACTGTACCGGGCTTGCCGTCGCCTTGGGGACTTAAACAACTGTTCGGATACATTCCAAAATAAACGCGTAAATCAATAAATTTAATTTTCTGCAATGAATCCGAAAACATTTCAGCAAGAATCATTAAAAAAAAATGGCACAAAAACAATATTCCGTGGTTCCCAAAGCTGCGCCAGCGTCGGTACTCGCCACATTCCAACAGATCTCTTATTCTCGTGTTAGCTACAATTAAATAACACAAACTATAACTCGAAAACGTACAGCTGTTAAATTGTGAGACACACCTTCAACCTTCAACTCAATATAAAACTATAGAGACAGATCTCTATTTAAAATTCAACAGTAAGTACATAGATCACTGAAATGAAATTGAGGGATTTGTATTTTAAATACACAAAAAAAAAAAATTTTGGAGATTCTATATTCAGAAGTGCATCTCACGTTCTAACAGTACCCAACATACAAAACATTTTTACCATATCCAAAACTGTATACCTATAATCTGCATAAAGTGGCAAGACAATAAATATGTATTCCAACCAATAGACAACAAAATAAAGGCTTTTAGCCGTTTTGTACATAAAACCACTCTTTGGCTATAAACACCTCTGGGAAGCGTAAAATATATATTTTTTTCTTTATTACAAGCATTCAAAAATTAGTAAAAAATAACAGTGCGTATGGTTTACTTGGAATTTTCATATAGCGACACGGGCGGGCGACGAAACGTCATCATTAAAAGTACCTTAAAATTAATGTGCAGAAGAATAATGCTAGAATTAGATTTGCGTTAATAGTGAAACTAAATTCGAGTGTATTACTGTTTTGAAATATATTGATACGTTCCAACGTCCGCCAGCCCTCCCCACCAACAATATTAAGTACATCCACGAGCAAAATTTCATATTTACCGAAATAATCGCAAGTAAACCATACACAGATAAAAACAATGCGCTATGTTTGACACAGGACATTTTGGTACAAGTAAAATAGATCACTGGCTAGCACGCAGTCGAGGTACGAGTGTATATGTATCTGAACTTACAAAATATAAATATTTTCAATAATTAACTTGGAAGGTCAGATGCCATAAACGCAGTTTTTGATACAACTAGAGTTGAAAGGGCAAAGAATAGCCAAAAAACTGGTGGAATATTTACAACCAAGTACATTTCTTACTCTACATTATCAAATTCAATATATCCAAGTAATTAAATATTATCAAGATAGTAAACAATCAGTCCTCTTAGTCCCTTATATCGGATCAGCATTTTCACGGACTATTGACATTTAAGATGTTGTATTGTTCGAATGAAGTTGTTGTCCTTAAGTGGGAATTAAATCTTTTGCCATTTGACCGATACGCAGGCATCTACTGGCTTGACGTTTTTTTTGTTAAATATAGTATTAAATTAAGTCCTACATCAAACCTGTATCTTACGTCTATATCTGTAGATACTAGCTCCCAACTCCAGTCATACTCACGGACACCTCGGCTGCGCAATGTAAACGATATAGAAAAGGAAAATATATAGAATACAGCATGATATGTCACGTTACAGCTAGCGTAGTCGGCTTAATGTAAATGGCATCGAACAGTGTTTACTATTAGTTTCGATTCAGTTACTGGACAAACGAGCGTTGCAGCAACTCGGGAATGGTCGAGTTGGGCGATAGAGAAAATTTTTGGAGCCAAGTATAACCTTTTAACAAAATCAAGATCCCCTTCTGCCCTTGCCCATTTCGACGGCCTCAGTTAAGAGCAGAAGAACTCACCAATACTACTGATGGAATGGTGAAATAATAACAATTGATCAAACCGTGTTATAAGAGCCACTGCAGACGCTATACTGAATGGACGACCTACAAAATCTAGCCGGGCATTGAGTTGGAAATTTATCCTTAGACCTATGTGACCTATGTGGCCTCATAAATCTGAAATAAAAGCCAAATAAATTAGTTTCGCCATTAACTAGGGTAACAAATATTTGATGATTTAATTATTTTTTTTCGTTTTTAATAACTAATATGTAGGTATACCACAAGACAATAGGGTGAGCCCTTCAAAAGAAAGTGGCTAGAAGAATATTATATATGGCAGCTTCTTGTAATCCCATTCCTTGTGAACGTCCTATTGCCTTGTATAGATCGTTTTATTCACGAAAACTCGTTACATCCTCTCTCGTTATTGTTTACAAAGTGTAATTTTCTACTGTAAAGACCATCACCCCCTAATACAATATGTATGAGTTCTATCGTTACACGTGTAACGTTAACACAGGCATACAAAAAAATATTTTTTTTGGTGCAGCTCTGTTTGTGCCTATGGTTGATAAAGTAGGTAATGTACAATATATTGTCATACGTTATTTTTAATCATCAGCTCTAGTTTACCTTCTACCCTCATTTAATTTTTTTTCCCGGTCTTTTTCGTAAATAGTCATTATTACAATAACATAAAGTTTATGTTACTAAATCATTATGGCTAGTACGTCCAGATGTTGTGTTAACAATCCTGATACATTTTGTTATGTTTGTGGTGAATACATACTAAAAGATCAGCGTAAATCGATAACAGACACTGTGAATCGTCTGTATTTTGCTTACTTCGGTATTGAAATTCGACACCAAGATAAAGTGTGGGCGCCTCATAGTGTATGTAAACTATGCGTTGAACATTTGCGACAATGGGAGAAAGGGACACGTAAGTCTTTGAAGTTTGGAGTGCCTATGATATAGCGAGAACAAAAAAATCATTATGACGACTGTTACTTTTGTATGACTAATATAGTGGGCATCAACAAAAACAATCGCCGTAAATGGAAATACCCTAATATTTCTTCAGCACAAAGACCTACTCCGCATTCAGAAAATGTTCCAATACCAGATTTTCATCAGATAGTGCAGCAATTTCAGGAGGAAAAAGCTGAAACACCTATTTCTTCTCAAGTAGATGATGACTTTGAATACTGCAGAAACATCAAATCCTAAGCCATTTTCGCAGAATGAGCTTAATCACCTCATCAGAGGCTTAGATCTTTCTAAGGAACGTGCTGAGCTACTAGCATCCAGATTAAAAGAAAAAAATTGCCTTTCCTCAGATGTTCGAGTGTCTACATGTCGCACGAGAGAACGAGGCTTATTACAGTTTTTTTCATCTGATAAAATTTTATGTATCGCTGTAATGTGAGTGGTTTGTTGATATTCATGGGTTTGACGATCTATCAGCCCAATGAATGGTGTCTCTTTATTGACAGTAGTAAACGAAGTCTCAAAGCAGTTCTTCTACATAATGTAAATAAATATACTCCCGTTCCAATTGCTCACTCAACATTTGTGAAAGAAGAATATGAGGTAATTTCAATTCTTTTACAGAAAATAAAATATTTTGAACACAACTGGGTGATCTGCGTCGACTTGAAGATGGTTAATTTTTTAGTGGGTCAACAGAGTGGTTATACTAAATACTCATGCTTTATTTGTCTCTGGGACAGTCGAGCCAAATCACACCATTGTACTTAAAAAAAAATTGGCCTATGAGAGATGCTCTTGTTATCGGAGAAAGAAATGTTATAAATGAACCCTTAGTTTCAAGAGAAAAAATCATTCTTCCGCCATTGCATATAAAATTAGGGTTGATGAATGTTTGTTAAGGCTCTCGACGGAAATGGTCAATGTTTTCAGTATATTTCACAGAAATTTCCTGGTTTAAGTACTGAAAAACTAAAAGCAGGTATCTTTGATGGACCTCAAATACGTCAGTTAATGAAAGACACCACTAATTTTGAGACTTCTATGAATGATCTGGAAAGGCTTGCGTGGAAATCTTTTGTAACAAAATTTCCTCGGAAAACATAAGGCTGATAACTATGTAGAATTAATAGAAGAAATGCTGGTTCGTTTCAAAAATGTTGGCTGTAAGAGTATAAAATTACACTATTTCAACACAATTTAGGAGATTTAAGTGAATAACAAGGAGAACGTTTCCACCAAGACATAAAAACGATGGAGAATAGATACCAAGGAAGGTGGGACACCCATATGATGGCCGACTATTGCTGGGGAATCATGCGAGATTGCCCACGTCAGTCTCATTCTATCACTAACTCCATCACTTAAAAGGCAATTTCTTGATGTTTAATACCAATAAAATATTTTTTTTTTTTGGAAACTGTATTTTTTATATCTCGGGAACTCGAGCTGCTAGAAAAAAAAACGGGACCATTTTTGATATCACCATGTAAGACATACTTAAAATAAGGTCTAAAATTTCCGGCACCAAAATCGTTGTAGGCCTGTGTAATGTAACGATACGTGTAACACTAGACCTAATACACTAGCAGAACATTGCACGGTTTCGGTGTAAGCTATTGGAAGAAAATATAAAACGCGTCTTCGTGAATTAAACAAAACATAGTAATCCTACAAATTTTACACCAAGCTTATATAACAGGCGTCACTTAATTAATATTTTACAATTACTTAACTACAGCCCTAAAATAGATAAATAGTATTTTCATAATACATACAATGGCTTCACACTATTTATTTGGCGTGTTTTGCCAGTGTCATATGAGATTATTTTTAAATCATTAAAAATGGCTTGTGGCCCTTACGAAGGGGCAAAGATAGGAACCAGCTCCCAATCTATTTGTATCGCCCAACTCAACACAATAACTGACGTACCACTTAACATGTCATAACTAGATCCATTTCTTTGTCATTTTTTGTACGCTATTAAATAATTAAAAACAATCTTTCCATTTTTCAAAGGCATTACCCTCGCTTTAAAATATAAACTCTAAAAAGCGTAATGTCCCAAATAACCAGGCATACATTTATAGGAGTTTTTAAAATCATTGGCCCGATATACATTGTATCAAACTCAGATGCGATTTCAATTTTAAGATAATTCTTGAGAAGGGCACATTTTATAAGCTTTTCCGTGTATTACCGGCCTTAGTTGCCCACCTCTCTTTTGCTTTAGTGAGAACAGCTCATATTTCACTGTATTTCTCTCGTGCAACAGTCCAAGTCCTGAAGACAGCTCAATAATTGTGAACATTAGTACACGTTTTGTCACTTCTACCCAAACCCAATTTACGTTTAGAAAACTTCAAGAAACTTTCCAAGCCGTGTTAAATAGAACGTCAGTTAACCGACCGCACTTAATAGTAGCACTAAGCTGTATAATCAAGCTATTTATAACAGATATATAGTGAATTTCGCACACTCACCGGCCATTCCGCGAAAACTCTAGACAAACTACATGAAGTGACCCGATTGAGTAAACTTTAGACACTTATCCTATTTAAGCAGAGATAGATAGTGAGAAATGGTTATTTCGCGAACTGCCCGGTCATTGTGGAGATTTGTCATTGTTCAACATGAAGGTACTTTGGCACAATCGGTGACAGACAGACGAAATTAGTTAAGCGTTTATTTTTTCTGGTTATTTAGCCATTTTAAGTAATTTTACCACTGATTTTCAATTAGCCCGGCCGCACAGTAGTGGACAGAGAAGTGGAAAAGAGAAGGAGTAGGGGCTTACTACAATCCTTTTAACAGTAATATAGTAATTTGCTATGCTGTAAGATGGAGACATGGATATGCAAAACTTATATCCCCGTCTCTTTTTCACGGCAAACTAAGATTAAAATACTTCTAAAATGTTGTGAAAGCCCCAGAATGGTTATGTTAAGTTTTAATGCCATCAATGCAGCGGTTTACATTCTCACGCTGGCCAGTTTCAAACCATTTTTTCTGCGTACTGCTGCGCGAATGGGCTGAATGTAATCAAAGGAGTAATGGATAAACAGTAAGTAGAGCCTATAACCCCCGAGTGTACGGCGCTTAATTGAGGGATATTAGTTTTATAAGAACTATACAACGTCATAGTAACACATACTAGAGAACTTTCATCCTGAATCTTGCTCCGCACTAGATTTAAACCTGTTACGATTAAAGCAACTTCTGTACGCCTGCGCCAGTATCTACGTTATTCGGACGTCTTTAGCTAAATAATAACTTTTCATTTCATCCAACCTCGAGTTACAAATACAATTACTGCCCGAAAAGTGGCACAACTCAAAACTATAGTTATTTGATGATGATTAACACTCTAAATTCCTAACTACAAAGCCTAATTTTTATCTCTCTTCCCTCTTTATTTGTGTCACTATTTCACAGCGATAAGCCTTCATTAAATCGCTTACTTACTGTTCATCACAAAATCAATTCTAATAAAAAAATGGCTAATAACCTATTTGCTGTCACCAGTTCTAAACAATCTATGTATAATAAAAATAACGTTTCCATTAAAATAATAATATATCTCTCTACACGTAGGTATCGTGTGCCGACTCTATATAAATAGCTTTATTTAGTGCTCTGTCTGTATGTTTGTACTGGCAGCAACATAAGTGCTTAAGATTCTCAAATTTTCAACTCGCTTGCATGCATTTGTTATGCATCAAACCCATTATTTTTGTTGATTGAAATATTTTTGAATACGGTATAATATTTAGGTTTTCACAATGTTCACCAACGTTTATAAAATAAAGTATTATTAATTTGAAAAACTGCAAATGTTAAACGTCCCACGTTGCTGACAGTACACCGTGTGGAGCGACTGCGTCACGCTCAGACGACTAATATTTTAAAATTGTACTACTTTTCATTAACAGCTATTACTTTGAGAGACTGATGTTCTGTTGTACCCGAAATAAAACTTGACAATGCTTTCTTCATAAAATTTCATGTTAGTGAAGACACGCTAGAGAGTAGGTCTTCGCACAAATACAGATTTCATGCGTGCATTTTTTTGTGTACTGGTACATAGTACCAGACCGTTCTTGCACAAGGGACCGCACGAACTTGACATTTATAACTGTATTTTATTATATTTTACCGAGAAATAACACATCGATTATGTACCGCCTATGTAGCCAAAACACTAGGCCGTCTGATTTCTAAATTTATAACTATTTGTTCATGTTAAATAAGTATAATTCGCGTCCCAACAGAACCAGCCTCAATATTCAATAATTTATATTCAATTTATATTAAATAATAATATTTGTCGAAAATCAATTCGTTACAATTAAAATAAAATCGTGTATAAATTCCCCAAAAATTAAAAAATAACATTCAAAAAATGGTTTCACTTTTATGTTTATTTTTTTATGCGCAGGGGTCGGCACTGAGATCACGTGTGCACAGGATAGAAACAATGGACTATGCGCAACGCAATCACAGCTGCGCTCCACCCGCCCGCGCCCCACGGTGCGGCAAGGCTGCAGGCGACTTTGCGCCTCGAGAAAGATGTCCGTAACTTTTTGCGATACAATTTAATTACATTTTTACATTTATACATTGGCCAATAAAAAGCATCGGCATGCTTTTTACACTTTTATTTAAGTTCTTAATAAACAGAACGACGACCGACCGATTCCAGACCGATAGATTTAGAGCTCAAAGCAATAATTTGAATGTTTGACACGGGGACTATTCAAAATACTTGTTTTTGACAACATTTTTAAGAATACAATCCTTATTTGACATTAATTAACGCATTTCCACCCTTGCCATAAAATTAACACGCTAAAGGGAGATCCGGCATTGTTATTCTAATTTATACCCAGTTTCAATTCCATGGAACATCTTTCTCGGCCCTTACACGGTAAATGGTAAGTACGACTACCACAACGAGGCTTGTGGCGCTTGCGACGACACTCCGAACAACGTGTCGTGCAGTCGCGTGTCTGAACTCAACTTTATTAAACATAACTTAGTCTCGTGTACGCTATTATGGCCGCAAAATGTACTTATTATGTAATACTATAGATTTAAGTTATGCTCAATAAAAAGCAAGACCAAACTCGAGTGCGTGCACCATCTTTGGTATGCGAGCCTCTGAACCTACATCTAAAATAACTGGGCGCACGCGCACGCCCCGACCACACGCACACGCACGCACTCACACACACACGCACGAATAAAAAACCACAAGGTGAACAACACACAACTATGAAGTAGTCACGAATAAATAAACAAGAGTCGGCGCCGCGCGGACGAGTGCGCCCGCCGGCGCCGCAAATAAACCAAAGTACCGTTATATATACGACTAACCGCTAAAATCTAGTTTTTATTTTTATTAGTATGACTCCACATCAAAAATTAATTCTTCACGTACATTTAAACTTACAGCTAGTAACAGAGAAACGTTCAGATTTTTGAAACATATCTTTAGATATCGCGCCCGCGCCGGCGCAGAGTCGAATATCACTCGGCGACGCCGCTTGCGCATCATATTTTTTAGATAATTTGCAATATTGAACGAAGTTTATACTAGTGTGGTGAGTATAGAAATCGTCATCACTTAACGTTCGATTAGGCGAATAAGCAGAGTTGCTGAGTTATGCAAGTTCACGGACACACTCGACATTCTCCTTTGACGATAAATATTTATAAAATAATAATAAGAAACCGAATGATCGTGTTAAACGAATACATTGAAAAATCAATACATAACAATAATAATTACCAGATAAAATAATTATTTTTTTAAATACATCAAATATTTCTGTACATTTTCAAATTGTGTCAACTCTCAATCATATGACCAGTCATCGAACCTCACATAAATTGAAAATTAAAACGGACACCAACAACAAATAAAATCCGAATGGAAGTGACCAATAAATAAAAACATAAGCTTTAATACATATAGTAAAAGTGCTCAATCCCTTGTCAACAAGTCGGGCGACCCGAAGTGCAGGAGCACCGAACGAATAAATCGAACCGAATACATAACATGTCAATACAAAGACAATATTCTCAATAATAACATTTTCAATAGGGGAACACGCACAGAGATTTACGATTTAATATTTATTTATGATATTATTATTATGATACACTAACGCTACATAAAGCATTACATTTGTGCATCGGCGCACGCCGCTCCCGCCCCGCGCCGCACAACATAACTACCATTAACTTAAACGATTCATTAGACTATTAAACTTAAACCTTTGGTATTACGTCGTTAACTTAAACTACTCAAATAATACTTAGATCAGAATACTGTCGCGTGACAGAATGGCGGAAGTAGTCGTACTTAGCATGACGTGTCACGCACTCTACAAAATTTGTCACAATACATGTTTCGTACAACACAATACATTTGTTATGACAAGCCACGTATATCACTTCCAGTTATAATTCTTGTCTATAATAGCTATAGCAACTCTGCAGTTATTTGAACTGCTGAGTTGCTGTAACAATGATATATACTTTATATATTTATGATTATAATGAATACTTTTTAATGTTTCATACAGTTCCATATTTCGTGACATGCCATGCTAAATAATGCAGTAAATAAAAGAATAAATCGCTTAATTAAAAGAAAAGCGTCTGATAAACATTACATGAGTTGCTTGCCTGTCTATGCGAAAAATAATTAATTACTAAGAGACTGGAAACCCAGACTAGTTACACTATAGACATAGCTAGTTATATGGATCTAATCTTGACTCACTATATGGCTTTTAAGGAACAGAATTAATTTACTGAGTTTTTAGATTTATGGGATTATCACAAATAAAAAAAAAACACTATTTTTATTTCGGATTTTATCGCGGTATATTTTTTATTCCAAGATTCGAAGTCATAGGTATTCCAGGGTACCGTCAAAATTGAAACTGCTCACAAAGGCCATAGACAAAAAAAATCGAAATCGAAGTCACACACATTCGGACTAATGTCTATTTATGCTGTCGGATTTCAATCTCTCAATAGTACAACCAATATTTTTCGCGTAAACAAGTGAAGACAACAAGACGAATGCGAATTTGTACTCAATAGTACAACAAAATAAATCATTATAAAATACGAATAAAAATATCTAACAAAATATTTAAAAGAGAATCTCAAGATATTAGTACTAACGTGGTATATTTATGCGTATCCTACATCATAATAAAATAAAAACATGATTATTTAAAAACAGGAAGTCAAAGTAATAGTAAGCCTCAGTTCAGAGATATTCTGCGTATTTTTATAGTTTATGACCATTAGATATGTTTATCTTGGCGAAGCGAATTAAACATGAATATATCCATGTAAATGTAACACAATATTATTCCATATCGCCAAAATAAGAAGGAAACTTCCTAGCAAAGTACTTTTCTCATTTCCCCTCCCTCCCTCTACTATATAAAAAGTAAGCCATAAATTTATAACAAAACTGGGTATATAAGCAGCGCTAAGCTCTACAACTGTAGCAATTTCTCAGCAAGGCTATTGGCTTACAGGATCTCTTGTCTATGAACAAACGCGACCCGTCACTAAAGATGCGCGACTGCGAATAATCTGTCTATTCGAATCATCTACAACTACTAATTTTCTGATTCGACTTGAACATTAGTCATATACTAATTTTTATATTCGAATGACGACTACTAATTAGTAACTACTAATGGTGATTCGGTTAGATTACCTGCGACTCTCCGACCGATTATGAATGAATTATTCAAATGATTCGCCGCTTCTCGCGCCATTTCCACGCCAAAACAAATTACGTGTGCGAATGAGTAGTAACAACTAAACTAAATAATAACGCTTCTGCAGGTTTGTTTTTAAAAGTGCGTTTTAATAAAGTTTCTAGTATAGAATTTAAATATAATACGCGCGCGGTAATCAAGTGCTGGAATGAAACAAACGGCTAATAGTACATTTTTTTAAAAGCGCTTACAGTGCTTCAGCACAAAAAGCGCCCCTAGCGGACGTTGGGGTAAGCTGCAGGCCGAATGATGCTAAGTTACTTTCCTTTGTACTCTGTGGTGCGACCGATAGGTAAATTCATTATTCGTTCGCCGAACTTTATTTATAACTTCGTTCATTCGGTCCAGCAAGTCGAACGGGAGGCAGTTAGTAACTAATTTTCGTGAATCATTCGAATAATTCGAATGATTTATAAAGTCGAATGATTCGAATGGAATCATTCGCAGTCGCGCATCGCTACCCGTCACTATAATTCCGTGAAATGATCGCAGAATACCATTAAACGATTAATTCACAAAGTTATCGAAACGGGGCGCGTTACGTGTTCGATCGTTCATAGCGAATAAGGGGTCTAGACGTCTTCAAAGTAATATAGAAGACCAAAATACTCTCCAATACTAACGCAAGTCTATAAAATAATAAACAAGACCAAAAATACTAACGCACAAATATACTACCGTGTTAGTGGATTCATTAAATGAACGGTGCGCGCCCGTCTCACAGGCGCGCCGGGAACGTGAGTATTAGCGCACACCACACGACTAGAAGCGGGGCTCCGGCAGGAACCACCTTAACTTAACTTTACTCTATAGTATCTCTAGTACCCTCGCTTAGTATCTAGGTACTAGCGATACTAAAAGGTCGCGAATACTCTCAATAGTACTAGTATAAAGTGGGCTTAGCTGGAAAATATTAACGCTAACGTTATTTTTTTTTGGGCTAAGCCTCTGGTCGCGAGCAGTAGTTTGTAAAGTAATCATTCTAGTAATTTGTTATAATATAGTAATGTCACATGACTTTACGGTGACAAAGTTCTAAGTACTTGCTCGCAACTGCACTAATGCCGCTAGTACTATTGATAGTATTAACGAAACAACATAGGACCTATCAATATCGCTAGTAACCGGAGGAAATAAAGTCAATACTAGCGACACCAAAGGAACATTACAGCATTGGCTGGTAACAAACTATTACAAAATGGAAGAAAAAAAACAGTTCCATATATAAAAAAACAGCGCTTTTATGGTAACGAAATTATTATGCAGATTAAAAATACCGCGAGATCGTACATTAAAAACAAAATGGCGACGTTTAAATGAACCAGTGCTAGTTAATTTTAACATATAATTAACATCAATTCATAGCGTATAAAAACATTAATTTTTCATCAATTATAATTCAAAGCACCGTATGCAAGGTACATTGTAATAAATTACGAAAGTTAACGAATTCGCAGCGACCCCCTCCACACCGCACGCCAGCGCACAACACGCACGCACGCACCCTCCAATAATAACTACTAACGCGAATGGGGTTTACTTGATTCCTCCCACGCTCGCCGCACGACTACCGTGTTGCCAGCTTAAATCAACATAAATAAAACGGAATTTTGTTATTTTTTCGCGAGCTGGCAACACAGTTCGCGTGCGCACACCACTTACACTCATATATGCATATTTGTTCATTATTTACAACAATAAATAATTGCTCTAACCTCTTTGTATATCGTTTATGTAATTCAATGGAAAATATAATATTTAGAATCGCAACAACTGAGGCGTCGATTTTTTTTTTGATTTTTGATTGTGATTTTTTTTCAAAAGTTTTGGAAACTAACGAGTGACCAACCACAGTGAAGACGTCATCTGAATTCAATCTATTGCGTTGCGGATTAGGGATGAACCACACTTTGTAGCAGAAATCTGCGTCGCATAATGCACGCATCCGCTAGTGAATACGTACGACTAGACTTGGGTTATATTTTATTTTAGTGATTGTAAAGGTAATTAGAATGGTACCTATGTAGTTATTGGGTTTTACATTCACAGATTTGTATAAGCTAACCCCTAATTATGACTGTCATGAGTTCCTCAATCATTTGGCTTTTTATTTGAGGTATATAAAGTTAAGCATAAGATTTGCGTATTCAATCTTTCTCTCGTTAAAAATATGGTTGAATATTTATACTTTAATATGAACTATTCGACATTTACCGCAGGATATATTAACAAATTAAGATCAACAAATTTCTCATTGTACCTAGTTAAAATTCTTTCGCAAAGACACGAACATACAATGATACCCGTCTGCATAAAACATTTTATACTAAAACAAGCTCTATCATGATAAATAAAAGAGTCATAGTGATTGCATCAGTCTATTTATTTCGCTCCTGTCATTTTGTCACGTCACGTCACCTGCGGTATGAGTGAGGTAAAACATGGATATAATACAATGGATTGAGCACTCTGCAAAAAAACGGGATGACAAGGATACTCATTGAGAGCCCTACGTCTCTTTCTAAGTAGGGTGACCAAACATTGGTACGATTATGGACTTGTTGACATACAATAACCGTATAATTCTCAGGCACTGTTTATTGCCGTAATTCTTTCTTTCCACGCAATTGCCACATCTTAAATTAGTAGTAGTCAAAGTTTTTTTATTAAATTTACCATCTTCTTGCTGACTGTATATTTTCTTCAAATCTGTAAATTCAGCTCCAAATATCGCAAAAATTTAGGATAGTCCCCTAGAGCCGTTTTTCTGTATCTACAACGGTTAAGATAGTATGGCTAGATAGGGAGTAATGGCTCCCCCATCTTATAATCCATTCTGTAAATAAAGACGAATTGAGAACCTTGTTCGTTTTGAACTCGGTAATAAATGGTTTACAGCGTATTTAAACCATATCATATATAGGTATAGTCCGTATTAGTTTCACTTTATGGTCACCGTACTGCATAGTAATGCGTGCGAGCGCGACACCGGGCTCAAGGTTATTGCTCTCACTAATAATGGTTTCTCGAGTTGTTTAAATCATAGAAAATTCAATGTTGTGTCTGTGAGTAAGTTTAATTTTCTTTAGCAATATTTTGTATTATATCCATGGGTGAAAGAGAATCACATGAGCGAGATAAAAAGAGACAGCGCTGCAATCATTGAAAAGCCGAGCTAACAAAGTGTTTGTTTCGGTGACTGATTTACTCATGAGTTTAAATTTTTACGATAACGAAGGCTATCGAAAACGGAATGTTAATAGGGACTGATATCCTTAGGTGGATAAAAGGTTGTTTTTTTTTGTACACTGCTCGTGAATTTATTAATATTCCCCACGGCATGTATATTGTATGTTTATTCTATGCAATGACGCTTTGAAATCTGTTTTCTCGCTCTAAAACTGTCATCTCGTGATTGCAATAATAATAAAATTTGTGATGATTCAATTACACGTTTCCGTTCCGGCCGTAGACGCAATTATGACTCACATTGCACTTGTAAATAATTATAGGATTTTAACTTAGTATCTATAATATGACTGGTTTCATTCAGAATGGAACCAACTCCAGCTCCACTCGAGTCGGTTCCGTCCTGGATGATATTGGTCAAATGCAACCAAAAGGAATCATTTCTTTGGTCAAAATTGTATTAGATCATAACATTTTATTTAAACTTAAACTTAGACCGTAGCATCAAACGCAAGCGTGAGCTCGTCACCAAATTACAAGATAACGAACTCACCCTCGACTTCGATCGATAAATCATGGCGACGCGTTACTTCAAAATAATATAAAAATACGTGACTCATAACGGTCACGACGCGTCGTCGTTACGTCACAACATTACGTACATAAAGCGAGCGTATAAATTAGCATAAATTAATAAAAATAATCTCATCGATTCGTCAAATTGCGTCCAAATACAGGGGCGGGGCCCCGCCCTCGCGCACGCGCCCGCTGCGAGTAGACAGACGACGTACATTCAAAAAACGTACGAGAAATAATAAAAATATTTAAACGATAAAATAATACTTGTGTCGAGTGTAGCGCTACGCTGCGCTAAGCTGCGCTACGCTGCGCTACGCTGCGCTACGCTGCGCTACGCGGCGCTACGCTGCGCTACGCGGCGCTACGCTGCGCTAGGCGGCGCGGCGGCGCTACGGCGCCACGGCTCGCTACGCCGCTGACTAGACGGGGGCGGCGCCGAGCGAGCGCTCAGGCCACGGGCGGCTTGTCGTGGCCCGGCTGCGGGTTGAAGTCCTTGTTCACGAATGAGAATCCTCGGAACTCCTCCTGCGACCGCGACACATTATTCGTTAGGCTCTGTATTTAAACAGAGTGCCATAATCGTCGACGTTCAATCGTGGTCATTGTAGTATCAAATACTCTTAATAAAAAGAAACGCATGAAATCATGTACGGATATGATTGAAAATAATGTACAGCATTTAACTATCATCATTTGCGTGACAAATTGTATTGGTGGAGTGGATTTAAAATATTAGTACATCCATAGTGTTAGGCGTGTTAGCCGCCTGCGGAACCGAAATTTCGTAACCGAAATACTGGATTAAAGAATTTACTTTCCTATAACGAAGCCCATTAAGCCCAAGTTATTTTTAATATGTTGTTGATAATTGTGACATTCACATTGAATACTAAGAAAAGTATGCTATTTTGCAATTGATGAAAAAGCTTACATGAAAAAAAAACTTTAGATGAGAAAAAAAGTTACCTAATAATTTACTGATCACGAAACTCATTACGATTATCTAAAGCGAAATAATGTATTAGGACTAATTCTGTCGAATATCTTAGGATACAAGTATTTTAGTGATTTAGCATGTTTAGATTAAGCTATAGTACGGTCAGCGACATAAGTCACCGAACACTCTCAGTTTTAAAAAATGCAGCAGTTTTATCTTGCAATACATATATTGTTTTCTTATTTCAATAAAGAATATTTAAATATGTTGAGGATATTTGCTGTTAGCAATATTCACCAACATTAGTAAAATTAAGATTATAACTGATTCGAAAAATTGTAAATGTCTGAATGTCACCGTACAAGCGAATATATTTTTATGTTTACATTATGGCAATGTTAAGTGTGTATACATGTGTGCGAGCATTGTGGTCGTGTGAACTTCATGTGACGCGTGTCGTAGTCGTGTCACGTATCGTCACATGTGTGAAGTGTGTCGTACGCCACGTATCATGAGTAGCGTCTAGTACGTCGCAAGTCGTATGTCGTGTGTCGCCCATCACATATCGCGTGTCGCGTGTCCCATGTCGCACGTCGTACGTCGCACGTCCTGCCTGCGTCACGTGTCGTGTAGTGATGCGACTCGAGCTATCGTTTTCACTCGAGTGACTCGAGCGAATTTATCTGACTCGGTACTCCAGTATAAATAAATTTTCATCACCGAGTCCCCCGGGCGCACCGAGTAGATACAGTGACTTTAGATAGGTGTCACTTTACTAGTTCACTATGTAGACTATAGTGAGTAAGTAAAGCGATCGAGTGTTGTAAAAATTCATCAGTTTCTAAACAAGTTCAAACTCGCGCATTGGAAAGTAAACAAACATAACTTATTTTGACTCGGAAAGCGGTCTCGCTTTAATCGTTCGATCATATTATTTATTTAATAAAAGGTACCTATTTAAAAATGTTTCACTACAGTGATCGAAACTTTCAACTCGAGCGATAACTTTTACTCGAGTCGCAAGGACCGTATAGTGAATCGAGTAAGAATAAAACTCGAATGTAACTCGAGTGACGTGATAAAATAACTCGAGTGAATCGAGTGACAAATGTCCAGTCGAGCCGCGCGTGTACACGTGCACACGTGTGGAGGAGCGGTACCTGGTTGATGGCGCGCACGACGTCGGGCGGCACGGGCGTGAGCACGGGCTCCTCCTTGGTGAACTCCGCGTCGAAGTTGGCCGCCTCGCGCTTGCTCTTCTGCCGCACAACACACACACGCTTGTAGCCACGAGCCACATCACTGATATCCAATTCTTAAATATTTTCGAATTGTGGTGCAATTTGACTTTTTAACCGACTTCAAAAAGGAGGAGGTTCTATGTTCGGTTGTATTTATGCTATTTTTATGTATCTTCAGCGATAATTCCGTCAATTGTGGACCGATTTTGATTATTTTTTTTTGCATTGGGTTCAGTATAGCTCCAAGGTGGTCCCATTTTAATTTCATTGGCATTGGACCTTGGACGTAGAAAATACACCAGGGAACTCCTTAACGACAAACAATAGGCATATGTAAATTGACATATTATGGGTATTACGTCAATCCTATAAGTACCCTACTATAGAACTAAGCAGTATATTAGCCAACTTCAAAAAAGGAGGTTCATAATTCGTCCTTTTTTTGTAACTCCTTTGCTTATGAACCGATTTTGATGATTCTTTTTGCATTGGGTTCGGTATAGTTTTGAGGTGGTCCTATTTTAATGTTATTGGTATTGGACCTTGGACTTTGAAGATACAAGAGGGAACTCCTTAACGGCGAACAGCACGAATGTATAGATTCCGTCATTATAGTCATTATATTAATCCTGTAGGTACCTTACTGTACAACTAAGCAAAATAATATAATATCGGTATATAAATAATTCACTCGTTACTTAAAATTGTAAAATAAAAATATTTTAAAAAAAAAAGGTAAACCGACTTCAAAAAGCAAAAACTAAATATTTGAAGTCGGTGCCAAGTAACCGACTGCACCGACCAGCACCGACTTCAAATATTTATTTTTTGTTTTTTAAAGTCGGTTTACCTCTTTTTTTTAAAGATTTTTTAATTGAACATGTAAGGGCAATTTTAATAGATAAATATGTAAAATGAATTTTCAGATTTTTAGTCGACACTCAAAAAACTGGCTCCCGCCACTCTAGTAGCTAATCGGTTACGTGGACTGCCGACTCGGCCTTTAGATGAGACACGGTGTATTTTATGTCCAAATATGGACGGGAAGGAGTATAATCGGGAAGCGGCGTATACTGACGACTTTGGGTCTGAAGGGCGGGCGCAGGCGGCGCTGCGCGAGCGCGTCCCAGTCCACGTCGCGGAAGAACACGTGCGCGCGGATGCCGCCCGCGCCGCCGCTCACGCCCAGCCGCCGCGCCGGGCTCTTCGTCATGAAGCCTGCCGACAACCGCCACGCACCGTCACTAACGCACGTCTACTCGCACCCATGCGTTTCTAAACGCAGCACTTTCCTTCACTCGCGTCGGTTGCGAAGTACGGCGACTGACCCCGTCCGCGCTTAAACACCTCAAATGTATAATATTTACTAGCATCGAAACACATCATTTAAGCTTTCGTCACATAACCACCGGAGAGCCGCCCGGCACTCGGCCGGCGGCCGGCGGCGCGGCGTCCCGCTCGCACGCGTATTGGCGTCTCACTCCCGCCGTGCTCTGTCCGCCATCGCCGGTGGCGCCCCGGCGGCGGGTCGGGACCTCGGCCGGAGCCGAGCCCGTGTGCGCTGTGCGCTCTCCCATACATTTCAGTACATTACAAGCTGTAATGTACTATAATTTAAAGCTCTCCAGGTCGCGCTAACGTTGCACTTCTTACATTATAAAAGCTACAAGTTTGTCGCAAAAATACTTTTCCTCCATAAATTATGCATTATTATTATTATTATTTAAATACACGACCTGTGGGACAATTCTTTTAATAATAAAAAACGAAGTGTTGAAAATCGATTCTATAATAATCGATCCCGATATCACCAAATGTGCCAATCGAATGAAACTATATTTTTGTTGTATAATTACTTTCAAATATTTTTAACAAAAAACATGATTTGTTTCAATTATATTGTTATTGTACACAGTCTTGCGACTTGTTTCTTACTAAAACATGAATTAATCCGATTCCGAGGGCTTTCGGAAACGATGTACTGAATTGATTCCCTTAATTGATTTAGTGTTTCAGATCGATGGATACTAAAATATTTTAAAATTGTTAATTTGTTATATCAAAAACAATTAAAAACTGTTATCGTCATAAAGAATATTTAAATCATATTTAAATCGATGGAAGAAACTAACACTAACCAATAAAAATATCTAACAATTTTTTAAACTGAGTATGTGTATATCACCCTTTTTCTGGAGGAATAATATTTCTGGGACAAAGTTCTAGGTCGTATAATTTAATTTATTTTAGAAACGAATCAGTAAATTTTAATAACTGATATGCTAAATTTCTTTAAACTAACCGAAAATGCTTGAAGTCGTAGTGACGCGATCCCTTTGCCTCTTTACCTTTCAGTATCTGGTTTCAATTACTTAATATTGCTCATAAAACCACTTCATTAAAATTTTAGAGAAATAAGATTCTCTAAAATTTTTATGGTTTCGATTATTTTCATGTTTCAGTTGCAATTTCAACTTACAACAAGCGTAATGTGAGGACGATGGTATTTCCCAAGATTTTAACATTAGAACTTAACATAGCAAGCATAATACTAGCAAGAAATCGACAATTTTATGTTGAGTGATAGTTCGTTTACAAAGCTTTTAAGTTCGATCGGACCGGGCTATAGAACGTTTGGTATCGTAAACGAAACACGGAAATAAAAATATTCCATATCCCTATAGCAAATCTTTCGATGTTAAGTTCCTATTCGTTTAAAAAGAGGATATAGATATATGTGCACCCTTGAGTATGGAGACGGCCTCCTTGGAGAGCCACACGGGGTAGAGCACGTCGTCGTGCAGGATGCTCTCGAACAGGTCGTCCTCGTTGTCGGCCTCGAAGGGCGGCTGCCCCGCCAGCATCTCGTACAGCAGCACGCCCAGCGCCCACCAGTCCACCGACGGGCCGTACTCCAGCTCCTGCAGGATCTGCGCACGCGCAACGCGCCTACTCTTCACCGAACTTTCGCTCTCACCATATATTGGATAAACTGAAGTTACAGTCTGATGTCGATTTCGACAGAAGGTCTATAGAATCTACGATCGAAACCGAAACTACGTTTCTGAGCATGCGGCCGGAATTCCCGACCATGCTAATCCGTCGTTCGTTAATTATTTTGCGGTACAGTCGAGATAAAAATATACAATAAAAAAAATACAAAAAAATATCCTTGAAAGAGATTTTCGGTTTCGGTTCTTTGTCGGATTCAACACGAGAATAAAACAGTATGGTTACACCCACGGGAGCAGAAGGCTTCCCGTAATTTCTTCTGCAATATTATTATTACTTTATTTTACCGTGAGAAGAAGCTGTGAATAACTAAAGAAACGGCGGTAGCTCCCAGGCCTTACGGAACCCTAATCCAATACAAATGAACATGTTTCACCAAAAAAATCTCAAACGGCGTATAGTACGCGTGATTGAACTTGGGATTGAAGTTAGCGTTATGCAACACATGCGCCCCTCATGTTCAGTCTCATGTGATTAGCCGCTACTAAGATTTGACGAACGAAATAGGGCAATTAATTTTTTATAGGTGAAATATTTTTATAATACTCTTTTCTTAGAGCCTATAGAGCATGCGCAACTGCGCAGAACCGCTAACTTGTGCCCGGCAAATTTAAATCACCCGTACTGAAATGAGAAGGGAAATCAAGCCACGTGAAGTACTCACCTCCGGCGCAATGTAGTCGGGCGTGCCGCAGAACGTAGTGGTAGTGGCGCCATCTGTAACCACACACGATTCAACACTACACCAGCATACCGGCCGTGGCTGCGGCTGGTGTGGTGTGCCCCCGAAACCTCACATCTAAATCTAATCTAGATCGGACGGCACGCACATCAGCTCTACATCGCGACCAGGTTTCTCGCCATCAAGAATTAATCTCAATATATTTTAAAATCGTACATTTTTGTGTTTGAAAGTTGAGTAAACTGAATCATCATCGGCGAATAGACGTCCATTGTAGCACATGTTTCAAGCGAGGCGAGCCGGATGCGTACAGCACGAGTATAGTCTATTTGATTAAAGTAAAATACACTGGGCCTCCTCCGATATACATCTTTCCACTTTCGCATCGTACATCTATTCGTAATTCGTTCTTCTAACATTCACGATGTTTAAACTACTAAAGCGTGCCTTATCAAAGATGAGAAAAGGCCGAAATTTTTTTACATATCTCTCTATCTATATCTCTATCTTATGTTATATATGTTACGAATGAAATATGCAGTTTTCAGCAAGCACAGAGTCACGGTACGCACCGAGTATGCCCTCCTTGCACATGCCGAAGTCGGCCAGCTTGCAGTGGCCCTCGCAGTCCAGCAGGATGTTGTCGAGCTTGAGGTCGCGGTAGATGACGCCGTGCGCGTGCAGGAACTGCAGCGCCAGCGTCACCTCGGCCGCGTAGAACCTGCGGCACGCGCCTGGGTTACTCCCGCCCGCTTGCGAGGGAATATTGCCGTTCTGCAGGAAAAACCGATCATCTTGTCGCACGAAAACTTTCAGATCATCGGTTTTTGCAGTAGGATAGCGATATTCGGAACGGGAAATTTATTACGGAAATAATGCGCGGAGCGAGTGCACTACCCGTGCGGTGGACGAACGAAAACTCGGAGCCACGTTTCGGTATCGAACCGGGCAGAGAGGGGAGCGCTGTGATGAGGCGCACGCTGTAACGATGGAAATATTTTTTATGTCGAGGCCCGTAGTACCTGGCCCGGGGCTCGTCGAACTTCCTGGCGCGCTGTATCTGGAACATGAGGTCGCCGCCGTCCACGTACTCCATGACGAAGAACAGGCGGTCGCGGGTCTGGAAGGCGGAGTGCAGCGCCGTGAGGAAGGGGTGCCGAGCGGCCAGCGCCAGCACGCGGCGCTCCGTCAGCGTGCACTCCACGTCGTCGTCCTGGATGATGGCGTCCTTCTTCAGCACCTTCACCGCGTACACCTGCCACGCACCGTTCACGCACTATAATACTTGATGCTCGAGGCGTACTGCCGGGTTCACATTACGCGCGACATACTTTGCGGCGGCCGCACGCAATGTGGACGTGCCGGCCGCTCCAGAACTACCGGGCTATTGTACGCCGCGCGGCGATCCTATCTCTGATACCCAATTTACACACTTTCGCGTGAAATGAGGGAAGGTAAGTCGTATAAACTTATGCTCTACTTCCCTTCCCACACTACTACTACCGGACGCTCCCTATTTCGGCGGTTTTTTAAGCAGTTGTCAAAAAAATTACAGGCTACGTCTACTCATTGTAGCCGGTGTAGAAATCTTTTTTGAGTTATGAGGAAAAAATAATATTGACAAAAAATAAGGATAAAATCTGAAGAAATATATAAAATAAGAAAAAAAATTGAGGTCGGTGCATCAGAAATACGAGTACCATAGGAAAGCTAGTATAAAACTTGGCTTGGGGACATATTTATAAAAACAATATCATATCGGGGAAAAGAAAATCTGACGTCAAAAGTTTTTGCAAACATAAGAGAAACACAGAGCGATGTTTGAAGGGCGAAGGGAGTATGTGAACAGTCGACGCCCCTGCGGTACGGCTCTTTATTCTAGGCGGGAAGTGGCGGCAGTAGCAGTGTACTCGTATAAACCGGTTATCATAGAGAATTATAATAAAAGCGCTCGCTTTTTCATTTCGACTGGGTCGCTCGCCGCGTTCGGTCGCGACACCGCATAGCGGCCGCTCTCCCGCGCCGCAGTCCGCCCTCCCACTCGCGCGTACGTATTTACGCACGTTCGGTAGGTACAACGCGCCGTTTTAGCGGCGTCGTCGACCTTTCCCTAGTGTTCGACGACTAGTCGCAATTTGATTTTAAAACCACGACTTTTTTTTTGTTCGTGGTAAGACTGGTGAATACTTAGCGGTGACAACTAAGCCAGTCTTGAGCGGGACCCGAGCGCTCGCCTCCCTCCTTCAGAGGGCGGCTAACTCGGAAGGGTTTGAGTTCTGCCTTTGGGCACTACCCTAGTCAGAGCTTATCCTTACACCAGGACCTACCTTTTCCCTTCCCGAAACCCTATTATCCGTGCGGCGTTTCTCTTCGCCCCAAAGCAGTTAGTGATAGGGACATATCCTTTCGCACACAAATTTAGCGAAAGGATTCCGTATCTGCGTGCGGGTCAGAGCCTCACTCGGACTCCGATATGGAGGTCGAGCTGGCATCGGCCCGCCGTGCAGCCCCGCCCCCCCCCCCCCTTTTAATGTTCATCGGATGACGACTTCATTCCCGTCTTAAACGGAAAAAAGGGCGCGCGCAACTCGCCACCCCCGAAAATCCAGAGAGCCGGAAGCGAGGTCGCTTACCCTAGCCCTGGCACCCTCGCGCCCCAGCCGTCTCCCAACGCGGCCCCGAGAAGTACCCCCTCTCCGCGCCCCGCGCGTCCGACCGTCCCTCCCCCGCCACTTGTCATCAAATGCAAGAACGCCTGGGAGCGTATCTCCAAGGCGCTCTATAATCGCCACATCCATTATACCCATGCACGATCCACCGCGCAATAACTGTAAAGGTGGCATCTTCGGACCACCACCGCCGTCTGTCCCACTTCCTCCGCGCCGAGAAAATCGGCTATCATACTTATGCCCTTGAGGAGGAGAGAGCTCAGTGGTCATTCGTGGCCTCCCCAAAGACACCTCCGTAATCAAGGAGGACCTCCTAATTCAAGACCTTCCGGTGCACCAGGTGCACAGGATGGTTAAGCGCCAAAACAAACAGGCATACGACATGGTGCTGGTCGTTCTCGACCGCACCGTGGCCGGTCGCAAGGTCTTTGACATAAAGACCGTATCATCTCTGGCCTCTCCGAGGAGGCCCCACACAAACGTGGCACGCCCGTGCAGTGCCACAACTGTCAGCTGTACGGGCACTCTGCCCGTTACTGCAACGGACGCCCTCTATGCGTCAAATGTGTCGGGGGGGCACGCAACGTCGCAATGCTTCCGCTCGAGGGAGACGGCGACAGAGCCGCCCAGCTGCATGCTCTGCGGGACCAACGGGCACACCACGAACTATAGCGGTTGCCCTAAACCCAAAGGGGAAGTGCCGGACAAGGCGCGGTCGATGCCGCCCTCGCGCGGCCGCTCGCCCCTCAGCGTCTTCAGCGCAACATCCTTCCGCGCCCTCAGCGCAACATCATCCTGCGCCCTCAGCGCATCCTCACCCAGCGCCCTCAGCTCCCCTCCCAACAGCGACTTCACCCCCCTGCGCTCCCGCGCCCCAGGCGTTGACGTCTTCGCCTCCGCTTAGGCTGGCACTCGGCGCCAGCGCGTGGGCGAAGCCGCTCCCTTACACCGCGGCCCCTCGCCCACCTGTGGGCCCCGAGCTGGACTCTGACCACCGACCTGTAGTCATGAGACTCGGTCCTCCGTCAACCCCTCAGCCGCTCAAGAAAACGGTGGATTGGCATGCGCCGAGTATAGCCTTAGCGGGTGCCGACCCCCCCCCCCCTTCCTTTCAGCTCGGAATCCACCCCGTCCCTTCAGGACACCGATCAGGCTGTAAATGCCTTCACTGCCCATATCCAATCAGCTGTCAGATGGTCGTCAAAGCAAGTCGAGGTGGAGGATCTCAACTGCTTTAGACTGCCAGATGATGATAGGGGGGACTTATTCGGGCTAAAAATGCCTCAGTCCGAGCGTACAAAGCCAACCGGGCCCGGATGCGCGCCTTACAACGTGATGTAAAGCGTCGTGTCGCGGAGGTCCGGGATAATCGTGACTTCTTAGAGGGCCTCATGCCATCGCATCTGGCCTACTGGAAGCTGGAGCGTACCCTTAAATCCGACTCCATGTCTGACATACCCCCACTGACCCGCCCCTCAGGCGAAACCCCAGCCTTCGATGACGACGAAAAGGCCGAGCTTCTCGCTGACACCCTCGAGACCCAGTGCACTCCCAGCTCTCTTCCCGTTGACCCGGCTCATGTCGATTCGAGCTGGTGTCACACAAGGCTCCGCTCTCTCCCCCCTCCTATTCAGCCTTTACACGAACAATATTCCTCGTTCGAGTAAGGTGCATCTAGCCCTATTCGCGGATGTTACCGCTCTTTATGTACCGCTCTGTATAGGAATAAGGGTTTCATTACCAGAAACCTTCAAGCAGCCAACCACACCCTATGGGATTGGTTCAGGAAGTGGCGTATTGAGGTGAACCCGGACAAGAGCGCTGTGGTGTTCTTCTCCAAAGAGGCCACCTCGCGCCCCTCCCTGCGCCACCCCAGAAGTAATCTCGGCCAAGTGACCATGTTCGACCTACCTATTCCCTGGGTCAAACAGGTCAAATATCTAAGGTCATCCTAAACAATACCATGACCTTCGGACCGCACATCAAGGGAGTCCCTAACCTTTGTGCTCGATCGTCTTAACCCGATGATCTGCAAGCGGAGTACAATGTCCCTTAGGAATAAGGTGACACTTTACAAAATCTTGTATACGGCCCATCATGACGTACGCTTGTAAAGTGTTCGGGCACGCCGCCCGCTCTCACATCGATAAGGCTCCAAACGGTTCAATCCCGTTTCCTCCGCAAAGCCGTTGGAGCTCCGTGGTTCATACGGCATGTAGATCACCATTCCGATCTCGGTCTCGAACCTATTCGCGCCTTTATTAAAAAGGCGACAACCCGATATTTCGCGTCCAATCATAGAAATCCGCTAATAGTAGCCGCCGCTGACTACGAACCTAACTCCTCTCCTATCAGCCGCTACCGCCGTCCGCGGCATGTTCTCAGTGACTTCTTTCGGATACAGATAACGCACACAGGATCTGACACCGACCTCACCGGCGAGGTCAAAGAATCCCTTGCCCGCCGGCCGTTGCAGAACACCACGGCGAGACACCTAGTATAAGCGCACACACACACACAAACAAAGCGCTCGCTTTAATGTCCGTTTGTATGTCTGTTTGTCTTTCTGGTTCAAATTTTATAAATACCTGAGAGTATCCGATTGAGTTGCAATTCAGTATACGTAAGTTTGGTGGCACTAGTAATATGGTAACATGGAGCTAATCTGACGTTGGAGTCAACTACACAACATACCCCCCCCCCCTCGAATGTAGGCTCATTACATTTGTCTAGACAAGTACTACTAGTTCTAGGTGGTGTCCAGAGTCTGATGATGTGGCCGGAAAGTAGCCATAGGAACTCCCTATAGACAATATAGCTTCATCGTTTTTGAAATTATTAATAAGGCTTTACAAGTACTATAAAACCAGATAGTGGCCGCGATCTGATGGAACAGGAAGTGGGTCATGGTACTACCCAATAACTCGTCATCACCCTGTCGTATTTGGGCTCGTCGGATTTGAGTTTCTGAATAGTGTCCAGTGTCTGAAGATAAAGCCGGAAAGTATAGCCGGGAGCATAATCCCGCCGTGTTTGGGATGGTTGGATTTTTCTTCAGCTTCTCTAGTTCGTAGTAAATAAAATTCAGTGCTATTATACTGTCAAGTTACCTCATCGGTGCCCTTCTTCTCGGCCAGCATGACCTTCCCGAAAGATCCCTTGCCCAGCACCTTGATGAAGTGGAAGTCCTCCAGCGTCACCTTGTCCTGCGCCAGCCCGCCCTCCCCGCCTGCACAACCACACGCTATAGCACTGCCAGTGGGGGGTGTTTGGGGTGATTGAGGTGTAGCTACCACATTAACCATGAGTAGTCACTTAATATTTTATTGGTGTTTTAAAGGATATTATATAAGAAAGTTGTGTATAATTAAGCGCTTGCACTGTATGTATTGTCGTAGAAAAGCTTTGAATGAAGCTTATTTTTCTAGGTCCAAAACATATCTTAGTAGGCAGGATGAAAACATTCTAATATCTACATTGGTAAGATTTATTTATTAATTTGTTCCCGTAAGAGACTTGCACTAACATATATTAATTAAAAGACACTGGCAAAATATAGAATTGTGTTGTATTGGTAGTCGTTTAATTTTTTATTCGAATTTCTTGTAACCTAGGTGGGTTATATTACAAATTTCATTTACACGAATACCCAGGGAAAAATAAAATATGTGGATCAAACAACGGCTACTTGATCCAGTGAGGTGAACGGCCTACGCTCAAACTACTAACAAGCTGTGTGCATTCCTAGGAAATAAGCGTTTTTGTTAAATTATTGGCGCAATGAACTTGTGATCCGTAGTTAGACGAAGGAAATATTTCTGGCAAATTTCGTCCATAAAGAATTCTAGCATAAATCTTACCAATGGGTCCCATAAGTGAATATATCTAAACAATCAATGTTTCAAGGGATTTAGCAATCCAGCCTGGCGGATGCCAGTCAAAACACATACGGATGTATGTGTTTTAACTTTTATCCTTCTTAGGAAACTACCAATATTTACCATAAACCATAGTGATCACATCAATACCATTTATTTTCCTGTTACCAAGCCAATTATTTGAGGTTTAGAATTAAAAAAAGGAAATATAAGATAAAAGCGTTTGTTATTGAGTGTAGTTGTTCTAGAGAACATAGGTGATTTCGAAAATTAAAATATTGTTAAGTATTGTTTTTATTTGAAAGCCTGCCTCAAGTGGCCACTTATAACAGTCTACTTACCACGTTATATTGTGTATAATCAAGAACACACGCAAAAGCGGAAACACATTACACCAAAACTAGCAATAAGCATTACCCCGGTGACGGCTGCCACTGACAATGCCTCATGAAGTTCACCACAACCTCTTTAGCAAAACTATTTGAATCTTGGTTTGCAGTGAAAAAGAGATTGAGCTATGTACTGCGTATATCCACGTCTCGTAATAGGTACTATTAAAAATATTTTGGCACGCGCCCTGACCTCAGGTACTATTAAAAATATTTAAGCACGCGCCCTGGGCCTCAACTTAACTACCAAAACTCCGTTAAAATGGAATCTTAACCGGTGACGACCAAGGTATTTTTCGCTAGTCATATAACACTGCATAACGCTTTTGTCATCAAGATGCTGTTTTTAGTGCAATTTTATTAGTAAAATTGGCGCTCCATGGGTCTAGGTAAGTTGCAAGCTTTTATATTCACTTGCTGTCTTGTTTTGGTAATGTGACTTTTTTGTAAAATATCATTCGAATACATTTTTTCGTTTTCTATTAGCATTAACGACTGTCGATCACACGATTTTGCCACAGACGTTACTGACTATGCTAATAGGACTGCGGCTTTCCGATGCCAAAAAAACAATTAAAAAAAACCCTCTTCTTTAGGAGTGTGTTCCCTGATTTAAAAGCGTGCCGAATTTATCTCATCTATCGACCCGTCACCTTTATGTTATGATAATGGTTAATACAATTTATCTAAATCAATCCATTTTTAATAATAGTTATAGTGGCAGCCCCTCAAAGCGTGGCCTCCACCGGCAAGCGAGCTAAGTCACAAGACCTTCGGGGCACGTGAATATGTCGGCCAGCTCCGCCCAGTGGCCGCGCCACGCGCCGCCCGGCGCCAGCCCTACGCAGCGCACGCGCACACATACGTTACACTCACATAAACATACTAAAGTATGTGTGGCTCGTCTGTACTGTACTGCACTCCTTGGTTAACGTTACCTTTTGACTAACTTGAGGTTATAACGTTTAGTTGAATGCAATGTAACTTTATAACTTTGAATTAGTCGTTAGGTAACGTTAACCCTGGTTCGTGCAAGTGGGGGTTAGACGATTAATAGAACATCATGCAGAGAGGGAGCAAAATATTAACTAACCTAACTATTCAATTTAAGCGTACCAAGCTCCATGTTGAACCAGACACTTTAATTATGTGTTGACATGGATAAAGCTGATCGAACTCGCTTTAGTCCTAGTCGAATGACAGTCCCGATGGTTGCTCGTGAAGGTCAAAATGGGAGGATTATAACTTATTCTTTGTGCTTTTACCAAATAGTAACAAAAAGGTGCTAAATACTGATAATTAAATTTTCAAAGAATAAGTTATAATGCGCCATTTTGACGTTCACTGTTTCTCAATCTTGTATGTTGAACCCACTTGACCCCCAATTTATAGGCTCCAAAATAACCCCAAATTATCCAAATGTTGAAATTATAAATAAAAATAGTTAACGAAATCCTCTCATTATATTCTTCTATAGTATCCCTCTCTGCATAACATGCATTTTAATCGCGTAGGAGCATTTTACAGAACGAAGTTGCTGCACTGTACTGTATCGGTGCTTAAAGAAATAATATGTAATAATGGTGTCTATGGATGTTTTTGTACCTGTCTCAAAAGGGAATAATGCTGTCCGTTAGCTAAAATATGTAAGTTTACATAATAATACATTCTTGTGTAAGGACTTTTAGTAAAGGTAACCTACCTTCGGTCTTTATCGCTACTAAAACCTGTGAATTTTTTGTTACCCCTATTTACCATCGCACATACACACCCATCAATATCGGACACGGCAAGAATCGCTCTCATACTATTTACGTCTATGTTACAATTGGATGCAAACGATACTCAAATACCAGCGAGAAAATATGTTCGATCGAATCGAAAATCACACATTATATAACCATCTTATTATAATAAAAAAACAGCCTACTGATGAGACCTGGTCTCTATACAAAAAACTGCGGAATCGTTGCAATCGCCTGTGTAGAGATGCTAAGAGACGCCATATTCATAACTCAATCCAAAACTTCAATACGGCACAAGTATGGCAATTTCTCAAATCTCTGGGTATTGGGAAAACGTCTAGCGAAGATACATCCAATAATATAGATCATAATACCATCAATTTTCACTTTTCCAAGTCACCAGTCACTCTGGAGGACAGCATAAAATCTTCTACTCTCAACAGTTTATCTAATCCACCGTTGCCTAGATGTAACAGGTGGGCTGAAAAGTTCGTAGGCTAGCATAGAAAAAAAATTTTTTTTTTGATAAATTTGATTTCATTATTCAATATAGTTGCCTTCGAGGGCGATACAACGATTATAGCGGTCATACAATTTTTCGATACCATTTTTATAGTACGATTTGTCTTTAGCCTCAAACTAGGCTTCAGTTTCGGCGATTACCTCTTCATCGGCGCAAAATTTCTCTCCAGCGAGCATTTTCTTGAAGTCTGAGACCAGGAAAAAGTCGCTGGGGGCCAGATCCGAAAAATACGGTGGATGCGGAAGCAATTCGAAGCCCAATTCAAGCAATTTTGCCATGGTTTGATTGATTGACATTGATTTGTGACACGGTGCATTGTCTTGATGAAACAGCACTTTCTTCTTCTTCAAATGGGGCCGTTTCTCCGCGATTTCATCCTTCAAACGCTCCAATAACGCTACGTAATAGTCGCTGTTTATGGTTTTTCCCTTTTTTAAGATAGTCGATGAATATTATACCATGCGCATCCCAAAATACTGATGCCATAACCTTGCCAGCCGACTTTTGCGTCTTTCCATTCCACGCTTTGGAGTCGGTTCATCACATGCAGTCCACTCGGCTGACTGTCCATTGGACTCCGGTGTGAAATGATGGAGCCACGTTTCATTCATTGTCACATATCGACGAAAGAATTCGGATTTATTACGATTGAATAGCTAACTGCTCAGAATCATCAATTCGTTGTCGTTTTTGGTCGATTGTGAGCTCGCGCGGCACCCACTTTGAACAGAGCTTTCGCATACCCAAATATTTATTCACGATATGTCCAACACGTTCCTTTGATATCTTTAGGGTCTCAGCTATCTCAATCAACTTCACTTTACGATTATCCGAAATTATTTTGTGGACTTTTTTGATGTTTTCGTCGGTAACAGCCTCTTTGGGGCGTCTACTGCGTGAGTATTTTTTTCGCCAAAAAGCAATGCTTTTTTAACACACGATATTCCTTTTTATCCATTTTTTCAAACTAACAAAAGTTGTTTCACTCAAAATGCTATAACTCACAAACTAATAGTACCACAGCTGTCAAATTTATACGTGTCTTTTGAAGGTTAGGGCTAACTAAAAATCATATGGATTTAATACTAGTAACGCCATCTATGTGTCAGCCTAAGAACTTTTCAGCCCACCATATACTTTGTTCTCTTTTCAGCAGGTTACAGAGTTAAGTTAAAAAATTAAACCTTTCGATTTCCACGAAAGCGGTAGGTAATGATGGTCTTCAAATTCAAATGCTTCGTCCCATCCTAGATGATCGTATTCCTGTCATACACCACATCATCAACTATTCTCTGCATTCTTGCACTTTTCCCTCAGCCTGGAAGAAGGCCCATGTCATACCGCTACCCAAAGTATGTAATCCATCTTCAGTTTCCCAATTCCGTCCCATTTCCATACTCCCAATTCTGTCAAAGGTCCTTGAGAATGTTGTTCCGAATCAACTGTCTCACTATCTCTCTAATAATGACCTGCTAAGTCTCTACCAATCAGGATTTCGCCTTGGCCATACTGTAACGGCACTCGTTAAAATAACTGACGACATACGTTTGGCCATGGAGAATAAGCTCCTTACTGTATTGGTTCTACTGGACTTTAGCAGTGCCTTTAATTCAGTTGATTTTGACATCCTCTTAGGAATTCTGACCTCCCTAAATGTTTCTCCTTTGGTAACTGCTTGGTTCAACTCATATATTCGCGGTCACTCGCAGTCGGTTCGATCTAATGAGGCTTCCTCTGAAGGCTGCGGGAGTCCCGCAAGGCGGCGTACTCTCTCCTTTGTTTTTATTTCAGTTTTTAATAACGCAATTCCTAAAGTTATATCTTCACACTATCATCTCTATGCAGACGACTTGCAACATTTTAAAGTCGATGATTTTAATGCTGCTATTGTTGCCATCAATAATGATCTTCTAACATCAAGAAATGGACAAAAAGCTTTGGCCTACTGGTGAATCCGGCATAATCACAAGCTCTCATTATTGATGGCAGATATTTTAACAATCACCAGTCTCTTCCACAAATTGTGTACGATGCTATACCGATACCTTTTTGAAATAGTGCAAAAAACTTGAGCGTCTACATTGACTGTAATCTGTCCTAGAATGTTCACGTTGCGAAAGTAAACTAAAAAGGTTTATTACTCATTTCAGTCTCTCAAACGGCTCCAAAAGTTCCTGCCGTTTCAAACCAAAGTAAGTCTTGCCCAATCTCTTCTTTAACCACTTCTCGACTATGCCGATGTAAGGGTTTTTGGCGCAACTGAGGAACTCCTTAATAAACTTGAACGTCTGCAGAATCTGCATTCGCTTCATTTTTGGCCTTCGGAAATTTGACTATGTGTCAGAATTCCGAAAGCAGTTGAAGTGGCTGCCCATACGGCTGCGTCGGGATAGTCATATTCTCTGTTCTTTATAATCCTAATTCCCTTTGAGTATTTAGTCCCCAGGGGAAAACATTGTCGCTCTGTCTCTTGTCTTCTTCTTAGTGCACCTCGTCATAGCGCAAGTCGATATGATGGTTCATTTACTATGCGTGCTGTGCGCCTATGGAATTCCCTCCCACACTCTTTACGTGATAGCCCTACTTTACAGATGTTTAAGATCTGTAGTTTATACCTTTTCTCTCTATAAATATCTTTTCTTTCCTAGCTTTTGTGTTGTACACTTATTCCTATCCTCATTTTAATCATTTGTTTCTCTTTCATTCAAAGGTTTGGTGTGTGTACAATAAGAATTAAGAATTAATACGTGAAAAGTTATAAAAACGCATTTTAGATAACGGACAGTAAATACTGGAGTATGTAATATAGTATATTTCATTTCCTAAATGTGTATAAAATGAAATGCGTAGATTTAAACAATGAACAAAATAAAAAGAATTTTATTTAAACAAAAATACACAAACTACATAACATGGAGAGTAAATAATAAGGAGTATATTTAAAACAATACTGATATAAGACGCACACACAAAGCGATAATACATGAGCCTATGTATACCGTAGTAGTGATAGTACAATAATTATTGGAACATTTAATGTGTACGAGTGTCGATAGAACGAGCTGGGAATATGAATTTAAAACCACAAGCGACAAATAAATTTTCGGCGCACTTACAAATTGTCAACTACATTACATTATTTCGACCTTCACTAAGAAGGTTCAGCAAGAATCTTAACAAGCAACATTAATTTCGGATAATGGGGCACTTAGATACGGTCTAATCACGTTGTCAGAAATGGAATCTCAGTGCTGAAAATTTCATGTGTTAAACTCAGTGGGGGAGTTTAAAAAAATGAATTCCCATTTTTTCCAATTTCCCCATAGATATAATCAACGTGTTATAACATGCCTTCACATACAAATACAAATCCAAAGTGCCGCATATCAGTGTATTATCAAAATTCCTCCAAGTATATCTACGATTTGGAAGCCCACTTTCAATGAAGGATAATCCTACATAATTTGTATGCTATGCGAATTCTACTTGCGCGTGTTAGACTTTGTATAGAAATTCTACATTCTTAACGTAGCGCCATCTATCGGCGATTAGCCACCACTTTATACACACATGTATCGCTACGCCCATGTACCGGCACTCGGGCACTTTATACTATATGCCTAACATGTCGAAGTATCGGCACTCGGCCACTCGGGTACACGGTGCTCGGGTCAAGCGTCTATGTACGGTATATAAGCAACAGTGCAAGAGCAGTTACCTTTATCGTCGTGCTTATCGGCGTCCTTGTCCGCGTCGGCCGCCAGCTCGGCGCCGCCTTCCAGCGGCACCGGGTTCAGGTACTGTGCACATTACAATATATCACACCGATGAAAAGGTAAAATAAGTACACAAATCTACTCTACATCTTCACATGACGCATTTAAATTTGACTCAGGTTGGATGAGGCCCGGTCCAGCGATTAAGAGCATAGGCCGCTTAGCTCGCTGGATCCGATACACGGTCCGCCACAAACGGTTATTTATCTCAGACAGACGAGCCTCGGTGATCACTACGAACACCGCGCTACCACAACGTCACGAGACATTGAAAGCATATGCTTCCCTTTATAACAGCTCTATCCATGTCCTTATGTCATGCATGATTTTCTAGTGACTACAGAAACAGCCAACCTATGAAAGTGTGGAGCCGTTACCTTAGATGGCCTGGGTCTCGGGTTCTTGTCGGGCGAGATGCCCATCTCGTTGAGGATCTCCGCCATCACCTTAGTGTTGATACCGCAGTTGTTCGCCACGTTTTTGTGACACCGCTTATGGACATTCATCGAACATACTAGAATACACAGAAAATATTTTAAACTCAGTACAGGTACGGTACGGGCGCTTGTACGGGTCTGCAAGTTTTTTAAGCACTTCTGACTTAGTTCAAACCGTCCTAAACATACTTTTGCAAAGGATCACAATGTGCCAGACAATATAGATTACTAAGACTAGTTTGAACTGACAGAGAATAACAGTACTAATGTTCAGCCGTACCTTCACACTGCAGCCCCTGCTTGATGAGCCCGTACAGCAGCGAGCCGCAGTGGTCGCAGAACGTGAAGCGCTTGTACGAGTGCACCACGAACTAATGTTCAGCCGTACCTTCACACTGCAGCCCCTGCTTGATGAGCCCGTACAGCAGCGAGCCGCAGTGGTCGCAGAACGTGAAGCGCTTGTACGAGTGCACCACGAACTAATGTTCAACCGTACCTTCACACTGCAGCCCCTGCTTGATGAGCCCGTACAGCAGCGAGCCGCAGTGGTCGCAGAACGTGAAGCGCTTGTACGAGTGCACCACGAACTAATGTTCAACCGTACCTTCACACTGCAGCCCCTGCTTGATGAGCCCGTACAGCAGCGAGCCGCAGTGGTCGCAGAACGTGAAGCGCTTGTACGAGTGCACCACGAACTAATGTTCAACCGTACCTTCACACTGCAGCCCCTGCTTGATGAGCCCGTACAGCAGCGAGCCGCAGTGGTCGCAGAACGTGAAGCGCTTGTACGAGTGCACCACGAACTAATGTTCAACCGTACCTTCACACTGCAGCCCCTGCTTGATGAGCCCGTACAGCAGCGAGCCGCAGTGGTCGCAGAACGTGAAGCGCTTGTACGAGTGCACCACGAACTAATGTTCAGCCGTACCTTCACACTGCAGCCCCTGCTTGATGAGCCCGTACAGCAGCGAGCCGCAGTGGTCGCAGAACGTGAAGCGCTTGTACGAGTGCACCACGAACTAATGTTCAACCGTACCTTCACACTGCAGCCCCTGCTTGATGAGCCCGTACAGCAGCGAGCCGCAGTGGTCGCAGAACGTGAAGCGCTTGTACGAGTGCACCACGAACTAATGTTCAACCGTACCTTCACACTGCAGCCCCTGCTTGATGAGCCCGTACAGCAGCGAGCCGCAGTGGTCGCAGAACGTGAAGCGCTTGTACGAGTGCACCACGAACTAATGTTCAACCGTACCTTCACACTGCAGCCCCTGCTTGATGAGCCCGTACAGCAGCGAGCCGCAGTGGTCGCAGAACGTGAAGCGCTTGTACGAGTGCACCACGAACTAATGTTCAACCGTACCTTCACACTGCAGCCCCTGCTTGATGAGCCCGTACAGCAGCGAGCCGCAGTGGTCGCAGAACGTGAAGCGCTTGTACGAGTGCACCACGAACTAATGTTCAACCGTACCTTCACACTGCAGCCCCTGCTTGATGAGCCCGTACAGCAGCGAGCCGCAGTGGTCGCAGAACGTGAAGCGCTTGTACGAGTGCACCACGAACTAATGTTCAACCGTACCTTCACACTGCAGCCCCTGCTTGATGAGCCCGTACAGCAGCGAGCCGCAGTGGTCGCAGAACGTGAAGCGCTTGTACGAGTGCACCACGAACTAATGTTCAACCGTACCTTCACACTGCAGCCCCTGCTTGATGAGCCCGTACAGCAGCGAGCCGCAGTGGTCGCAGAACGTGAAGCGCTTGTACGAGTGCACCACGAACTAATGTTCAACCGTACCTTCACACTGCAGCCCCTGCTTGATGAGCCCGTACAGCAGCGAGCCGCAGTGGTCGCAGAACGTGAAGCGCTTGTACGAGTGCACCACGAACTAATGTTCAACCGTACCTTCACACTGCAGCCCCTGCTTGATGAGCCCGTACAGCAGCGAGCCGCAGTGGTCGCAGAACGTGAAGCGCTTGTACGAGTGCACCACGAACCGGTGCGGTACGTTCACGTTGAACCGCTGGCCGCCGGACACGCCCACCGAGCTCTGTTGCTGGTGTGCCAACACCAACAAACATCACAAAAAAGAATCATTAAAATTCAGATCCAAAATTACAACATCAATCTTATATCTCCCAAGCGGAAGATGGCAGTGACATACTCTGTAAACCCCTACCTCGGTAATGATGCTATATTCTCATGTGTAGAGGATTATACTGGGCACAAATCTAGTAGCGACCCTACGGTTTTAGAACCCTGAATGCGATTGTTCTATTCTTCCCAATAAGATATATTTATTAATTCGGAAAACAACAGCAATATACAAATATTGCATACTAATGTAATAATAAGCAGGTTTTTACCACTGCTTAATAAAGAAATTACGTATTTTACTAATATCCGACGATCAAAAGACTTGAATGCTAAATAGATGACTTACCTCCTCTTTCATCCCCGGGCACTTGGTGACAACGGACGAGTGGCATCGCTTGTGCACCACACACGTGCAAACTGAGACAAAACATAACAATCAGTGCATAATACCTGTATATAATTATTAATTAATTACATACAATTCAGTTGGCCCTTAAACAGCTTAAAAATGGAAAAGCCCCGGGTGAGGACGGCGTCACGACTGAGCTTCTGAGGGCAGGAGGTACCCCAGTACTTAAGGAGCTTCGGAAGTTATTTAACACTGTCCTCTACACTGGGAGAACTCCGCAGGCAAGGAACAGAAGCGTGGTCGTCCTGTTTTTCAAAAAGGGTGACAAAACCCTTTTGAAAAACTATCGACCCATATCGCTTCTGAGCCATGTATACAAGCTGTTTTCAAGGGTCATCACGAACCGTCTTGCGCGAAGGCTCGACGAGTTTCAACCCCCGGAGCAGGCCGGGTTTCGAAGTGGTTACGGCACCATAGACCACATCCACACAGTGCGGCAGATTATACAGAAGACTGCAGAGTATAATCTGCCCCTATGTCTAGCCTTCGTGGACTATGAGAAGGCCTTTGACACTGTCGAGACCTGGTCAGTTCTGGACTCCTTGCAACGATGCCAAGTTGATTGGCGACACATGGGATGCCTTTTTGAAGCTGCAACGATGACCGTCCAAGTACAGAACCAGCGGACTGAACATATCCACCTGCGCCGCGGAGTGCGCCAAGGTGATGTCATATCACCAAAACTGTTCACCAATGTACTGGAGGATATGTTCAAGACGCTGGACTGGAAAGGTCGCGGCATCAATATAAATGGCGTATACATCTCTCACCTGCGATTTGCAGACGACATCGTCATCATGGCTGAAACGTTGCAAGACCTACAACAAATGCTGGACAGCCTTGCTAATTCGTCTCAGCGAATCGGTCTCCGGATGAACTTAGATAAAACTAAAGTTATGATCAACAAGCATGTTGACCCGGGACCGATCGCCGTAAACGGAGCCCCCCTCGAAGTTGTTTCTGAGTACGTATACCTAGGGCAGGTGCTCCAACTGGGTAAAAACAACTTCGACGAGGAAGTTAAGAGACGGATACAGCTGGGCTGGGCAGCATTTGGGAAACTCCGTCGAGTCTTCTTATCGCCCATACCCCAATGCTTAAAAACGAAAGTTTTTAATCAGTGCGTCCTACCTGTAATGACATACGGAGCCGAAACGTGGCCACTCACTGTGCGGCTTGTCCACCAGTTCAAGGTCGCTCAACGAGCTATGGAAAGAGCTATGCTCGGAGTTTCTCTTAGGGATCGAATCCGGAACGAAGTTATTCGTCAGAGAACCAAGGTTACCGACATAGCTCAGCGAATTAGCAAGCTGAAGTGGCAGTGGGCAGGTCACATATGCCGCAGAACCGATGGCCGTTGGGGCAGACTGGTTCTTGAGTGGAGACCGCGTGTCGGCAAACGTAGTGTAGGGCGCCCTGTAGCTAGGTGGGGCGACGATATTCGTAAGGCAGCGGGCAGGGATTGGAGAAGGAGAGCTGAAGATCGAGCTCAGTGGCGTGCCATGGGAGAGGCCTACGTCCAGCAGTGGACTGACAAGGGCTGATGACGATGAATTAATTACATCTAGAGTATCGTTTGTTTACCCACCTTGGCACTGGTAACCTTGCTTGCCGAGACCCCTGCAAAAGACATATATGAATTAATCAAATTGTTTATAAGTTAATTTAGTCTAGTTTAAAATCACTGCATGGAAAATCATAAAAAAAGGCATGATTGCATAGTCTAAAATCTATATTGCATGCAAGACTGAAGCCTAGATTTATCTGTGTCTATTCAGGATTAATCAAACAAATTGACACACAATATTAAATGCTTAATATTTCGCTGTTAATCTTTGATTTTTACAGTAACCTGAAGTAAATATGTGGTTAAGTGCTCCGATTATTGAGAGAATAGCATTCACTTAGGCTAACACTATTTAATAATAATAAATTAAACACTATTTAGTAATATTATAAGTAGCTTTCTGTCTGGGCGTAGTGCATAGCAGCCAATTGCTAAAGTAACCGTCAAATCAAGTTCATATTTTGTATACAAGAGCACTTACGAAGGATTCTTATACCTTACCGACGAGGATGTTATCCAACGTTTTCGTCAGCAGTACTTCGCCATGGTACTTAAGAAATTATAAGCATCACGACCGTATCCCATAGTGGACGTCCTGCGTCTGATGATGATGAAGTCCCCAAAGTGTCGCGTTTGCTTTTGTTAAGCCTCATACTCATTACGGGACAGAAGTCCCGCGACACGTGTCGCTCGAGATGTCGCGAAGTCGAGCGTCCCGCGTCGAATGTGAACACAAGTCGACTTTTGTTCCTCAACAAACGCGCGCGACAGTCAACAGGTTGCGGAATGTCGCCAAACTTGTCTACGAACATCGCTCGACTAAGTCTGACGTCACCAGCGACAATGTCGTAGGATATTTGTCTCTCAATAAATACGATGCTTTATGCTTCGGACTCACCATATGAACTCGCGGCAGTGGCTGCAGAAGGTGGGCTGCCGCAGGAAGGTGGCCATGAACTTGTGTCCGTTGACCTGGTGCACGCGGCGCCGCATGGCCCCGCGGCGCCGTGCGAACCCCGTGCCCTCCTTGAACTCGCGCCCCCCCGCGCCCGCCGTGCCGCCCCCGCCGCTCCGCGGCGCCTCTACGCCCGCTGCGGAGGACAGGCTTTGTATAGCACTTCAATGGTAGTATCAACCCTAATCCGTCACGATAAAGTACTTTTTTCAAATAAGACATATTTTCTTAGTCTTGACAATATTTTAAATTATCGTTTTAGCGCTTCAGAGAAACATACTACATTTTATATATGATATAAAAGTAATAATAAAACTGTGTACATATTTTAAAAAAATACGTAATTCGATGTTCAATATAATTCTAACAACAAAAATAATCACAAAGTGAAATAAACATCAAACTAGGATAAACTTTAAATTAAAACCAACCTTGAGAATTCCATTTCAGATCAATTTTGAGATGCAGTTTCCCTTGAGGTTCTAGATCCACCTGAAAAACAGTGCATTAGAGTATATGTATCACTTAAAAGCATCTAGAGTTCCTTGGTCTATTGGAAGGCTTCGATGAGAACATGATCCAAAGCAAAAATAAGATGTAGTTACCCCCTTAATTCCTGAGATAAAAAAGCTTTCTCATGCCGTATGCCCTGACTTTTATATTCAAATCCTAAAATCCTAAGTACCAACATCTACACAAACCTTATGGTATTTTTGAGCAAATAAAAGACACTGAACATATAATTGGTGTTACATATATGTATATATACTATACACACACAAGGTGTAACACATATAACACAAGACTTCAGACACCCCAACTATATTATTGCTTTACGAATTCAATACGAAAATCAAACTTCCAATTTTTAGGAGTTTTCTACCATTTTATAAACGCTTTGGTACCTAAAGTTGACCAAGAAATTTAATAAATAATTATCTTTTGTGTGCATATTGATGTGTGTGTAATAGGAATGCATTTAAAATAGCCGTATTGCTTTGAATAATTAGTAAATTTTAAACAAAATTTACTAATTATTTAAAGCAATACAGCGAACTGAACGAATAACAGCATTTCTTTATAATATAATAAAAAATAACTAACTTTAAAAATAGTTGGAATCGATTCAGTTGCCGATTTAGAACAAACTAGTCTTGCATTAATTATGTTACACCTTGAATACACATATTTATTATTTAAAAACTAATAACACAGTCTGTCAATACTATAAACAGTGACACGAGATAAAAAAATAACGAGCTTTACAGAAGTCACATATGATGTGTAACATCTGACATGTTATCCTACCATGAAATTGAGAGAACTCATTGGTCAAATCAAATAGCGCGAGCTTCGCCGGTTCCACCGCACGCGCTCATTGGTCAAATCAAATAGCGGGCGCTTCCCCGGTTTCCTGTAACACATTTCCGTCCCTATTCGAAAATCACTCCCACAAAAAATATCCAACAACCGAGAGGACACATCAACAACAATACAGAAATAAGTTTCAACTTGAGGCTTCTCACTGTCAGGTATAGTATTACCTAGATATTTTGAACGCAGTAACCACGGACTGGAACAACTACGCCTTAATTCGCTTTGACCAATTAAACGCTTCACGCGCCGCGTTGCGATTACTTCGTGAAATAATTGTTTAATGGTATCGCATCGCACCTCGTAGGTCATAGCGAATAATGGCCCTGAAATAGGTAAAAATATGTAGGGACATATTTTTATCAGATTATTATTAGATAATCTGATAAAAATATATTTCCTAGATATTTCTAACACAATCACCAGTAGAGCATAATTAATATTGTGATCAAAATATAAACAACTGCCTCGTTGATATTGAAGGTCATCACAAGACCCTGGCTTCGAATTCTAGTTCGGATAATATTGATTAAGGTTTTTCGTTCGAAAAATTCTTACTAGCAATCCAGAGTGTGGGATAAAGGCATCGAGGTAAATAAATAGAGATGAAAACGTCACTTCGGCGAGTCATTTTGTGATTTTTTATTAATACCTGTTACTCGACAGACGTCAGGCAGGCCAATGAATGACAAAAGCTTGTAACTTGGCTGCGGGCATATTCTTAGCCGACATACACTTACGCCGTTACTGCTAATCTAGTGTTAACATATATATCTATGGATAAAGGCCAGTAAAATAAGCATGCCCCTTTTGTACCTGACATCGACGGCGACATGTGGATCTACAAGGTACACCTCTGTCACAGTTGGGGAATATAGGCATGACTGTACTAATTTATTTTAAGTAAGACCTCGTATAGTAAGCGGGAGAGTAAAATAATATACCTAAAAATCGTCTGAAGATTTTTGCCTATCGAAAGAGAGAAATAGATTTTCATCTCATTGTTGAACAATTAGGCCACCAAACTAATAATAATTTGAAAAGAATAAGATCAAAACGATTGTAATGACATCACGGAAACAAACGCACTGACTCACGCGCGTATCCGAGAAATTTAGCAGAGTCCGAGGAAACGAGGAAAACTGGATCACCCAATTTCCTCTGGGCATTACATAGTGTGTAATACACACAATTTAAACATTCGTTAATACTTTCAATATGTAAAAAAATATTAAAGATACCTAACGATTGCTGCTTGTATAATATAGAGATGACCCCGTTGATTTAGCTTTCTTTCCAAAATGTTACACTTCCCTAGAAATTATTCCTGTCATATAAACAAATAAATATAAAATGATGTAATATACACAAACCGTGAGACTGAAACAATTCGTCGGCTAAATGTAACAGAAAGGCACAACTCAAAAATAAGATAATAATTTCAAAATTATAAGACTAAATGGCTTCTGTTCCTGGTTTACTTGCGTCGTAATTTCCTTCAACCAGCGAAATATATGTGTGTGGGTCACACAAAGATTTGTTTAGTGCTAAATTGGACGCGTGGCTACTGCATCCATTTAGCGGAGCAGCCTACGCTGATTACTAGACCAAGCCGCCAATTTAAAATGATAAAGAACACATCATTCATATTAAATAGTTTTTCCTCTACTTAGTAGCCTTACAATATCCATAAGAAACAGTTTTTCTACTTTGGTAGGTACACAAAACAGACACATTTAACACAAACATCACACAAGTCTGAAATAGAAACCTCTTCCTCCAAATGTGAGTATTTTGGATCTGGACATGAGAATCTCCTTTTGAAATTATTCATCGTAACTATGTGTAACCGACGAAGCGTGATCTTAACTAAATCACTGTACTAGTGTACAGTATCATGCTAAATTTGTAACAACAGACTTGAACAATGAAATAGACTAAATTAGTCATTTATAGAATTGTAATTCTTCATCTCCGTAAACGGCGAGCGTGTATGAGACGACCTATGAGAGTGGGGGAAGCCAGAGAGGTATGTAAGGAAAGAACCTGTTGGGACTCTGTTCTCTCTGCCTACCCCGCAAGGGATCTGGCGTGATGATATAGAATAGTAATTCTTCGTTGAAAGAAAAAGTTATTGCTTCATAGAGGAATCAAATTTTCGTTAACTCAGCTAGGCACCGGTGCAAGTACCTAAGAAGATTAATATTTCTGTATGAATGCAATATGTTACTTTAGAAACTAGATAAGGTGCCACCTAATGAATGCATTTACCTACATATCTTCTTAATAATCATCCTTTACAGGAATAACCTCACGCCAGATCCCTTGCGGGGTAGGCAGAGAGTACAGAGTGAGGTTATAGATAGATAGATAGATAGATACAGGAATAACTTACAAATTAACTTACACGTGGACATCAAAGTTCGTTATTATTTCATTTATTACACTACGCATTTGTGTATAGAATATAGAATCGCGATTCTTAGTAAAATCTTCTATACCGTGTAAAACACGGTTTACGAACATAGTTCTGACAACTATACATGTTAATGGACACACTTGGAATTATAGAATTAACAAATACCACCTAATATTAAATTGCTTCTGCTACTACCATGATTATTTCACTAATGCAGTCCCTGTCTATTTCACTAATGCAGTCTAAGAAAAGCAATTAAAGCAAATATTATGGGAGCTTGATAACATTCTTCATAGATAAACATGGCAGACTTTAATATCTTATCATGAGATTACAGCTGATAGCGGCAGAATCATCTGAGGATCTTGGTAATCAGTCTTCATCACACTTATTAAAGTGCCAGTGGTTTAACAGAGAGCAAAAAAAAAAATTAATTCACGCTTTGAGTTGTCTGCATTCACGTCAACGTTTAGCTAGGGAAATGGTCCATCATTCAGCATTGTCATTTGAATGTGTAAATTAAATAAATACAAGGTAAGACCTATTATTTTTATAGAATTATATTTAATCATAATTAAGGAAGTCCTATAGCTTGGGTCAAATGGCCAGCATAGAAAATAAGGATAAGGTATATACATAATATGAAAACTAAGGCTATGACTAGCACATGGTGATAACAGCTTAATCTAGCCTGAGTGCAGACTATTCGGCTCACACATTCTAGTAGCTATGGATATCCTACAGAATATTTTTTGTTAGTACCACAATTCCTGTATGTTGGTTTTCATGACCCCGGTTTAACTCCTAATATTGGACAATAGACAATATAGTCCTAAAAACAATACAAGCAATGTTTCTTACCCAAAAATCCGAAGCATCCTTATCCCTGTGTATCAGATCTTCAAACGGGATTGTGCAGTTAGCCACAAAGTCGTCGGGAGGTATGGCAGCATCATGGAACACTGTGATCCCCAAACTGTTGACAAATTGTTTCATTATTGGGCAGACCAATGTAGAAACCCATGAGAAAGTTAATACCATTGACAATGTTTGATTATACATATAGGTTTAGAAAAACCCAAATTTGCAAGCTTTGTTTTGTAGTTTGGAATTTATGACTATAAGGCATGGGTTTTACCAATTAGGCTAGCACTGCTTTGTTATTAAAGAAAATGGCAAGTTAATAAATATGTAATAAATTACTTAGTATTTTCCTTTAGACTAGACACTTTCCCTAACAGAAGTGAGAAAAAATCGGGCACACTCCACCATGCATACCCTGTCGTGATTGGTGGAGGTAAAACTAAGTATATTAATATTAAAACTTTAATATAATATCAACCTATACTGCCCACTGCAGGGCAAATGCCTTCGAATGAATCGAGGTGAAAGAGATTATCAAGCCACTTATAAGGCTTCCAACTCTGCTTAACAACTACCACATTAAGTGCTACCCAGGACCATCGGCTTAACGTGTCTTTTGAAGCACAGAGACACTTGAATATGAAAATGCCAATAACGGTCACCAATCTCACACTGACCGAGTCGAATGTAGCTTGGTAATCGATAAGAACACCATGGTCTCACAGCACTACAAGCGCCTCAGAAACTTAAATTCAATAAAAAAGAAATAATTACTTTAGTAGCACAATTACGACTCAATGAAGTCAACAAGCTTTGATTTATGGTAGATGGTTTCAAACCAATTCCTATGGCCCAGAAAGCCCCCGGACATACATCACCAAGTAGTAGAATAGTCTCATTCCCACTTCTTACTGGCTGCCACTAAAAGTGACTAAAGGAGGATTTTTTTTTTAAACAAGACAATTTCAGCATCACAAAAATCCATCACTCTAAGCCAAAATGAATTGCTTGCTAGCTTGACCACTGATAAGTCGAAAAAAAAATGTGGACATTTATATATCTATGGATATCACCACATTACTTGCCTGCGAGGAATTTGATGTAATGATAGTAATAGCACCAATAGCTTACACACGCGAGTATAATTAGTGTTCAAGTGTAGATACACTGTGTAGGTAGGCATCTGCCTACCACCTCTATAATACTAGATCTACAATGCTAATAGGCAAAGAACTAAATGACAGCACATCCTGTCCGTGGGCAGTCTATAAGTGGCCATTGACGGACGATTTAGCGCAGTGGTTAAGAGCTTAAGCCGCTCTGCCCACTGCGTCTAATAGACGCAGGTTGGAGTCCCGCACGGGACAAATCTTTGTGTGATCCACAATTATTTGTTCCGGTCTGGGTATTTGTGTATGTGAATTTTCATGTTTGTAAACGCACCCACGACACAGGAATAAATCCTAGTGTGGGGCTACATTTTAAAAAAAAAAAAAAAAAGAAAAAAAAATTACTAACATAGCTTATAAAATAAACAGTGTATCACTAATTACAATATTTGTAAGGATTGCTTTAATTTACCTTGCTTCTCAGGTAAAAATTACTAATCTAGTCCAAAAGTATAATTTTATCCTACTTCCTACTAATATAAATGTGAAATTTTGTATATTGTTACTCAATCATGCAAAAACAGCTAAATGGATTTCGATGAAATTTGGCACACAGATAGTTTATTACCTGAATTAACACATATGATACTTTTTATCCAGAAAAAAATGTAGGTTCCTGTCTAAAGTCAACGCGGTAGAAGCCGCGGGCAGAAATTTATTATATTATATTTTTAAATTTTATAATATTTATTCAATAATTTTACAGCACACTAGTCAATCAATCAAACATTTTACAACTGACAATTACCAAAACAATCTAATAGTATCTGATAAATATAATAAATAAAACAATTAATGGTGTGACACGTTACCTGCTGACATTGTGTACTTCGTGAATAAAGGTCTCATTCCACACAGGATCGAAGGTCTTGGGTTTGGTGCTCGAACGGTCTAGATGATGCTCGTCGGCGTCTATCGACACGTACGGGTCTATCGGCTGGTCGTCTGCAACCACAACCCATATTTACATATTATACCAACACCCATTTCGGTAAACACGATACACATTATTCCTGCGCAGAATTTCGCCTAGACAACGTCTCTACAATGAAAATTTTCGCACGATCACTCGCAATGGTACGTCGGGAAGCGATTACAGCCGCGAGACGAGCCTCACCTGGCTTCCCGAAGGTCATGTTATGCCTTTTCTGAAAGTCGGTTGGCCTGAGACCCGTAGCCTCGCAAACCCGCACTCGCACCGTGCCACTGAACATGGTGCCGCCGACCAACGAGCCGTTTCAGCGAGACCGCGCCGCCACACGATCACTTCCACACTTTAAACCCACTTAAAATCATTGAAGGTGCTTCATAATTGAAACAGAAATTAAATAAAAGTCTTGACAGCGACGAGATCCGCCATGGATGGATATTTTAGTCTATGGTCACTAATGGATTCCAATTTCGATTTCCTGAAGAATGCGAGTTTGGCTATGGATGTTACAGACTCAAATAGGATTCTTGTTAGAACGAGTTTTTTTTTATTGTGAGCCTTATGCTTTATATGAACAAAATCTCAAAGAATTTGGAACAAGAATCCACATTCTTTGACAATATCCATCACAAAACATAATGGAAACAAATGGTCTAAACACAGTTTAAACAGTTTTTCTTTCGTAGTTCGTTAGGGATTAGTTCTAACGTGTCTATCTATGTCATCACACCAGATCCTTTGCAGGGTAGGCAAAAAGTACAAAGGTTCCCAACCTTGTTCCAACAGGTTCTTTCTTTACATACCTCTCTAGCTTCGTCCACAGTTCGCCTCATATACGCTTGCAGATTACAGAGACTCTTGACTTGCCCTTCAGATAAGCAACAATCTATTTAGTCATGCCAAAAGTTAAGAGCTCTTTTCCAATACTAACATTCATTTTTCCGATGGAGTGTTGTGTGAGGCACAGGGAGGTTTCAGGTCTGGAAGAGGATGTTCGGATCAAGTTTTCTCCCTCCGCAACATCGTAGAAAAGCATCTGGCAGTAGGCCGGAAGGTTTTCTGCGGTTTTGTGGACCTGGAGAAGGCGTTTGATAGAGTAGTGCGAAAGAGACTTTGGGACATTTTGCCAGAGTATGGTATAAACGGCACCCTGTTGCGAGCCCTCCAGTCCACCTACGTGGACAGCAAGGCATGCGTACGGGTGGGTGGTAACATGTCACCTTGGTTTGACGTTAAAATCGGTGTCAAGCAGGGTTGCGTGTTGTCCGCTAGACTGTTTATAGTGTATCTGGATAAAAGTCTTCAAAGACTGTGTGCGATGACTGAAGGGGTAAAAATGGGTGATCTAGTGATAAACCACCTATTGTATGCAGATGACGCGGTTTTGATAGCGCCAACAGCCACTGATCTGCAAACACTAGTCACAGTTATGAGAGACGACTGCATGAATAATGGCTTACATTTGAATGTGAAGAAAACCAAAATTATGGTATTTGAACGGGAAGAAACCAGAACGAATGCAAGGATTGTGGTTGGTAACGATGTGCTGGAGCAAGTGAATGAGTTTGTATATCTTGGATGCGCCTTCAGTAAGGATGGGAAATACACCGCTGATATAGAGAGAAGAGTGAATGCAGGTAATAGAGTGAATGGTGCGATGGGAAGGCTACTTGGGAGCCGGCACTTAAGCCAAAAGGCGCAGCTGGCCATGCATAACGGAGTGCTTGTCCCAACGCTGTTATATGGCAGTGAGAGTTGGGTATGTAAGAAGGAGAACGAAAGCAGGATAAATGCGGTCGAAATGCGATCTCTGCGGAAGATGTGCGGAGTCACGCTGACCGACCGTATTCGCAACAGCGTAGTAAGAAAGCGAGTAGGTATGAAAGATAGTATCGGTGTAAAGATGAGAAAGGGTATGCTCCGTTGGTTCGGGCATATAGAAAGGATGCCAGAAGAAAGAATGACAAAACAGATATACAATGCGAAAGTGGAAGGATGTAGGTGCCGGGGAAGACCTAGACTATCTTACCATGACCAAATAGACCGTGTCTTATCTGAAGGGCAAGTCAAGAGTCTCCGTAACCGGCGAGTGTGTATGAGACGAACTATGAGAGTGGAGGAAGCCAGAGAGGTATGTAAGGAAAGAACCTGTTGGAACTCTGTACTCTCTGCCTACCCCGCGAGGGAGCTGGCGTGATGATATAGATAGATAGATAGATATAAACTGTTAGGTCTTCTTCTTCTTTCTTCCGATATTCTTTATTTTCCTTTCTCATCGTTACACCAATACTATCTATCATACCTATACGGTTTCTGACTACGATGTTGCAAGCACGGTTCATTAGCTTGACTCCGCCCAACACTTCGTCATCAACTACAATCCTTGCATTAATTCGGGACTTTTCTTGTGCAAAACCATAATCTTAGTTTTTATTACATTCAAAATTTACGCTTTATGCGATAGAGACAGGATAAAAACATAGAGAGATTATAAACGAAGTTCAGCCATACACTTTTTCCGGACATTTGGTACCATTTAGGTAACGATTTAGTTTCATGGTTCGAACTTCTTTTTTATTTAAAATTTATGATTTGTCATATTGACGTAGGCTCCACGCAAATTTATCGGTTAATATTTGTTTATCTAGTGACTGTATCTTCGGAGACTTTAAATTTGTTTTCAATAAATAAAAAGATATATAATTAAAATGTTTGTGAAAATATGGTGCCACACAACTAAAATACCGTGCTTTATATTGGAATGCAAATCTTTTTGGTCTAGAAAAGCAGATGAAGCTTAATTATGTAAGCTTCGGCCGGTGACTTTGTTTTGCTGTAACATGGTAAAGATAAAATGTATTTTCTAAAAAAGATGTAACTAGTTTGAAGATGCATAATAAGTACACCAAATTGACTGTTTTCCCTGAGCATAAATGATTAGATTTAGATAGAATCTTAATAATCGTACTTCCAAAGAGATTAGTCTTAATGATTGGAAAATTTACATCGATATCGATAGAATTTTAGCAAATTGGTAAATAAATAATTGTTAACGCGTTTTTTTTTGTATTAGTATACCTACAGATATTGCAACCTAAATGAATAGTGTGTTTATGCAATACTAAGAGCACATTTAAGTTGAACTCAGTAAAATGGCATCTTTTCAAAACATTTTTCAAAAGAGTGCTTCGATGTTGGACTCAAATAGCGAAGATTATAACCAGTAGCAGTTTCAATGTAAAATTAACTTCAATTTGTTCTCTTTTAAATTAATGATATCTTTTGCAATAGGTTTTTTCTTACATATTTTGTTCGCACTTATTGAAATAAATAAAAACATCATGAAAGGTTCAATTTTATTTTTTGCAAGCTTTCATTTAACGTACAATTTTCGTATGTCTATCTGTCTGTCTTTCCGTTTCAAATCTTGTGATCCATTTTTCAAGCACGTGCAGGTATCCGATTGAGCTAAAATTTGGCATACGTATGTAAGTCCGATGACAATGCAATATTATGGTATCATGGAGCTGGTCTGATGATAGAGTCGGAAAGTGAGTATAGGAACATGTGACCTATACAACATAACCCCCTCATATTTAGGTTGATTAGATTGGTATTGAGAAATACTACACCGTCACGCCTATATTCCCCAAGCGGGGGTGGCAGAGGTGTACTGAGTACACCCACGTTTAGCCGACGATGTTAGGTCCCATGTAATAGGGGGCGAGCCTATTGCCATATACCGGGTACAATTCCAGACTCCGGACTCGTACTAGAAAGTTTTCGTCAGAAAAACTACACTTGTCCGACCTAGGATTTGAACCCAGTACCTCGTGATCACAAATCGATGCACTTTGCCACTAGATTAACGAGGCAGTCGTAAATAGGAGAAATACTATTTAACCAGATAGTGTTCAGGGTCTGATGATGAAACCGAAAGTTGGCCAATGGAAGCACACAAGTACTCAATATAACCCTGCCGTGTTTGGGCTCGTTGATTGTCTTGACGAGTACTTTACACCCAGATGGTGTCCAGGGTCTAATGGTGGAGCCGGAGGGTGGCCAATGAAACTACTAACATATAACGAATGTCAAGATTCTTTAGATACAATTACTATTATTGATTACTACAAAACTTAAGTAAAATACGCATCTATAATTGGCAATATGAGATACAGCGATAATTTGTATTGCAAAAAATATTTAATTTTCGACATATATACAAAATGATTTCATCGATAAAGCTTTCGCAGTTATATGGGAAAGTATCAATACTACACCTGTGGGAAAATACAAGTATGGGCTATAGTCTATGTCATTAATGTCAAAAAAAATAAATGTACAAGGGTGTAACTGGTAATGATAAATTCCCCTTTCTTATCACTGACATGACAAGTGTAAGCAGTGCAAATATATAATCTTGTACATGCTCCCTCTATGTTTTTATCCTATATCTATGTTTTATGCAATATTTGTGTTTTACATAGACGAAGAAGGCCTAGACACCGCATATCGCCGCGGTAGCGTGTCAAATTTATGTCGGTGTGAGTTTGTAACTCTGCGTTAGTGTGCATGATTAGGCAAGTGTAGAATTTATCGACAAAAAAATACAATTTATGTTTAAAAAATATTTACTTCATGCTAAATGATAATTGAATCATCTAAATTATGCTTTCGAATTACTACGAGTATTTTATATAAGTTCACACATACGTATTATAATACAAATCTTAAAAACGAATCTGTAAACATCGCTGTTAGATACAATTTAATAGAATAGTAAAGCCTCATTGGTAATGCGCATAGCGATCACAAGGTCGTCAGTTCGAATCCTATGTCAGAAAATAGTAATTATTATTATTATTATAAGCCTACACTGTCCCACTGCAGGTCGAAGGTCTCCCCTCCCTTATTCCTCTTGTCCCGGTCCAGTGCAAGCTGATGCCATTCCTTGTCGTAGGAATCCAGCTCGTCTCGCCACCTCTTTCTGGGCCTGCCGCGCTGTCATTTTCCGCCTGGTGGCACCCACTGTGTGGTTGTTTTAGCCCAAAACGCATCCGACATGCGGCAGATATGTCCGGCCTAGTTCCATTTTAGTCTTGCAGCTGAGTGACTTACGTCAGTGATTTGTGTTTTGGAGCGCAGAATCGAGTTTCTGACACAATCTCTAAGCTTTACTCCAAGAAAGCTACGCTCCTTTGCTCGTTGGCAAACCCCAAGAGTGGACTTTTGACGATCAGTTTATGACCAAGTCTGTGCTCCGTAAGTGAGGGTGGGGAGAATGCACATGTCCACAAGTTTCCCTTTAATTAAACCGGGTGACGTCCCTTCATTAAATGTTTCATTGACCAATAGTTCTTCCAGGCGTAAAATAGTAATTATTCGATAAAAAAAATCTAGTCCGGAGTCTGGCACTGTGCTCTGTATAATATCAATAGATTCATCCTCTACTACATGAGACCTTACATTGTTGAACGACAAGTGAGTGTACACAGTACACCACTCCCACTCCCGCTTGGGGAATATAAGCGTAGTGGTGGTTATAATTTTTACATCACATTTACCCTACGTTCGCATGAGCGCTTTTTCAATGCACGTTAGTCATGAACTTAGAATGTATGGTCAGCGCATATCGCTGAGGTAGCGTATCAATTTTATGTGTGAGTTTGTGGATCTGCGTTAGTGTACTTTAATAGAGAAGTGATTACTAGGACAGGCTTTATCGACGTAAAAGACAATTTATGATTAAAAAAATATTTATTTCACTGAACAGAAAATCTTGAGTTACCTGAGAATCTATAGTAAATGGGAAATTCTTGAGAAGTAACAGAGAAACATTCAGCTGGAGATATTTATTCCAACTGGCACAACAATAGACTTAACCTACCCTCCACCTATAATTATAAAACCGTTAGTGTGTGTGTGTTCTTAATACACTACACTCCTCCACACTTAAATTCTACTTATTACGACGGACGATTTAGCGCAGTGGTTAAGAGCTTAAGCCGCTCTGCCCACTGCGTCTAATAGTCGCGGGTTCGAGTCCCGCACGGGACAAATCTTTGTGTGATCCACAATTATTTGTTCCGGTCTGGGTATTTGTGTATGTGAATTTTCATGTTTGTAAACGCACCCACGATACAGGAATATAATATAATCCTAGTGTGGGGCTAAAAAAAAAATAAAAAAAAAAAAAAAAACCCCAATTATTTCTTAAGTCTACATTGGCGAACCGGTCGACTTGAACGCGGGATTGTTGGATTTGTATCGGGGACAGGTTCACGGGGTATAGGCTCACTGTTGACTAAAGAAGGAATCGACAAAGTTTGTTCAATCGCTTGCGCCCGATTCGACTCCTGCGCCTGCTCAGACCGAGCCCCCAAAACCACCTGTGTCCGATCATTATGAGTCGGGATATCACCGCTGTTCGTCACAGCGTCCACCGTTTCACCAGCATCAGTATTACCGTCTGAACGATTACACTCGGGGTTAGGTGCGGCTAATGAACTTCTACTGCGGCGTTTCAATTGGTCGATATGACGATGTACTTGGTTGCCACCCTCGCCTATCAATCTATAGTTAGACGGACCTAAACACGTATCTACCGTTCCCGGTACCCATTTTTCCCCCTTTAGATACTGGCGGTACCACACATCTTCCCCAGGCTTTATTTCCCTATTCGCCGCCCCGGCCGCGTTATCTACTTGCAGCTGCTGTTTATGTTTCACGCGCGCCTCCCGGTCCGGCCGCAAAGCGTCTAGTCGCGTACGCAGTTGTCTACCTAACAATAACCTAGCTGGGCGCTCACCTGTCGACGTATGTTCTGTATTCCTATAGTACAATAAGAAGTTATTAATCATTGACATGGGATTTTGTTTTGTATAATCAGCTTTTTTAATTACTCTTTTTAAAGTTTTTACTGCATTTTCGGCCGCACCATTCGATGACGGATGGTATGGCGGTGAAAACACATGCTCAACAGCATTACTTTTAAGATAAAATCCGAACTCCTGGCTTGTGAAAGGTGGACCGTTATCAGTAACTATCTGTTTTGGTAAACCCCATCTACTCCACAATTAATTCAACCTATCAATAGTGGTCGCCGCCGCCGTACTCGGTACAACAAATTCTTCTAGCCATTTGGACATGGCGTCGACCACCACCAGATAGGTTTTACCAAATATGGGCCCCATGAAGTCCAGATGCAGGCGTGTCCATGGCCGAGAGGGCCAAGGCCAGGGGCGAGGCGCCTGCTGCGGGGGAGCGTCCGCGTGCGCGGCGCACGCGGGACACGCGCGGCACGCCGCCTCCACCGCCTCGTCCATGCCCGCCCACCACACGTAACTTCGGGCCAAAGCTTTAGACTTAACGATACCTACATCGTTCTGGTATGACAACCCTATGGCCCCATATTACACACCCTAGTTCCTCGTATAATTCGCGTTTCCTATTAAAATAAGGTTGCATACCTACTATATCACACTCGTTAGGCCAGCCGTCTCGGATAAAATTTAACACCCTACCTAAAATCGGATCACGCAGCGTAAATCTCTAAATTTCATTATAATCCAGAAGCAACGCCTCCTGCGCAAAGTGCAAATGCGTTTGTTCCGGAATCGGTAACGAAACCGGTTTCTTATCTCGCACTGGCAGTCGAGACAAGCCGTCCGCACTATTGTCATCTGTGCGCACGTATTCTATATCATAAGTATAGGCCGATAATATGATCGCCCACCGCTGCATACGACTAGCCGTCATTGTTGGGATATCGTTATGCGGACCGAATATAGACACAAGCGGCTTATGGTCTGTCCTAAGCGTAAAACGGCGACCATAAATATACTGATGAATTCTTTTCATCCAAAAAAATAATGGCCAAGGCTTCTCTATGTATTTGGGAATAATTTTTCTCCGCCGGCGAGAGCGTGCGCGACACGAAAGCCCCTGGGCGCTCGGGCGCACCGCCGCGGCCCGGCTGCGACAGCACCCCGCCCACGCCGACGCCGCTCGCGTCGCACGTCACTATCAGCGGCTTGTCAGAGTCGTAATGAGCTAGCACCTCTGAACCCGTTAGGGTTTCTTTTATGTTTCTAAAGGCATCCTCACATTTTAGCGACCAATTCCATTCAACGCTATTCTGGAGGAGATTGTATAAAGGAACTAATCTCTGACTAAAATTATTTACAAATTTAGCAAAGAAATTAACTAAACCTAAAAATGACCGTAATTCCGTAATGTTGTGCGGTCTCGGTATATTTTTAATTGCTTCAATTTTAGCCGGATCCGCCTTGACTCCGTTTTTTGAAACTATGTACCCCAAATAGGAAACCTCTTGTACAAAAAATACACACTTGGATTTCTTTAATCTTAACCCGTTATCTAGTAAGCGTTGAAATACCTGTTGCAACGCCACAAAATGTTCCGATTTTATTCTCCCTCCGATAATGACGTCATCAATAAATACCGCCACATTAGGGATACCATGAAGCAAACTCGTCATAATGCGTTGGAATATCCCCGGACTAGAAGACAGCCCGAAAACTAACCTGTTGTAACGGAATAAACCTCGGTGTGTATTAATAACTGTATATTTTTTTGAATCATCTAATTCAATTTGGTTATACGATTGTGATAAATCTATTTTACTGAAATATTGGGCCCCATTTAACGCAACAAGTACATCCTTAAATCGGGGTAACGGATACCTATCAATTAATAAAACTGGATTCAATGTCGCCTTATAATCTACACAAACCCTGAGTGCACCGTCGGATTTATTAACGGGAACAAGAGGCGAGGCCCAGTCGGAGCAGTCGACGGGCTCGATGACGCCGGCGCGCAGCATGGCGTCTAGCTCAGCGTCCACGCGCTCGCGCATCGCGTATGGCAGCGGCCGTGCGCGGTGGAACACAGGCGCCGCGCCATCACGCACCTGCAAAGTTGCCTTGCCGCCCGTGAACCGTCCCAGAATGCCATCAAACAATTGCTTATACCTGTCCAATAAATTATTTACATTATTCTCGTTTTCAGACTCTGGCTTAATAAGGTTACAATTATAAAGTTTTCCAACGGTTATGCTTAATTCCGTCAACTATTGTCGACCGAGTAGGGAAGTAGTCCCTCCTTCAATAACAAATAACTCTAAATGTTTTGAGACATTTTCATACTTGACTAAGGCTGTAATAAAACCCAACGGTTTAATAAGAGATCCATCATAAAATTTTAATGATAGGTTATGAGACTGAATCACTTTATCTTGAAAATACTTATTAAAGGTATGCTTACTTATACAAGATATCGGTGTGCCGGTATCTACTTCCATGAAAATCACTTTTCCATCAATAGTTACTGGTAAACTCACCGGTTTATAGTCCCTCAAACACAACTGATGCAATTCAATGGAGTCTTCTTCAGTATCCTCGTCTTTGTCGCCGGTGACATCTTGCCAATAATGTAGTCTACTGCGGGCGCTGTACCGCGCCGGCGCCGCCGCCCCACTGGTCCCAGGCGCCGTGGTAACTGGGGCCATGCACACGCGTCGCAAGTGCCCCACCCGTTTGCACCGACTGCAAACGTACTCACGGAACTTACAATTTCCGTAAGCGTGACCTGTTGCTCCGCAGCCTTTGCAGTTAACGAGCAATGTGTTCCGCTCGTCTCTCCACTGCACCCCCGCGGGTCCTCGTTGCGCACTACTGCCGCCATGTTGTTGGCGCGCTCTGCCCGTGCGCACTGCCCCCGGCCGCATAGCATGCACTCCGATACGCTCCGCCGCTTCCGGTACGACCCGTACCTCTACTGCAGCCGCATCTCGCTCCGCTGCTTCTAACGAGCACGCAATCTTGTCCGCGTTACAAAAATTCAAATTTTCGTCTTCCGCAAATAACCGTTGACGCATGACGTCACCAGAGAGGCCGCACACAAACTGATCACGTAAATTCTCGTTCAACCCGTCATTGAATTTGCAATTCCACGCCAACCGTTTCAGCTCTGCTTCGTAGGTGCCCGCGTTCTCCTCCGGTCTCTGTCTCCTCTGCCTAAACCGATACCTTTCCGCTAGCACTGATGGGCTCGGTTGCAAGTGATGACGTAATAATTCCGCCGCCTGATCATACGTCAACTCCGACGGCTTTTTCGGGCTCGCCAAATTGACGAGCAACTCATAGGCTTCATCCCCCATCACCGACACTAGCGTAGGCAGCTTGAGCTCCTCCTTGATACCATTAACCTTGAAATACATTTCAAGTCGATCCGAATTTGATGACCATGCGCCATTCTTGGTTATCAAAATCCGATATTTTGCCGATCGACATTGCGTTTATTATTAATGCACGATATTTTGAATTAATTTTATCACTTCGCTTCTGGAAAATTCTTGAGGAGTAACAGAGAAACACAGATATTCAGCTGGAGATATTTATTCCGACTGGCACAACAATAGACTTAACTTACCCTCCACCTATAATTATAAAACCGTTAGTGTGTGTGTGTGTTCTTAATACTCTACAGTAAATATGTTCATTTATTGAATAGGCACTTTACGCACTAAACAGTCAGTCGAATGCAAGTGCACACAAGTACTAAATACACACTAGTACTACACTCGCTAATACCCAATTATTGCTTTTAAGTCGCTAAGTCAATCGTTGAATCCGTTGATCGCTGCTATCCAATCCAATCCAATTTATAATCTATGGCTCCATCGTTAACCGATGATTCTGCCAATGTCCAGTTTGCCAAGTTTAAAAAAAAAAGTGACGACAAATCGGTTTAAGTATGTATGAGCGGTAAACTTAACGAAAAAACACCAGAACATCAAATTAACTTGGGCAATAAAGAAAACTTGGTAAAGTAGGAACGACAAACTGTTTTTTTTTAATGAATTGCCAATATACCTCGTCCGGTAAACATATATTACCGGACGAGGTATATTGGCTGGTAACAGATCATATAAATGGGTTCTAAGTCGAGGGCAGAAAAAGAACAGGTGCTCTAAGGAGCCCTCCGCCAGTCCACACTCGCTCAGAGAACGATCCCTCACTCGAATCTTCTCCAAAAATACCGGGGTGCAAACAAAGCCTAATCGTAGTCTAATTATCACAGAAGTTGCTAACTTATTAACGTTATGTTTAAAAAACCATGGTCTTGTTGGGATAATAGGCTGAATACTGCCATAATATTTTCCCTTGATGGCTTGAGATCGCTGCTATGGTCGCTGGTGTATTCCACAAAGATCACTTGTCATCGATTTGATAGCTATCACTTCAGAAGAGAGACTGTGTCCGTCGCCGCGCTGTCTCTTTTATACTCGTATGAAAGTTTTAGAACGGACGCGAGCTCTCCAAATACATCGAAATAAAAGACCAGGTTCATAAAACAATAGTCGGAGCATTCCACAAAGCGGTATTATTATTACGTACCTACTTGCTTACCGCGACCGCGTGCCGGCGATAATAAAAAGGGAGGTACCTTCTAAACGTTTTAGCTTTGAATCCGGGTTCAAAATCACGAAAATCAACAGTTCATCACACGGACATTAACATGCTTTTCAGGGTTCAGATTTATCTACATACGGGCATGGCATACAACGCACCCTCGCGGGGTAGAGAGCACAATGCTAACTCATATAGAGGTCAAACCTCTAATTTTCAGTAAAAGCAGTACTACCCAAAGGGCAAAACGTCATTTCGCAACCAAGGCTCTATATGCCATCTCAATATAAAGCTTCCAGTGAGGTAAGTAGTTTAATAAGCGTTTTATTTCAGGTAAAACGCCATTACAGTTAAAGATGAAATAATCATAAATAGGTCTAGATATCCCACCCCCGATTGGGGATTATAGACGTGACGGTGTTTATCTAGATATCCTATCCTTACTCAATTTCATCCAAATACGTTTAGTCATTGTGACGTGAAATAGGAATAGTTAATGTTTCAGTATTAATTTAGTAATATCGACGGTAAGCGATAGGCGCTGTAGGACATCACTAGTGGAGAAGCGTAAAATAATGCATATTTGAAATATAAATTAAAGCTTTAACCTCACAGTAATTATCACCGTATATTAATTATATGATATGATGTCAGTGATGTATATCTTTAATGTTAAATCCATAATTTTGCTGTGAAACTTCCCTATAATATAATAAGAGGCAATAAATACATACGTGTGAAAGGATAATTCAGGATTTTTCACTCCTCCTTTGGTTGTCCTTGATTGACAAAATACAGCACAACACAACATAATTTCACTGTATTCAAGTATATTCAGTTATCACAATGATTTTTATTTATATTCTAACCGTTGAAACGGACGGGGCGCATTTGTTATGGCCTAAGCACAGGTCACAACATGCAACCAAGCACACGTATAGGGCGACGTTGCCAACCTTACAATAGCTTTCTCATTCCCTCAAAATGGTGATCCGTGTAATTTAGAGAGAAAAAAGACAATGTGTTGACCAATGACTGGCGGAGCGGCAACGTCGTATAACTCCCTCCAGGTAATTGTAGCTTCAAGGTGTTTTACATCCTAATGGAACGCACCCACGATTGACAACCATATTTACAGATATCGCATGACAGCCATAGATGACAGCTGTTTTCGGTGCAAGAAAGGAAGAAAATCAGCTGCTGAATATAAAGATAATTTCATAAAGTATAGCCAAAGGAAATAATGAAATAACAGTATTAGTGTACTAATACACTTACAAACAAGTCATAATGGGTTTCCTAACAATCCTCAAAAAGCTACGTCAGAAGGAGAAGGAGATGAGAATACTCATGTTGTATCCTTTTTTGTTAGTGTACAAAACATAACCTTATTTTTAAGATTACATTTCCTTAGCGCTAGATTCTCAGGGGGCTGGATAATGCCGGCAAAACGACGATCCTGAAGCGGTTCAATGGGGAGCCGATTGATACAATATCTCCAACACTGGGCTTCAATATAAAGACGTTGGAACATCGCGGATTCAAACTGAACATTTGGGACGTCGGGGGGCAGAAGTCTCTAAGGTAAGGCTGCAGTAACTAACTAAAGTCAGATTTGCAAAGAGGAAATCGAATTAAAGGTAATACCTTTATAAAAACACTGTCACGCCAATATTCCCCAAGTCAAGATTTTAGTTTCCATGTAATAGGGGGCGAGCCTATTGCCATATACTTGGCATAATTCCAAGCTCCGGATTCATACTAGGAATTTTTCGTTGGAAAAACTACATTTGTCCGATCTAGGATTTGAACCCAGGACCACGTGATCACGAAGTGATGCGCTTTGCGACTAGACCAACGAGGCAGCCAATAATCTTTATAAGATTTGATTATCCAGTTCAAATTGAATATATAGTTAATGAAGTTATTATGTACTAGTTCCCCGGCTTCGCACAGGTGAATTATAGACATAAACCTTTGTTTTGTATCATTCCGTCCATTGATAAGAACCATATGAAAATCTGTTCAGTAGTTAGTGAATTTATCTCCTTCAGACAGACAGATGCAGCAGGGGGGCTTTGTTTTATAACATGTTGTGATTTCAAATTATGAAGCAAATAGTTGATAAAATTGATAGGTAGGCTCATATTTTCACTTTATGCTTAAATGATGTACATATCTATGTACATCATTTAAGCATACTTTATTATATACTACATTTAACTGCTATACTATATTAAATGAAAAGAAATTTACTTATATTTATATGTTATAACCCTCTGTGGTAAATAGTGTCTCAACAGGGTGAAAAGTGATCTACAGTGTAATTGAATCAATTGAGAAATATATCCATAATTACATTTGAGTGCTTGCTAAAAAACTGGTTATATAACCAGTTTTTTAGCAAGCACTCAACCAATAACTTTATATTCCCCTGTTTTTTTTATGTTTATGAAAAGTCCTCCATATGAGATTTTTTGTATTTCTCTAGATTTTATCTTTAAGTAACTTGATTTACATCAAGTGTGTGAGTGGTCTGTCAGTCCTTTAACTCCTGCAAAAAACCACCAGTGAAAGACAAGACCGCACAGTAATAGTGTGCGAAGGGAAGTAGAGCTTAAGTGAAGGGTTTATACAATTAAGGTTCCTTTACTTGGACTTGAAAAATGCTTGGATAGATGCTAGTCCAGCTCCACTTGAGTCATGACAACCGATTCAACTGTTATTGGTTAACATTCCCTCTCTTCCTTCTATTAATTAACATAATGACATTTCTCTATGTGCATTTTTTTTTAGAAATGAGGGCATATAGCCATTCTCATAAACAGTAGAATTTGTTTTTTTTTTTTTAACTTAGATTCAACTGATGACCAACCTTCATCGTTCTCCAGTACCCCACAACAAAAAGTAGATGAAAAAGTTTGTAAATTTCTTATTTTAAAAGCATAACTGTAGAGTTTCTTGCCCTTCTTCTCCACAGGAATGACATTCCGAAGTGGCGGTAGAGTCTTCGGTACTTTTCTGACGATTCATAAATACTGTAATGGTTTACATGTATAAAAAAAATTTTGATTCCGATTTTGACATGCAGAAGTCGGGGTGTGTATTATGGTGGAGAATAATTAAGGCTACTTAGATAAACTTTATTGTTTTGTAAGATCGTACTGGAAGAACTACTTCGAGAGCACGGACGGCGTGGCGTGGGTGGTGGACAGCGCGGACGCGCGGCGGCTGTGGGACTGCGCGCGCGAGCTGCGCGCGCTGCTGCGCGAGGAGCGGCTGGCGGGCGCCACGCTGCTCGTGCTCGCCAACAAGTGCGACCTGCCCGGCGCGCTCTCGCTGCAGGAGATCAGAGAGGTACCAGCTGCTTACCAGCCAGTCACTAGCACCAGGGCATGGAAATGGATGTTAAAATGAACAGTGTGGGTGTGTAAACTGCACAAATGATAGCTCGGTCCAGTGGTTAAGGTTTATAAGCCACTCCATCTATTGGATCGAGTAGTTGCGCGTTTGATCCCTGCATGGTATAAAACTTCTTATTCATTAGGGGACAAACGTCTCGCGACACGTGTCGCTTAAGACGTCACGTGAAGTCACCCGTCATATGTCCTGCCACCTACGTCGTCCACATATATCAGTTGCAGCATGCCGCTCAAAGAAATTGTATACATTGTTTGTATATTTTGGTTAGCAACACATGTCTTCACTCTGTAACTTTTGTTTCACAACTAAAGCAACATAAGAACAGGTTACTAAATGTCGCTAGACTTGTCGATGACGTCACCAGCGACACTGGACATTTGTCCTTAAGGGGCCACCGCGAAAAAGACGTGTTTTTGTGCTCCATGCACTTCAAGAAACATGCTTCAAATATTAAGTCTCTAACCCATACGTATTAGAGACTAGAGACAATCTCGTCATCAGTATTGAAACACCGTCACGCCTATATTCCCCAAGCGGGGGTGGCATAGGTGTACTGAGTACACCCACGTTTCGCCGACGATGTTAGGTCCCATGTAATAGGGGGCGAGCCTATTGCCAATACCGGGCACAATTTCTGACTCCGGACTCGTACTGGGAATTTTTCGTTAGAAAAACTACATTTGTCCGATCTAGGATTTGAACTCAGGACCTCGTGATCACAAAACGCCGTGCTTTGCCACCAGACCAACAAGGCAGTATTGCTTTACATTTTCTGATTCCAACGAGAAATGCTTAAGAACTAATTAATAGAATGTACTTAAAAATAAAGCAAATAATTGTACCACAGTTCTAGAAAAGCAGTTCTTTATACCATTATTTAGTTTTTAATTTTTTTTTATAGTTTTTAATTTAGTTATTTTTTTACAATATCATTTTCTATAAAACTACATATTCTTTTCATATCCGAACGCGCGCTCTTTATATCCGTCCGTTATTATTCTTTTGTCACGTAATTGCACCACTGCCACTCTCCCGCTCGATAAATGATCGATCGCGGTATGCCCTTAATAAATACAAGGCTTTAGGGCAATAATTCCTAGTGCCGCTACGTATTTAAAAAATCATTAAAATCACAATCAGATTTAAAATGCCCGTGATTCCGATCACGGCTTGTTCTATTTCAGTCGAGGTCCAGTTTCTGAAGTAGTTCTTATCGAAGCCCTAGTAGTGAAAGCAACCATACCAAAGCAGATGTGGGTATGTTTGAACAGGATCCCAGGAATGCACTTAGAGTTGAGTCGAGGTGTCGAGGAATGAGTTCGTACGCATAGAGAGATGTTAGGCTTTACCAATTTTAACTTTTACGCACTAGGCTCTGGAGCTGGACAGTATCAAAACGCACCACTGGCGCATCGTGCGCTGCTCGGCCGTGACCGGCGAGAACCTGCTGGACGGCATGGACTGGATGCTGGACGACATCGCCTCCAGGATATTCACACTCGACTAACATAATCAAGCTTTCATTATTGCACTAATAATACTCGACTGCAGATGAGCAGTTGATGACTAAACACACATGTCTACGCATCCATATAGTCATGCAAAACCTCTTGTGGGGTAAGCAGAAAGTACAGAGTTTTAGCAAGTTCCATAGGGACATCTCTCACTTCTTCCACTGTCAGTTTGTCTTATACATGCTCGCCTGTTATTATATTGTAGTTATATATTGATTTATCCATCAGACAAAAGACACTATTCCGATATTGCAAGAGGTATGTACATTGTGATTGTAATCACAAACAAAAAATACACTGCGTCTTAAAGGACATGTAGAACTGATCGGCAGTAGATTTATACTTACTATAAGTACGTATATTTTATAATAACGAAATTTTAATCTGATTTACAATTACCGGCTTCATTTGCCTAACGCAAGTTGTAACTGTGATGTTTTTGTAAATTATTGAGTCTGTAATTAATTTAATATAAGTTTTATAACAAGGACCTTGTTTTATTAACCGACTTCAAAAAGGAGGAGGTTCTCAATTCGACTATGTTTTTTTTTATGTATGTACGCGATCATTCCGCCAATTATGAATCGATTTTGATGATTCTTTTTGCATTGGGTTCAGTATAGCTCCAAGGTAGTCCCATTTTAATTTTATATGTATTGGACCTTGGACTTTGAAGATACACCAGGGAACTCCTTAACGACAAACAATAAGAATGCGTAGATTGAGATATTACGGGTATTACGTCAATCCTATAGGTACCTTGCCATAGAACTAATCAGAATATTATTAACCTCAGAAGAGGATGGATGTAGAAAGAAGACGGCAGCGATTTTGGCTAATATGGTTTTAATTTACACACACACAGTATAACTGACAATCAGTTAAATCACCAAAAGCAAACGTTCGTGTAACCGCGATACAATTCAAAACCCTATTATATACCTCCTGTACCAACAAAACGGATTTATACAGCCAACCTATCTGATTGGCGGACTAATATACCACCAATACAATTGAGTGTTATAAAAATAAAATGTATGAGCATCTCACTTGATATAGTCTATTTTAGAAACTATATTCCTAAGAACAATTTTAAGAGAGAATAAGAACTATGAGTAGATATAACTGTTACTGCTTTGTATATTTGGACAAAAGAAATAAGAGTGTAAACATAAACTTAATTTATCCTACGCGACTAAGGTCAATATAAATATAATATTTAATTACATTGTGCGAAAAATGCATAAGGCATGAATTTTAAGTATCAGAAAAACACTCAATTATTAATCAAGGGTGTGAAATAATCCCAATTCCTATCAATTACGAACTAATCAATAGATGTCGTTCTACGCTTAATAAAAACATTTCAACAACAGATGTCGCTACTACACGTATATATTAACATCAGTAATTGGTAATATAATTGTTTATATAATATAACGGATTTGTAACAATATTAACAGACTTCAAAAAAGGAGAGGTTTGTTTCTGTTGTTAGGTGGAGGAGAGGAAATTCGTCTGTTTTTTTTATGACGTCTTTATCTATGAACTGATTTTGATGATTCTTTTTGCGTTGGGTTAGTCCCATTTCAATGAAATCGGTATTGAACTTTGGACTTGGAAGGTACACCAGGGCGACTCCTTAACGGCGAACAGCACGAATGTATAGATTCCGTTATTATGGTTATTGTATCATTCCTGTAGATACCTTACTGTACAACTCAGCAAAATAATATAATATAGGTATATCTATCTATAACCTCACGCCAGATCCCTTGCGGGGTAGGCAGAGAGTACAGAGTCCCAACAGGTTCTTTCCTTACCTACCTCCCTGGCTTCCTCGACTCTCATAGTTCGTCTCATACACGCTCGCCGGTTACGGAGACTCTTGACTTTTCCATCAGATAAGACTCGGTTTATTTGGTCGTGGTAAGATAGTCTAGGTCTTCCCCGGTACCTGCATCCTTCCACTTTCACATTGTATATAATATTAGGTAATATAGGTATATAATATTAGTAAATAATTCACTCGTCGTGAGTGCACCCGGCGGCAAACGACAGCGCGGCAGGCCCAGAAGGAGGTGCCGAGACGAGCTGGATTCCTACGACAAGGACTGGCATCAGCTTGCACTAGACCGGGACAAGTGGAATAAGGGAGGGGAGGCCTTCGCCCTGCAATGGGACAGTGTAGGCTTATAATAATAATAAGCCCGCAGTGCAGCTCGTGGCGAGCTGTTGGTGAGTAACGACACCACGGACCCGAGTGCTTGAGACAGTCGGTCAGGGCCCCCAACTCGACGCGTCTTCGTCGGTCGAGTGGAAACCGAAGGGTGCCCGCTCACCCCACTCTCGGCTCTGGCTAGCCTTAATTGGCCGTCCAGAGAGGAGCCGTGAGAGCTATATCGACGTAGGAAGATAATGCGTTCCTACGTCGATGTACTCCAAGGGTGGAAGTTTAAAAGAGCATAACGCCGCGAGTAACTTCGGAGAAAGCGCATTCTCCATTTAGTGCTAATGATTTTGAAACCTATTGAATAATCAAAGAATTATAAATATTGATGTTATTTTTCCAGTAGGCTCTTTAATAAATCTACCTAATATTCGTAGTTGATAAAACACACCCTCACGCCTATATACCCGAAGCGGGGGAGGCTGAAGTGTACTGTGTACACACACTTTCCGCCAACGATGCTGGATCCTATATAATAGGGGGCGAGCCTATTGCCACATATCGGGCACAATTTCAGACTCCGGACTGATACTGGGAATTTTTCGATAGAAATACTACATTTGTCCGACCTAGGAGTTGAGCCCAGGACCTCGAAATCGCAAAGCACATCATTCGCCACTAGAACACCAACGAGCAAGTCGTAGTATTCAGACCAGAGTATTCGTAGTAGAGCACAGTAGAAACAAATCTAGGGGGTGTGCCATACAGCAGACACTAATGCGCATACCCGCCCCCTTAGCTGGACGCCAAAGAGCACAATCTATACGTTTTACCGGACGTAGTCGCACTTTTATGCACTTATATACTAGCAAGCGACATCGACACGTAAACGAAAGAAGAGAATAGAATTGACGGACGATTTAGCGCAGTGGTTAAGGGCTTAGCCCGCCCCGCCCACTGTGTCGAATAGTCGCGGGTTCGATTCCCGCACGGGACAAATCTATGTGTGATCCACAATTATTTGTTCCGGTCTGGGTATTTGTGTATGTGAATTTTCATGTTTGTAAACGCACCCACGACACAGAAATTATATTATACCATTAACCATATAATTATATATTATACCAGAAATAATTATTTATTTTTATTTATTTCTATCTATCTATCTATATCTATCTATAACCTCACGCCAGATCCCTTGCGGGGTAGGCAGAGAGTACAGAGTTCCAACAGGTTCTTTCCTTACATACCTCTCTGGCTTCCTCGACTCTCATAGTTCGTCTCATACACGCTCGCCGGTTACGGAGACTCTTGACTTTTCCATCAGATAAGACTCGGTTTATTTGGTCGTGGTAAGATAGTCTAGGTCTTCCCCGGTACCTGCATCCTTCCACTTTCACATTGTATATCTGTTTTGTCATTCTTTCCTCTGGCATTCTTTCTATATGCCCGAACCAACGGAGCATGCCCTTTCTCATCTTTACACCGATACTATCTTTCATACCTACTCGCTGTCTTACTATGCTGTTGCTAATGCGGTCGGTCAGCTTCACTCCGCACATCTTCCGCAGAGCTCGCATTTCTACCGCATTTATCCTACTTTCATTCTCCTTCTTACATACCCAGCTCTCGCTACCATATAACAGCGTTGGGACAAGAACTCCGTTATGTATGGCCAGCTGCGCCTTATGGCTTAAGTGCCGGCTCCCGAGTAGCTTTCCCATCGCACCATTCACTCTGTTCCCTGCACTCACTCTTCTCTCTATGTCAGCGGTGTATTTCCCATCCTTACTGAAGGCGCATCCAAGATATACAAACTCATTCACTTGCTCCAGCACATCGTTACCAACCACAATCCTTACATTCGTTCTGGTTTCTTCCCTTTCAAAAACCATAATCTTGGTTTTCTTCACATTCAAGTGTAAGCCATTGATCATGCAGTCGTCTTTCATAACTGTGACTAGTGTTTGCAGATCAGTGGCTGTTGGCGCTATTAAAACCGCGTCATCTGCATAAAGTAGATGGTTTACCTCTAAGTCACCCATTTGTACACCTTCATTCATCGCTTTCAGTCTTTGAAGACTTTTGTCCAGATATATTATAAACAGTCTAGCGGACAACACGCAACCCTGCTTGACGCCGATTTTAACGTCAAACCAGGGTGACCTGTTACCACCCACCCGTACGCATGCCTTGCAGTCCACATAAGTGGACTGGACGGCTCGCAACAGAGTGCCATCTATACCATACTCTGGCAAAATGTCCCAAAGTCTCTTTCGCACAACTCTGTCAAATGCCTTCTCCAGATCTACAAAACCGCAGAAAACCTTCCGGCCCACTGCCAGATGCTTCTCTACGATGTTGCGGAGTGAGAAGACTTGATCCGAACATCCTCTTCCAGACCTGAAACCCCCTTGTGCCTCGCACAACATTCCATCGGACTTCACGCGCATTCTCCGTTCAATAATTTTACCGTACACCTTGGCTGCCAAGCTGATCAAACTGATTGCTCTGTAATTGGCGCAGTCATATTGTGAACCCTTGCCTTTATACAAGGGTACTATGACTGCGCGGCGCCAATCTGTAGGGACTCTACCGGTCCTCCAGCAAAGGTTTGCAAGGGCCCGGAAAGCGTCCCGGACGCAAGTTCCACCATATTTGATCATCTCGGCAGATATCATGTCTACTATTATTTATTTCATGTGTAATATTCGCGTAAATCTAAGAACTCAGAATTATACCTTCCGCAGCATATGAGATGAAACTAAAAATATACATATAATTAAACTGAAAATATACACATTGACCGGAGGTGTATAGCAGCGTATTATTCAGTTTCCGATTGTGTGGGTGTCTTACCAGTTCCCACAGTGAAGTAGCTAAGGGCATCGCCTTCGTTTTTGTTCTTTCGTGGAGAGGGATGGCTAATAAATTGTATTAAACTGCAATTCGATAAAATTAAAATGTTTATTTCATTAATTTCTAATGCACACTATAGACATCAGACACATTCATTCCACACATGATAGCATAATTTTGATTGACGGCACTTTTAGATCACCCGAGTTGTATATACAATATAAATACATGATAAATTAAAAAATAGGAAGCCTGTTTAGTTTCTAGCCAGAATATTACAAGGCGTTTCTATTTGGTTGTATTATCCACAACGGTGGTGCATATAAAGAATGAAATCCGACGAAGTGTATGATAACATTCCTTTTCACTCGCACAGATACTCCATTTTCCTTGTGTGAGCGAGATGACAAGAGATACCACGTCTATTTTGAAATAAATCGTTTATTGAATCGACAACCAAATGCAGAAAATGTTACATTTATAACTTTTCAGATCTATGATTTTACATTTAATATTTTGTTTATTGCAGTTCACCATAAGGTATGTAAAGGCACATTGTTTATATGGAAACCCGTTATTATTATATTATTTATACCATTATGCTCTGACATGGACTCAATTAAAATCTGGTAGTCATTTGGGTATAACATTCACCTATTTGCTTACAAATGTAGTCCAAATATTCCACGAAGCGTAAATATTTATACACGCTATTAGTTCTAAAGCAGACTTGCTACTTTTAGCATCGGCAATTAGCGATTTAGTTGCTTTTTAACATAAAAACTTCAGTAGCGGCGATCATATAGTTTTTGGCCGTTCGATGCAGTGTCTGAACGCCACGCTATGCCATTTTGATACTAGAATTGCATAACTATCTAGTTTGACAGACGATACAATCGATTTTACCGATACTCAATCGGTCAATCTATCTAATTGCATACAATACTATCGATAGTATTGATACTATTGGGTATCAATACTCTCGATAGTATTCTCCGCAATCAATAGAACTAGCCGACCTATACTATCGATAGTTTCACTATTGGTATACATGTCTAATTGATATCGCGATCGAACATACTAAACGCGATATAGAGCGCTTATTCGCTATGAATATCGCCTATCTCTATGTATCAATAGACTATCGATAGTTTCAATATTGCTGTACAACCCTGGCATTGATGTATTCGCCAAATCGCCGACGCTATAAGTATCATGTGTGCTATGCCCCTCGGTGCGCGTGATTCATTCCAGCGCGTGGTGCGCGTGCGCGGGCACGTGGCTAGGCCAGCGGCGCGGTGGCGGCTGGCGGCTGTATGTTGTCGTCATCGGCTGTGGTTTGTGTGTCCTCGGCTTTGGTTTCTGACTCCATAGTTGTGTTATTGTCTGTGCATGTGTCTGCTTTGCTGTCTGACTCTGTAGATCAGATTATAATATCAACCTATACTGCCCCACTGCTGGGCAGAGGCCGAATCGAGGTGAGAGTATGGTGTGTTGCTGGAACTTATCAAGCCGCCTATAAGACATCAAACATGGCTTTACAACTACCACATTAACTAACCGGGATCAACGGCTTACCGCGCCTTCCGATGCTGGGAGAGGCTCCAATATAAAAATGCCACAAACGGTCACCCATCTCAAACCGACCGTGTCGAAAGCTACTTAACATTGGTGATAGCTATGAACACCGCGGTGGCACAGCGCTACGGGCACCCGGAGATTAGATTATATAAACATATTAAATAATGAAGAATGTCCCGTAAAGACTTCTCCAATGACGAAAATCGTAGAGTGGGTAGACCCACCACATGGTAAACTGATGACCTGGAGATGGTCGTAGGTAAAAGCTAAATGCGTACAGCACAAGCCAGGCGTCGTGACGATCTTTGAGGAAGGCAGGGGGGAAGGAGTAGTTACCGTAAGCTTAAAGAACCAGCAGCCAGAAGGTGCGCCGACATTGTGAGTAGATAGGCACGAGAGCGGGACGAATCACGTTTTAGAAACGTAGCCTACACTCAGCAGTGGATAGATACAAGCTGATTGATGATAATGTCTCTTTTACCAACATCAGCTGTAATATTAAAAAATTCTCTATCAATCTATATATATCATCACGTCAGATCGCTTGTGGGGTAGGCAGAGAGTACAGAGTTCCAACAGGTTCTTTTCTTACATACATCTCTGGCTTCCTTCACTCTCATAGTTCGACTTATACACGCTCGCCGGTTACGGAGACTCTTGACTTGTCCTTCAGATAAGACTCGGTCTATTTGGTCGTGGTTAGATAGTCATTGAAGAAGTAAACTACCAAAACTCAAATTGTCCGAGGTAAAGAAAGCAGGAAGATGGTAATTTTAATTTATAATAATAGAGGTGGGTAGGACATTTTTAAGTTGAAAACCAGTGGTTTGGTTTGACCATGAATACGCCTACCAATCACTAGTCAAGAACTTACCTTTCTCATCCTTCACCTCCAGTTGGTCCTTCACATCGTTGGCTTCATCATCATGCCGATCATCACCATCACTCTCGTCCTTTATGTCGACGTCCACGGCAAACTTGTCCCGCTTTCGTCCTTCCTTCATGTCTCTGTCCTGGCTGGTGTCCTGTGGCTCCTTAGCTGGGGCATCTGGCTCGTTCTCCTTGGTGCCAGGTCCTCGTGGTCGGAGGCAGCGTTGTTCTATCCGCTGCAGCTCTTCTTGAAGTTCTTGACGTTTCTTGATCATGCATTCTGAGAAGTTAGGTTAAATAGTTGTAGCATGTTAGATTTTTTTTATAAAAAACGTAGCACACTATTAATTATTCATGTGGCATGGGCGGGTTTACAAACATGAACCCAGATCGAAACAAATATATGTGGATTACACAAAGATTTGTCTCGTGTGGGCATCGAACCCGCGACAACTTGATCAAGTGGGTGGAGCGACTTGCGAGCTCTTGACTACTGAAACAAACCATCCGCCATTTTAAACTGGGTTAATATTAGACCCGGTAGTATGGGGTAAACAGGGAACCCTGAATTGTCACTGAAAATGTTTACAAATATTACACGTGCTAGTATGGGGTAAACAGGGAGCCCTGAACGGTCACTGAAATTGTTTACAGTTTACACGATAAACAAAATACAACGATAAACGAAATAACGATACGGGACTAAAATATTTACAAAATTCTGTTGAGTTCCTTTAGTAAATATGGCCAATATTATGCTACCCAGTTGCATGTTCACCTCATTGCTGTTGCACACGAGTGGCCTGAACATAAGCTTAATAGAAGTAGTAGTTTATTATTTATATGACGGACAATTTAGCGCAGTGGTTAAGAGCTTGAGCTTGAGCCCACTGTGTCTAATAGTCGCGGGTTCGATTCCCGCACGGGACAAATCTTTGTGTGATCCACAATTATTTGCTCCGGTCTGGGTATTTGTGTTTGTGAATTTTCATGTTTGTAAACGCACCCACGACACAGGAATAAATCCTCGAGTGGGGCTACGTTTTTAAAAAAAAAAAAAAAAAAACATTATAGTCATGAAAAAAATGATTGAAATTTTATTGCTAGAATTCTTTGTTTCTTACCATACCATAATTTTAACCCTGGTCCTTAAATTATCAACGAAATATAGATTTCATTTTAAAACCGACAAAAGACTTATAAAAACCAAAATGAAATTACGCTAAAATACTCACTGCGGTACAATGGACCATATTTAGCTGTAAATTGCAATGTACCGTTATATAACATACAATATACGAAATTAAGAAATCTTAATTTTGTAACCAGGTCAAGATTAACCATAGCAACCGCTAATTATCACATTGATCATATGCAGCAAAGGTCAGCAAAATACTTACTCTCATGGAACTTTCTACTCGACTCCAGTTTCTCATTAGCTTTATCCGACATTTTCTTGGGCAGCCAGTAGACATGAGGCTTGGCTTTGGTCAGTATGAAGTTCCCGAGGTGCTTCTGTGAAGCTTCCCATTTCTCAAACTCCTGGACGCGCGCCATCTGCGCCTCTAGCGCTTTGATTGTGGCCTTCTTGTGTTCCCGTTCTGCGAACAGTGTCTTTCGTTCTTTCTGTTCCCTTTCTTTCTCTAATCGCGCCTGTTCTTCTATTTTTCTTTCTACTTGCGCTTTTTTATCTTCCTGTGGAAATTTTGAAACAGCTGTTAATGTGATATTATATGTGCAGCAATCAATCATTGATTTAATATCATAGCAGCTATATATGTGTATAGAGGTTTGTAAGAAAAGAACCAGTTGGATATGCACTCTCTGCCTACCCTGATTCAAACATCCTTGATTTTATGAAGCAGCCTGTTCCATACCACACTGGGCAAAGACCTTCTTTTACAAATCAAGATGAGCCTGCTGTTAGAACTTAACAAACCAGCCATTAGGTTAGGTTAAAAAACTACCACATAGTGCTAACCGGAATCAGCAGCTTAACATGCCTTCCGAGGCTTGGAGATGCCCGAAATGGTCACCAATCTAAACAATGACTAAGTCAAATACTGCTTAACCTTGGTAACTAATCAAACTATTTTACCATGACCAAATGGACCGAGTCTTATCTGAAGCACAAGTCAAGAGTCTCCGTAACCGGCGAGCGTGTATGTGACGAACTATGAGAGTGGAGGAAGCCGGAGGTATGTAAGGAAAGAACCTGTTGGAAGTCTGTACTTTCTGCCTACCCTGCAAGGGATCTGGCATGATGATATAGATAGAACTAATCAAACCTAGGTCAATAGTTCATATTTCTCCCAACAATTGAGTGACCTTGGTTAAGTTCCCACATACCTTTGTTTGTAACACAATTTCCTCCTGCTTGAACTTCTGTAATGTCCCAAGCAGAGATCCGAAAATGCGCCGGTTTCGGGTCCTCGCCTGCTCATCATCCCCCTGAGCCCGAAGTACCGCAGCTCGCGTGGGGAGCTCCCGACACACTGCTGATGGCACACGAGCCCTTTTTGTTGGGCCATCATCCTCACCGTCACTATCATGGGCCCTGGCTGATAACCTGCAAAATATCGTTAGAACTATATTTAATAACATAAATTAGTCTGTACTATGCCACTGCTGACTAAAAGCCTTTTCTCACAAATCAAATAGAGAGGTTAGGTCATACTCCACTATACAGTCCCAGTGCGGATTGGAGGTTTGTGGCTACTGCTGTTGGAACTTATCAGGACATGTTTAAGGCATCCAACTCTCCTTAATGACTACCACACTAAGTGGCAGCTGGAACCTACAGCTTCTCATGCCTTCTAAGAACAGAGATGTTTGAAAATGGAAATACCACAAACTGTTACCAGTAACTGTCCAATCTTGCAAGATGCTGCCTATCCTTGGTGATTGCAAAGAACACTGCTGTCTTGCAGGTCTTGTCTATAAGTAGCTTATACATTTATTAGAGCTCATGTAATACTGGTATGCTGTACATTTATGTGTATGTGTGTAAAGGATGTATGCTGTAGGCCGCAGGTTCTTTACAGCTTCACCGGACAAGAGGGCGAGCGTGCAACCACTACGCTCGAGCCAGAAGGGCAAGGGGGCAACTAACTCAAGGGCGCCTCAAGGAGGAACGGCCTCGGCTTGTCTCGCGTCTCGCCGTGGTGCTCTGCACCGGCTGGCGGGCAAGGGATTCTTCGACCTCGCCGGCGAGGTCAGTGTCTGATCCTGTGTGCGGTATCTGTATCCGAAAGAAGGGATGTAAGGGCATCGGGAGGGGAGTTGAGTTACCTCAACAGTTAGGCACCTCTAGAGAAAAACACCGCAGCGCTCTTGTCCGGGTTCACCTAAATACGCCACTTCCTGAACCAATCCCCTAGGGTATTGAAGGTTTCTGGTAATGAAACCCTTATTCCCATGCGAGACATAGAGAGCGGTATCATCCGCAAATAGGGCTAGATGCACCTTACTCAAACAAGGAATATCGTTCGTGTAAAGGCTGAATACGAGGGGGGAGAGAGCTGAGCCATGTAGGACACCAGCATGTATGGAGTTGCTGTACAATGAAGGTTTCCTATATCCCATTAGACAATGCCCATATTTGAATCCACATGATTCAAGCCTATTTTGATCTTGATTTATTTATATTTTGTTAGCTATTTTGATGATGACATGATCCAGACCAATTTTAGCTACAGTGACTGTATCAACTATACTAGAGATGAGTCGTATTTATTAGAACAGATCCAAAGAATAGGCTTTCATATTCCATACAAACTATAAACTAATGTTTAGCGCGCACTCACACCTATTCCCGCGCTATCTCACTCACTAAGGGTGGAGAGAGCGAGACAGCGCTATACAACGCGTATTGATATAAAACAAATGTAAATATAATGAATTGAATATAATAATAATATAATCTTTTTAATATGCCATCTTGCGAACGCTAAACTTTTGCGGAATATTTAATTTCACAAGACTCAAAACTTCATACATTCGTAAGGTGACACTCCTAACCTGTAAAAAGTATGAAGGGAAGATACCAATTCATCACTAATATTTCATTGCATGATAACATAGAAAACAAGTATTAGTTTATTCAACCAATTTCGTGCAAAAATGTCGCAAATAAAAATAAAATACTTTTTGATTATAACTTCTATTCTCTAAATGAAATGTGATAAAATGTGTTTATGACTGTACCCGTACTTAACTAAAAAAACAATTTAAGATTCAATTAATTCAAATATTATAATTCGATGTCAGGATTTGATATAGAATAGGCGGATTGAGATCACAAAGTAATGATATGTGTATAAGATCATTGAGATTAGGTGGAATAGGTATTTGGATCAGGTATTTATGCAGACTAGGAACAGGTGTACTTAGTACCTAATTTACCTAATACGACCCATCTCTAAACTATACTATTGTTGAGTTTTGTGTGCCTGCATGTGGCTTACATGGATACACTCTTAGCAACATACATATGAGTCATGTAGATGCAAAACCAGCAACATCCTTATCAATCAATATGGATGTTGCTGGTTTTGCTTTAACGTGACTCAATGGAGGTATAGTGTCAAAATTATAACATGTGGTAACTGTGATTTTCTCCTCTAAATAACTCAAAAGGCCAAATTTATAATTGTTTTAAAGCATAAAAAGAGCATAAGGTATTATGGACATACAATGAGTTTATGATATCATATGCTAAGTAACATCCATGTGTAATCATAATATTAACCTTCCTCGGTTCTTCGGGTCATATTGACCCGAAACTGAAATTTAACTGGCCATAAAAGTCGTAATTATTAATATAATTTATTACGACTTCATGATAATTATTAATTATGCATTCACTATATTTTAGTATTGTAAAATTATGGTGAAGTCTCTTATTTCAAGAAAATTAAGTTATTTCCGTCTTAGGTTCCTCGGGTCAATAATACCCGAGTATGAAAATGATCCTCGGGTCAGAAAAGCCCGTGTTCTGCAAACAATAATGCTTTGTTGCATTCTAAGAATATACTTACAATTTATAAATGTTAGTCATATCTCAATCACTCAGCGTGTTATTGTTGAAGGTAGTTTGAGAAAAACTGTTTATTTACATTACAAGTTGTCTGAAGCTGTGATTTCGCAAATCCTAAATTACGATATAAATTTCTAAGATGAAATAATTAGTGAAACGGAGAATAGTTTGGATGAAAATCCTACCGAACATTATTCAACCCAGTTTAGACAATGAAAGCAGTAGTGACGAAACAAATAGCGATGATGAGCCTCTTTCAAGATACATTCCCAATATCAGTGCTAATGAAAACCAAATGTTATCAAAAAATGGTGAATTTGTCTGGTCAAGAACCCCATTGGAAGTCAGAGGTCATTTGAGTAGTGCAAACCTAATAAAACTTACACAGGGCATTACCAGGTACGCCGGTAATCGCATAAATACATTTAGAAGTTCTTTTGATTTATTTCTAAATAATAAATAAATCAAAAGAACTTCTAAATGTATTTATGTCTAAATGAACTAGTAAATGCTTCACGGGAATTAGTACAACGAGTGCAGTCAGGTGTTACTGAGACAACGAATACTTCCACTACTCAGAGTTCTAATAAAAAAAAAGGTGTAGTGTATGTCCACCTTCAAAAGATGTAAAAACTTCAAAAATCTATAAAAAATGTAAGAAACATGTAAGTCCGAAATTTCTGAAATTTTGTGCCTTTCGTGTTGCCAAGAAAATGAGTAGTATATATATATGAAATAAAACTATTTTTCAGATTTTATCGCAGTTTATTTTTGAACAACTATGCCTTTTGGACGTCTAACACCTCAGTCTCTCCCGTGACCATAGGTGCTGCAAAGCACTCGAAACGTCGGGAACTACAAATCAAAAATAAACCGCGATAAAATCTGAAAAATAGTTTTATTTCATGTGTAATATTCGCGTAAATCTAAGAACTCAGTATATATATAGTCGTTTAATGTTTCCTTATTATTATTTAATAAATGTGTCTTAGAAATAATTAGATTTTGTATTTAATTTAAAACAATTGCTTCATATTTTTGAAATCAGGTGAACATGACCCGAAGGCCTCAAGTGTACATAGTATTTGAAGAACCGAGGAAGGTTAAGTAAAAACAACTGATCTTATTAAATAACGCTTGAAACTTATGTTTGAGGTGACATGGAGGACAATTTACAATATTTTTGATAGCAAATAGGAATTAACATCAGAATAGGCAACATGGCAACACAAGGTACAAGTTTAAAGCAATTAAAATTTGCATTAACTTTGGTCGCAGTGACATAACAACTGACGGATAACAGCTAACGTAATCACCATTAAATTATTCGCTATAAACTTGCACTTACCTACTAAAAACAGTTTTGGTCTCGTGTTTTCGTTTACCAAACTGATCGTCATTTTTATAGTTGTTTCCGCCGTCTGGGAAAGAATTCCGCCCTCCTGGACGGTTGCCACCCCTCTGATAGTCCCCCGATGAGTTAAATCTAAAAGTAAACACATTTCAAAATCAATAACATGCAACTAAAACGTAAAATACACTTTCAAGGTGTTCGCTAACCTATCATTAAATCTTCCGGTTGTTTGCACAATTTTCTTGATATTCTCATCTATTTTAAACAAACTACTCTTTTCATTTTCTAGTTGAGCACGTAAAGCACTAAAAGATAATGCTACTTCTGTCCCCATATTTAATTAAACTAATGGAAAAATACAAAATTCATTAGAGAAGCACTTGAATCTTGATTGTGCTTCTTGTTTTTTTTATCGTATTGAAATTTACTTTGCACAGATGATAAATTTACGTTTAGTTTCACGTTCTGCATTAACTTATTTGACTACAATCTATTACGACTACTAAACTTAGTTATAATTAAAAATATTAAAATAAATTTAGCGTATATCACGCTTATTTTGCTAAGTTGTAAAATAAAATAGACAAACTAAATTTTTTCACCAAAGACCAAAGTTAGATGGCACTAATAAAAGTGATTTGCTACTCTACAACAGATGCCGTTATATTAATAATTTACTACTCAACAACAGATGTCGCCACAATACATATTTGTTTATTTGAAACAAAATTTTACTTCCATCAATATTACTTGAGATCGGTGTTTTTAAATTTAAAAAATATTTGATTTTTTATTCATCATCAATGGCAATCTAATTTAAAAAATCAGAAGACTCTATGTCTACTAGGTACTTACACAAAGGTAGATTAAACACAGGTGAAGAATAAGATACAGAAGACTTACTTTACGTACATACATCTTTTACTATAGCAACAAGTTCATTCAAGCTAGATTTTTAGGTAGGTACCTAAAAATGTATCTAGCCTACCTATCTATATAATATATATAAACCTACTCAAAGCTGGCATTCGCTCATTATTTTATTGACAAGACAAGACTCATAAATTACCGTCTTGCCCTCATGGTCAGGTGTCGAGAGCGGGGCAGTTTAATTTGACGCGTGCGCCGCCTGCGCCCGCGCCGCCCACCGCCCGTCACCGCCGCGGTACGACACTATCCGTTCAGCGATCTGCCCATCACAGATGTAATCTGCAGCTATTTAAAGCTGTTATAATTTACATCAACAGTTTTGGCTAATCGAGGAGGCTCAGCGTGTAGGAACCAGGGCAGGGGTTCTTCTCATCAGAAAGGAGAAAAGGATCTTCGCAGGTAGAAAGTATAGGCATGTAAAAATAAATAAATTAACACCGTCACGCTTATATTCCCCAAGCGGGGGTAGCAGAGATGTACTGTATACACCCACTTTACGCTGACGATGTCAGATCCCATGTAACAGGGGGCGAGTCAATTGCCGGGTCTATATATTTACCGAGCTCATTTCCAGACTGGGGACTGTTACCGGGAATTTTTCGATAGAAAATCTACATTTGTCCGACCTAGGATTTGAACCCAGGACCTCGTGACCTCATCGCGCATTATTCGCTCTAGAACAACGAGATAGTATAGGTAGGTATTTGGAAAATATATACCAAGCGAGTAGATTTATACGTTTGGGTAATCGAAGATTATCATCACATCACAGCAGAGGAGGTCCTAGAAGAGAGTCAGTGGGAGACATGACATGATGATAATTTATATAGATTGAAAAAGGTAGTTTTAAGATGTTGAGTGAAAAGGAGTCTTGATCTTGCGTCTGCGTCTGGAAATCTTAGAATGGCACTGCCCCTGGTGTCTTGTAAGAGACTTTCGGTCTGACTTTTTTGCGTCTGAAACTTGTTCATTATATTTCATCAAAAAGACCACTTAAATAAAATTATATATCCTATCGTGTTAGGTATGCTGAAAATGGAAGACTACGTAAATACTTACAAATAATGTACACCTGAAATAAGTACTTTGTAAGTGCATGTTGTAACAAATAGCCATGTGATAGGTTAACTTACCCATGACAGGTAAGGCGGTGACTTACATAATATTATTTTAAAAATATCGTCATGATATTCTGTTCCCATATTTATATAAATATGGGAACAAAATATCATCATGATATTCTGTTCCCATATTTATATAAATGACGATAGAGTATCATTCTTGGTATCTCGTCGCCAATGATGCACACATCCTGCGCGCGCGCTCCTCGCTGCACCGATTCTATAATGAAAAAAAACAATTAACTGAAATGTGCGAAGATTGCAAACTGGGTTTATTTTATTTATATATTTACTAATTTAAAAATATTGAAAACATAGGAAGATTATCAGCTACAATAATAATTATATTAGAACAGGTTAGTAATCAGCCACTTCACTGATAGGGGCAATATAAGGTAACCATCCTTATTAGTACAACTTAATAACATGAAATGAAAAATGAACCAAGCCAATTTTTTTAGTACATATGCATACCTGTGAAGCAACACAAATTACAATTTGGGCTCATAATACGTTTGATTTTTTTGAGGACTGGCCGAAGGAGGAGGGTCTTACTCTAACTCACCTCATAAAAAGTGACGATGCAGTCGAAGACATGGCTCGCTGACTTAGCGACTTCACTCTGAATTGCAAGATACCCAAGTTATACCTCTCTGGAAACGTAGTCGTAGAATTTGTCCTGTTTTGACTTACAAGCAGCGTAGGGGCTGGATATGGGGCGGCGGCTAGAGGCGCCTTAAGGGAGCGTATTCGTAGACCCACAGCCCTCTGCCCTCTTTTCGTACGAAATAGGTTTTGGGGTTGCAAATTTCAAATCATACTTTGGGCGCTCATGGCTTTACCTACAACGATCTCTAATCTCAAGTCGCTCTCACTAGGAAGACATGGTGTGCGACCACGATCTAAGCCGACGACCGCAAAGGCCGCAGGAAAAAGCTGCATGACTACATCATAAAGCCAGTCGTCTTAACAAGCTTTGAAGACCCCTTGGTCGTGCAGTGGATGTTTCTCGGTTGATAGTAACAGAAAAATAATCATCGCTGTGGCATCACTTCCACATTAATTCACGATCTTCTATAATACGCTTGTTTCAATTTGGTAAGACCATACAAATTCTAATAATAAGACATTTGAAGTCGTGTAATTGCGTGAACTTTTCGCCACACGTGAGAAAATTACTTATCACAGAAGGCTGCGTGGACCAATGTGATACAGTGGCTAATGTCGGTATGAAAGTCTGCTAAAACTTTTCACTGTACTCGGAAATTCAATTCATCAGAAAATATTTTACAGTCATAATGTATGTATGTGAGTCTATGGCTATTTTCAACTGTGGAAAAATGGTGATAGTGGTTTCTAACAAAATCGTGCACTATTTGACTTCTAGTGTTTGATTCATTTGTTTTTTCATCACATTAGTCATTTAGTATTACGATGACTGTGGGTAAAAATGGCGTTTTCTAATTTCCTAAAATAATTAAGTTTCAATTATTAAAATGTTTCGTTGTTCCCGCGTCCTGTGTCTCGACAGGGTGCGTTCAGTTTCAGCTAAATCCGTTGAGCGGCGGCGGTGCGTTCACGCGTGGGATGAAAAATGGACGCCTCGCTCGTACCGACAGCCGCGACGGGCGCGATGCCTCACGAATTAGATTATAATTAAACACAATTTAGCCCAGCTTTGATCTGTTTGCGGCAAGTGGGATGTTTTTGTAATTGTTCTTGAGGGAACTTGGAGTTTGTTTCATAGAAAATGCTTGGCAAAATGGTAAGGTGGTAGAGAGGTACTTCTGTTCCAGGAAAATAATGTTAAACTGGTTTCCTTATGGGTTTCTTAAAACAGAAATCAAAATAATAGGTAGGAATAGGTATACCTAACAGATATCTTGTTGCTTTTTTCCTAATATATGCTAGAGCATCAACACGGATGTTGATGGTGCGTATCTATTACGAGTTCCCTATAAAAATGTAGAGTGGTAAGCAGGATAAATATTCTACACTAAATAAAAATTCCTGATTGAACAAAAATCTGCACGACGTCTAAACTGCACATGTTTCTTTTTTTCTTTATTCTTTCTCTCTATCTTCATCATCACAAGTGATTACAGACCTCTTAAGGCTCTTCCACTCTCATTGTGCATCTTATATCTACATGCTCGCCGGTTGCGTACCTATTCTTTTACCTACTATTATCAAACATTGCATCTCGACTGTGTTTTTTTGCTAGCACACTGTTCCTACTCATTTCTTTTAAAGAATAATTACTTCTGTGTTCTTCTACTGTCTGTACAGCGCAGCTTAGCGTCTGTCTGTTTGCGTACACGGTGCATTTTTGTGTTGCGCCCGCGCCGCCGCGACACGGTTGCTTACTGTAATTGATGCCGGGGATCCGCTGATGCGCCGTAATTGTCTTGCAGCTTATTTTACTGCCTTCACTTAATTTGTGAACTACCCGAAATACTTAAAAATAGTTTTGAAATATGAATTGATATGCGTTTCCCATGCCTATTTATAATTATGTTAAGCTTACGACAAGAACTGCCATGTTCTTCAGATTGAGGCCGTTCGGGCTCCTTTGAGAACATTCTCATTTCTTTCTCATACCAACATCAAAATGATGAGGTAGGTAGGTACGTTTCGTTTGTAGATAAAAAAATAGCCAGAGCTTTATTATAATATTCCGTACAGGTACTTGATAACAGTAAAGGCATCGAACAAGTAAACAACTTTGTATTATGATGGTCATCATTATGCGTCCTGTTGAGTTTAGAAGGAATTACATTTAATGGAGTTATAAAACTTCATGTAAGCTTTTACTGGCAATAAAGTTGTTGATATCACTTGTCTATTGTTGCAATTATTGATGATTGCTTCTTTCCATCTCCTGTCTTTTAAAATTGTAACGAGGTAAGACACAGTAATCTTCCAATGAATCACTCCACATCCGTGTCAAAGCGCCCTGGGCCACGCCGCGCCCATTTAAATTCGTTTCCCTCCAAAACAACGGTGCGCCATTTTGTTTTTCCTGCGCTGTCACTCGCCACGACGTATTAGGCGGAACCGCGCACACGTACGATACCCGCAGTTAATAAAACGCTTATACTGATTAATTACGACGACCATTACAAATATCTCCGTCTGTCTGTCACGGGCTGTTTGCTAATATCTTTAGAACTCCCCGTTTGTTGTCAAAATGAATAAAATACAAAACCACGTGACGTGAAAATGCTGGCAGGAATAAAATATTTTGTTGAAAAGTCAACAGGGCGCGACGCCGCCGCGCGGAACGGGACGTATTTTTAATTTAACTCTAGCGCAGCGAATTAAATAAATCATTGGTTTGTAAAATAGAAATTAAATCATTAAACATTCCTTAATTCCATTATAAAAAATTTGAAAGATTTTTCTTGGGAATTCTAAGAAGTAAAATACGTTTCCATTTGTATAACTATTAAGGGTGTTTACAAATATTTTTCTTGAAATAACTCGTCATGCTCAGAATATGAGTGTTCATATTTTGAAAATGATTAGCCTGATAAAAGAAAGAATTAAATTCAGAATCACTTTTTTCAGGGGGTATGCAGGTAGGTAGATACTCCGTGCTTCCGATTTTATTTGCCACTTATAACAAAAACGATATGGTCCTGTTAGTGAGATCACAGAGCAATATATAAACAAAGAGGATTAATAAACACTTCTTTATTCCATGGTTATAAACTAAAAAACACCGTCACGCCTATATTCCCCAAGTGGGGGTGGCAGAGGTGTACTGAGTACACCCACTTTTCACCGACGATTTTATGTCTCATGTAATAGGAGGCGAGCCTATTGCCCTATATCAACTGGGCACAATCCTAGACTGCGGACTCATACTGGAATTTTTACGTTAGAAAATCTACATTTGTCCGACCTAGGATTTAAACCCCCGACCTGATCACAAAGCGATGCGCCTTGCCACTAGACTAACGAGGCAGATTATAAAATATATAATATATTGCTGTCACACGAATTTTACTTTACCTTTTTTGTTTTGATTATCATTATCTATTGATTTTTAATACAATTAACAACAAGATTAACAAAATGTACCTAAGCTCAACTAACTTCGTAAAGATGCCGACCTATTCTGGATATAAATGTGTGTTCACAATCCTTCGCCAGCTTATAATATCGCTAGATATATTATAAACTAACGAAGCTTATAAAAGATCATCTGGTGGCATACATACCTATAGGCATTTATGAACCTCTAACAGTACGATAGTATGACTTGTCAACCGATGATAATAAAGTACCTATACCTAATAATGTGCACATATATGAATTTCTGTATTCACAACAAACAGTAGACTCGATTGATGATAATCACACAATCAGACCTGGGTCCCAATTCCACTAACAATTCTGCTAAATTCAAATCTTAACCGTCGTTAATCAATGTTTTCGAGTTCTAGAAGTAGGTATCACTTCACCACAAAAGACTAAGAATATTCTGTATCTATATTTTTCCCACGCGAAAGAGAAGAGGTACCATACGAAAATAGCAAAATACGATTGATCGGGGCCGTTAAGTTGCGATTTTAGCAGAGTACTGTTAGTAGAACTGTGGCCCTAGCGAGTGGCGATCTCATTCAGAGGCGGCCGCGGTCAGGTGCGCCACATGTGGCGGTAACAAGGTGTAACTGTGCGCGAAGACGCCTCGCAAATGGTTCGCAGCGATCCGAGTGGCCACGCGCGACAACGCGCGCCGCCGGCAGCGCCTCGATGCGGCCGCTTACCGAGCTAATTGGACGGCTTGCTGTAATCAAGTTCATTGTAACTGTCATAAGGAAACGGACTAGATTGCTATTTACACATGTTTTATTATGAAAATACCTGAGAAGTATGTTCGAACTCGGTGCCATGCTCTTTCGCTTGCTAGGCAAAGAATTTGCATGTATATATCATAATATCAAGTAAATAATTATACTTTTTCTAAATTAATTAGTTACCCTGCGTTCTTGAGAGAATTAAATGAGGCCTAAGAATTACTTTCTACTGAAATTGCGTATAGGTAATTGTTGCAAAGGAAATTTATGGCGCTTATGGCATTTAATTATGTATTGTAGAATACTCTGTATACATTTATCCACCGGAATTCAGTCGGTCAATAGGTATAATTAAAAGATTTCTCAAGTTGTTTATGGAACATATCCTAAGTATTACTAACCTACCTACACACGATACACACTAGACACGTGCATGTACGAGATCTCCCCAATTTAACATCCACAACCCAAATATTAACTGCTTCACGTACTCAATTACGTTCTGACATTATAAGATCTGTCTTGTTTCATAAATCAAACGATATAGTGTCATAAATGTGGCTAGGAATGGCTTTGGCTTTCCAGCTGGAGTTTTGGTCGCGCGTCTTTGCTTTTAGATGAAAGCGCGGTTCTGCGAAGCGACGGAAGAGTGGACGACGTTACGCGCGGTCGCGCGTCGCCGCAGATCTAGTGGGTCGGCGGTTTTATGTTGTGCTTATAGGTTATTTGGTGATTAATAAATTGTAATAAAATGAAATATGTAATGTTGTTTGAATGCATAATTTTCATTTAGAAATGTCAATCAATCAATCAATCAATCAGTGTACGGTTCCTTGTTGACTCGAACACTAATAAAGTGATAGTTGTTAAATAATACATCAAAGCTTGATAGAAAATTATATTGTCCGAAAAAGTAATGAACTGTAATTAATTGCTTGATAAATGCTAATGATACGCGAGCACGCGCGACCCTTGTTGGTTGAACGCGAACTGATATGCACTTTCGTGATATTGAAAAATGTACGGTTGTACCGTACATGCTCCTAGGGGCAAAGGATGCAGCGTGAAAGATGGGCGTGATAATGATACAAGATGAATTCATTGGGTCCTTATGCTACTGACAAGGTGATGCCATTCTTGCTTATGATATTATGTACTAGAGTCCTTAAGTAAATTTTGATTTTATAGGCATGGGCATGGTGCCCTTGTCCACTTTACGCGCTTGGGGAATTTCGCTATATACACCTTCACATTGCACTTCACTACCACTCTCACACTGAACACTTTCACTGACACTGGAAGTATTACGTTTGGAGGGACCAGCAGGTGACAGATGAGTTGCGGTGGGCTGAGGGTTTCCTTGCTCTACCCTCCCCGCCGCCGGCTGTTGACGCGTTGATTGCTTGGTACGGATTCTCCGCACCACGATGTCTATTCCAAACACCAATGCTAGTCCCATGATTGCGTAAATCACAGTGTAATGGTGTACATCATGATAGGAGATTTGCTTTGATACGTTTTCATTTGCTTTGAGATTGTCGATCTGTATTTTGATCTCCTCTAGTTGTTTATCATTGGAAACAAACGAGTAATTGAGCAGCAAAGGAGTTGTAAAGCTAGTGTTAATCATGTGATAGATAGGTTCTACTTCCGGCGAGTAGAACTGATTTTTGATATTTAATTCGCTTGTACCCTCATAGTGCGCGTAAATTGTAATGTTATCTGTTCTAATTAAACATCCTTGTTCAATCCATATAATACCTGCCTTTTCTATTTGTCCTGCTAACGCGTGATATTCACACAAGACACGTATATGACACACTCCGCAACAAGAATACAAGTATTGATTGATCTTGCTAATTTCTTTCCATTCGTTGTTGCATGTGTTATAAATAACTTTACATTTTCCCGTACCTTGATCTATTTGGCATAAGTTATCATCACTCCTGAGATGATAAATAGGTCGTTGTAGGTAGCAAAGGTATACATTAGATCCGTCTTGGAGGCATGACTTTATATCCTGCTCAGACAACGATAAATAAGATTCCTTTCTTAAACTTATAGCTACGTACTCTGCTATGGGTGTAATTCGAGCCATGATGGAATTACTGATGGCGTGCGGAATCGAGATAATTTTTACTATTTCAAATGAATCTCGGGTTACTAACGGTAGCCGTAACTCAAACAACAAATACTTTTCCGTCATTCTTGCCTTGACTTTTAACAAACTGTATATGGTTCTAAAATTGGTTTGTAAATTATTAATGGGTAGTGAGAGGTCTTTCGTAAGATGGCTTGATATAGCGCTTAACGTTTCCTTTAGTTGTTCCGGAGATATTAGGTGAAAATTAAATCTGCCATGATATATGTCTGTCACTGTATCCAATAGTGTTGTTTGTATAGTTTCTAACTGCCTCATCATGTTGCTCGCTGCTATAGCTCCCAAAGTAAAATCATTGTTCATGAGAATTGCTTCATGTTTAGTTTTCAAAACATTCTTATAATTATCCAATTGTAGTGATAGATAGTTTAACATTTTGTGTTGTTTACGAATTGAATCTTCAGTCCTCTTTAACACATTATATTCTACTTCTATGATAGAAGTTTGATTTTTTATAAGCGATGCCAAATGATTCTCATTGTCTTGAATTAGTTGTATGTCTTGTTTATACTGTTCTGAGAATCGCTCGTCGAGTACGCCGAATAGGCTGTTGGCCAGATATCCGACACCATTGATGAGTCCCCGACGTCGACGTCCGTCCCGACGCGTGTTGGAGTGCTGGTTCAGCAACAGGTGATTATAGTAGTTTAATTCCGAGTACTCGTGCTGCAATTGCATTGATATTACATCACAATGAGAGATGTTCTTGAGTTGGTTACATATCAGCCCCAAGTATTTTATGTATCTGTTACATGCTGCTGTTCCTTTCCAATATGGATCCATATCGTAATAGGATACTATTTTCCATTCGTCTCTTATTAACCGCATATCGGAAATTTTGTCAAAATAGAGACCTTGATCGTCTTTAAAATGTGTTACATTATAGGTACAGTGCGATGTGCCGAAAATACCCATGAAAAAGAGCAGCAACGTTACAAGGGAGACGAAGCTATGACCTGATCTTCTTGATTGATCTTTGGCAGGCTTAGCTTGTAATGTGTTGGTCGGGTTTGTCTCTTGTTGGAGTCGCCCTTTATTAACCGGAAGCACGCATAGTTTTGTAACTGGACGCTTTATAAAACCGTTTTTAGTTTTTAATGTGACCACCCTTACGTGACCATCAGCGCCCGGATGTATCTCAATGACCCGTCCTACTGCCCACTTGCCAGGTGGTAGATCCGCGTCATTAATCGTTACTACATCATTAATTTGAATATTAGGTTGCTGACTTCTCCACTTGCTTCTTGCAGATAATTGGCTGAGATACTCAGCCCGCCACCGTTTCCAAACATCCTGAACAATTTTTTGAATGAGGTACCATCTAGTAGGCATGTCCGTTTCTGTTTCCATGATAGTCATGTCCTGATTCAAATTGATAAAACTTGACGGTGTGATCAATTCTAAGTCGTCGATATCTTCAGTCAGTGGGCAAAGTGGTCTCGAGTTTAGAACTGCTTCTATTTGAGCCAAAATTGTTGAAAATTCTTCGAAGGTCAGGCGTTGCTCTCCAATAACTCTGCGAAGATGATATTTGACACTCTTTACTGCCGCTTCCCATAGGCCACCTGCTGAAGGCCACGAGGGTGCGTTAAAATGCCATTCTATCTCCATATTAGTAATTTCCTTGATAAAGTCTTGATCAAAGGTCTGCATCATGCGCTGAAACTCCTGTGTCATGATATTGCTAGCACCTACGAAGTTTGTGCCATTATCGCAATATATATGTCTCGGGGACCCCTTTCTTGCTGCCATTCTGCGTAATGCGGCCATAAAGGATGCTGACGTAAGGTCGGAGACTAGTTCTAAATGAACAAGTTTCGTCGCCATACATATAAAAACTGCGATATAACCTTTCGTGGTCTTGATACCACGGCCCTTGTTGGCTTTGATAAACACATGTCCGGTAAAATCTACACCGGTATGGTAAAACGGTTTGGCAGCATTGCATCTTGCTGTAGGCAAGTCTCCCATCAACTGTGTTGTTCTTGTTGGATTATGTTTACGGCACGTCACACAGGTATGTAAGCGCTTCTTCACAGCCCTGTTACCACCAATGATCCAATACTTTTGGCGAATAGTGGCTAATGTAACTCGAGTTCCACCGTGTAAAGTTAGCCTATGTGTGTGACTTATTACCAAGTCGGTTAGGGGTCCAGCATGCGGTAATATGATTGGATTTATCATGTCAGAATGAACATTAGCATTTCGCAATCTCCCCCCAACTCTCAGAAGCCCATTGTTCATGTGAAAACCCCTTCGATAGCTCAGTTGCTGGTCCTGAGTTTTCTATCGGTTAGATTTGGGAGTCCAGGCACCGCAATCCCCAAATACAAGGTGAACCACTCACCTTGACTCGTCTCCCGAAGGTAGCTCCGCCGTGCACGGCTGCCTGGTTGTTTCAATCCTTTTATATTGATGTCTTTAGCATACCACCTTATTGTCCGAAATCTCACAAGTTGTTTTGCACAAATAAACCGACGAATAATGTAGTAATTTAAATATTTCCGGTAATCGATCAACACCCTTGCACCCGAATTCAATGTTGTAGTTTTTCAACTACCCTCATATTCCGAGTCGCAGTTTTTGCGGTCCACCCACATAATTGGTGAATCACAATGCCCGAACATCCCCCCGCCTAACCAAGACCCGTCTTGGTTCCTAATTATCTATGGGTAACCTACACAATTTAGAAATGGGCCTCATCAGGACACCGTTTTGAGTTTTCACTTCTGCAACCCGTACAACCCCGTCTTTACCTGGTAAAAGTTTGACTAACCGTCCGCGTTTCCAATGTAAAGGAGCTAAATTATCTTCTTTAATCAAAACCAAGTCATTGAGTTTAGGAGGTTCCGTCTGTGAGGTCCATTTGAACCGCTGTTGAAGAGTGTGTAGGTATTCATTTTTCCACCGAGACCAAAAGTGTTGAAACATCTTTTGAATTTGTTGAAACCGAGACAGCCGGTGCACACTGACATCGGTGTAAGGGTATTCAGGGAGAGCCACCAGTGGTTGTCCAATCAAAAGGTGCCCCGGAGTTAATACATCCAGATCCGCCGGATCCGTACTAAGCGGATATAACGGGCGAGAGTTCATGACGGCCTCCACCTTGGTGAAGAACGTGGTGAGCCCTTCGAACGTTAAACGTGCTTCGCCGAGCACACGCTTGACGTGTGTTTTTGCAGATTTAACCGCCGCCTCGTCAAGTTCCGTTCAATTTCAGATTGGTTGTCCCGCAAGAAAACATACAATTCTTTTAAATATTTATCCGTGCCCGTATAATTTGTGCCACAATCCGACCGCACTAGTGAGGGTAGTCCTCGACGAGAAATAAATCGCGTAAACGCCGCTATAAAGGCTTCAACCGATAGTTGACTGACTACTTCCAAATGAACACATTTAGTACTTAAACATACGAAAATGCACAAAAAACATTTTTCTATCTTCGCGTTCCGTAGCGAGCTAGATTTAATATAAAATGGTCCGGCAAAGTCCGTACCGACTCCGAGAAACGGACGAACACCCTGTACACGATCTGCGGGCAGATCCGCCATGAAGGGTTGGACAGGTCGCGCCCGGGACCGGTAGCACTGTACGCATTTAAAGGTGATATGACGCGTCACGCGTCGAGCCGAAACAATCCAATAGGTCCGAGATAAAATGGCCGAAAGTGTATTTGCACCGACGTGACAAAATATTTTATGATAATGAGTTACCAATAGTTCCGTGAAGCGACCTTTGCCCGGTAGCAAAACAGGATGCCGCGCAGCGTACGGCAGCTCCGACGCACCTATTCTGCCGCCGACACGAAGCAACTGATCGTTATCAATGAATAAATTCAACCGCCGAAGTGAGCCCTTAATTGATTTCTTTGACTGAAGGGCCGAAATTTCTTCGTGAAAATATGTATTTTGTACAATTCGTATTAAATGTATGGTCGCGTTTCTACGTTCCGCAACTGAGAGATTACCGCCGAGTTTACATGTATTTTTACAATTATTAGCGAACCGTAGTGTGTACGCCGTTACATTTATTAATTTATCGTACGAACTGTACCGATCCAATAAATCGAATTCTGAATCGACGGTATTAAGGTTAACAACTTTAGCTTTCATGCCCGGTAACATGTCCGCCGGAAAGTCCGAGCACTCGCCGGGCCACCGGGCCGGGGGGTCCCGCAACCAGCGCGGCCCCCACCACAGCGGGTGCTGCAGCAGCTCGTCGGCTGTCGCGCCGCGCGACGCCACGTCCGCGCAGTTCATCTCGCCGGGGACATGTCTCCATAAAATATCTACTTTAGATGAAATAATTTGAGATACCCGATTTCCTTCAAACACTTGTAATTTATGTGGTGATGTTTTTAGCCACGCCAATACAATGGTACTATCACACCAACACACGACATCATCAATCGCAATGTCACTCTGCAGGGAGGGGACTATGTGGTTGATAAGCGTAGTCAATAGGGTCGCACCACTCAGCTCTAACTTAGGGATGGTCCGCTTTGTGTTTAATGGTGCCACCCGAGACTTAGCCATAAGCAACCGCATAAAGACATTACCGGCCTCATCCACCGACCGCAAATATACGACCGCAGAAAATCCTACCGATGATCCGTCACAAAACCCATGAACCGAATAACTGCTATTTTTATCCGGTTTCAGACATCTAGGTATTGTAATCTTTTGTAGATTAGGCAAATCCGAAACGATATCGCGCCACGCTCGCACTATATCCTGCGGCGCGGGAGCGTCCCAGTCTACCTTCCGTGAATTATCACCAGTGCTAAGCAATCGTTGTAGTAATAATTTAATTTTGAAAACAACCGGACACACCCATCCGAGAGGGTCGTAAAGGCGAGCCGTCAATGATAAAATACTGCGCCGAGTGACAGTAGTGTCCGTTGGTAGATTCAACTTATACGAAAAACTGTCTGACCTTGGGTTCCACTGTATACCTAAAACCTTCATAAATTCCGATCCGTCGGTATCCATGTTAAATGACTGAGCCGTCTCCAAATGATCCGCCGGCAAGTCGTCCAACAGTTCCGGTGCGTTCGACGACCACTTCCTGAGCTCGTAGCCCGCCGTGTGCATGAGCGCCACGAGCTCGTCCTTCAGATGCCGCGCGTCGCGCAGCGTGTCCGCGCCGCCGTTCAGATCGTCCACGTAACTGTTGTGACGCAGCAGCCGGGCCGCCCGCGGGAACCGGTGCTCCTCGTCACTCGCCAACTGATGTAAACACCGTATAGCGACGAATGGACTGGACTTTAACCCGTATGTGTTTGTGGTCAGCTCATAAACTACCAACGGTTCATCGGGTGACGAGTGCCAATATATTAATTGGTATTTCCGATCGTCCGGATGTATCCAGGTTTGCCGGAACATCATTTTCACATCCGTAGTGAATACAAACAGAGGCAACCGAAAATTAATTATAATTTGTGTGATGTCATTTTGAAGTCGTTCACCCGTGAACAAACAATCGTTGATGGACGCACCGGTGCTGGTGGGTACACTTCCGTCGAAAACTACCCGAATTTTTCCGACGTCGCCTAATTTTTTAAAAACACCGTGATGCGCAAGAAAATAATGTTCCTGTCCTGACGAAACATCAAATTTGGAAACCGTCATATGACCGAGTCTTAAATATTCCGACATAAATTCCACATATTTTTTTTTAAATTCTGGTAGCCGTTTCATTTTTCGTTCTAAGGCCGTAAATCGACGCAGGGCCGTCTCCTTAGATTCTCCCAACCGCTGTCGATCTGGCAACAGTGGTAATCTGACAACATATTTTCCGTCCGAGCCGCGTGAGGTAGTTGTAGAAAACAAATGTTCACATTCTAAGTCCGCCGGGTCCTTGATTTTCAGCCTGGGTGGTTCTTCCGATCGCCAAAATCTCTCGACCGCTTCAATTAATGTAACACCAACATTAACATTTGATTCCGAGTTATCATTTTTTAATGGTTGCGCCGGACCGAAAATCGCAAAATCAAAAATGGTGCCTAAAGCATACGGTCCATCAGTACCGAAATTCACCTTTTCACCATTTAAAATTTGACCTAATATGTCACATCCGAAAATTATGTCAACATTTGACATATTAAATGAACCGTCATCCGAAAATTTTATATGAGCAATTTGTTTACTAAACCTACGCGCTAAATATGAAGTTGGTTTCTTCAAAACCACCGCCGTAACCGATAACAAATAACTCGAATTTACCGGTTTAAAATAAAATTTAACAACATGACAACATTCATTGTTATTAAATCCGCCGACGCCTGTTAACGGTGTTTGGTTGTAATGTCGCCTTAAACCCAAACTTGCTACCAAATCACTCTTAATTATAGTGACTTGACTACCCAGGTCTAGCAGGCCTCTGGATTTGATAAAATCCCCCCGATTGGATTTTACTTCTACAATGACCGTGGGTAAGATGACATTATCCGCTAGCCGAGGTACCGAGGCGACATTACACGACTGTAATTGCTATTCCTGTGGCACACGCGGCACCACAGGACTCGACTGCCGCCCACCCCAATCAGTCCGCTCCCGGCGGTGTCGGGTCTCCCAGTCCCGCTGTTCCCGTGGGTCCGAATCACGCCCGTAACCATCCTTTAACTCGCGTACCCGGTCCATAGATCCCGCGGAACTATCACCACGCCGTGGATAACGCGAGTCTCGAACCGACGACCTAGGAGACGCGTGCCGTGACCGCCGCGACTGAGTAATAGGTGAGCGCCGCCGACCGCCCGTCGCTCTATCGCATTGCGCCGTAACAAATGCGCGCCGTGTATACGGCTCGCCGTCCGCCGGTGAGTCAGAGCGCGCAATGGACGTTGTACAAATTAGTTTGTTATGTCTGATATTTCCGCACCGACTGCATGGTACCTTGCGGGTACACGATGCCGCCAAATGAGTACCGAAGCACCGAAAGCATAAGAATTGTCTTTTAACCCAATCCTTACGTTTAGACCTGGACATGTCAGCAAATTTATAACAGCTGTCTATACCGTGCCCCGACCTCTGACAATAGCCACAGTCTTTAATACGGCCGTAGTTGTTCGCCCGTTCCCGCTGGTCCTGTGCTGGTGGTTCCGTCACAATATTATGCACCCTGCGCTCGGGCCTGTTGTGAGTGCGATCCGCGTAATAAGAAACCGGTTCCGCAGTGGCCGTGTCTATAAGTCTACATTCATGTTGTAGGAATTCTATGAGCTGATCAAAAGTGGGTAAACTTATATTATTGCCACCGTGTTTTTGCTCAAACCGTGTTCTGACGTCAATTGGTAATTTTTGTAGACTTACATGCAATAAAATGTAGCTCCACTCGTTAATTGGAAAACCTAAATTAGCTAATGCCCGCGAAGATTCCAATAACGGGTTCAATATTTTAGTTCGAAGCCCAGCACACTTATTCAACACCGGCAAATGTAAAATCCGCGCAATCAGTGAATCCGCCAACAATCTTTTATTTTCATACCGGCCTTTTAGGATATCCAATGCCGTGTCTAACGACCCGTCCACCATCGGCAGATGTTTAATAAGTGCTTTAGGCTCCTTTTCCACGTGCGAAATAAGATAATGAAATTTTTCCGTTTTAGTGATATCTTTCCGTGTTAAAACCAATGATGTAAACAGACTAATGAAGCTACACCATGAAAAAACGTCCCCGTCAAACGTACTAGGCACAATCCGCGGTAGCCGCGGCGTTGACGCGCCCTCCGTGGGCATGTGGGTGCCGTCAAGGTTCGGATAGGCCGCCGAGACCGCATCCAACTGGTTGTATAACTCCGTGGCCTCTTTGTATTTTACCTCATATCTACCGATTATTTCTTCATCTTCTGAAGAAGTATTGGTCAGTATGCCCTCGTATGACTCCGTTAAAACATTGAAATAGTCATGCAGTTTTTTGAACCGAGCTGATAAAACACCCGAACTACAAGTTTTACTATTTACTAATTTTGACGAATCTACAAACCAGTCGTATTTAATTTTAAATTTGCTTTCAAAAGATTTTGCCATCTTTGGAAAACAATAGAACCTCTAAACACAATGCCTATTACAATTTAAATAATTATTTCTATGCCAAAAGTAGGTACCCCGTTTGTAACCGTTATAAATAAATGAAACCCCTATCTAACCAACTAATTTACGAAAACCCAATCCGGCTCGAAGGACCAAAATTATGTTCATGTGAAAACCCCTTCGATAGCTCAGTTGCTGGTCCTGAGTTTTCTATCGGTTAGATTTGGGAGTCCAGGCACCGCAATCCCCAAATACAAGGTGAACCACTCACCTTGACTCGTCTCCCGAAGGTAGCTCCGCCGTGCACGGCTGCCTGGTTGTTTCAATCCTTTTATATTGATGTCTTTAGCATACCACCTTATTGTCCGAAATCTCACAAGTTGTTTTGCACAAATAAACCGACGAATAATGTAGTAATTTAAATATTTCCGGTAATCGATCAACACCCTTGCACCCGAATTCAATGTTGTAGTTTTTCAACTACCCTCATATTCCGAGTCGCAGTTTTTGCGGTCCACCCACATAATTGGTGAATCACAATGCCCGAACACCCATCCTTATCTAGAAATGGGTTTAATTGTAATAATTTGCTTTTAGTAGATATAGGTTTCTTGTGTTGTAAGTTAGTTATTTCGTTTTTAAATTCTGTTTGCTGGACATATTTTATTATGATACATTTTGCCTTATTGATTTCTTGTAGTGTAAGGTAACTTGATCTACCTGTTTGTTTTTGTTTGAGCGTATTGATAAATTTGAAAACCCATGCTAATACTCTACACATCTTATGGAGGGAACTATATCTTGATAATAATTCTGGGATAATGGTGTTATTTTCTTTTGATATATAATTTACTTGCTTAATCTCTTGTTTTGCTTTAGAGTCTTCATTAGTGGTAAAAAATTCTGATTGGTAACTTTCCTGGTCAGAGTTGTATTTAGGGAGCCACAATGGTCCATTCCACCATAGGCGATGTTCTTTCAACTGAACCACGCTCATTCCTCGGGTGGCACAGTCAGCTGGGTTTTCTCCTGATTTAATATATCGCCAGTTATCTGGAGGCATTATAGCGGTGATTTGTTTCACCCTGTTCGCAACAAAGGGCTTCCATCGTCCTGGATTTCCTTGTAGCCATGCAAGTACCACCATCGAATCTACCCAGCCGTACGTCTTGATGTTGTACTTACTGAGACAAATCAGAACTTTTGCCATTAATTTTGCTAACAGAAGAGCACCACATAGCTCCAATCTTGGTAAAGTGATGGCTTTGCTAGATGGGACGAGTCTCGCTTTACCTGCTGTAAGCGAGATTTTGACATCATCGCCAATCTTAATTTTGGATCAAATAACGCAAGCGTAAGCCTTGTTAGAAGAGTCACAAAATCCGTGTAGTTCCACTTCACTTGCTTCCGCTGAGGTTCCCAACCAACGTGCTAACTCGAATTCATCTATTTGAGACATATCTTCCCTGATGGTAGTCCACTCCTTTGCGATATCTTCTGGTAACTTGTTATCCCATTGGATTTTTGACACCCACACCTTTTGAAACAATAATTTTAGTCTCGTTGATACGGGTGATAGCCAGCCAAGTGGGTCATATAACCTCGATATGTCAGACAGCATGGAACGATTAGTTGGTTCCTTTCTCGTCTCTTCAATTTGTGGCTGGAACGTAAACGTGTCTTTCTTAGGATTCCATCGTAAACCCAACGTTTTTGTCGACTCTGCTTGCTTGAAATCAAAATTATCCTGCTCTAAATCTCCTGCTAATATATTATGTAACAGTGCTGGACAATTAATTTCCACTTCCTTAAATTGAAACCGCCAGACTTTAATAACCTAATTAGGTCTTGCTGTAATTGAACTGCTGACTCAACGGAATCCGCTCCATGAAGTGCGTCATCCATATAAAATGATTCTTCCAAGACATGAATAGCCTGACTGTCTCGATAGTTTGACCTCTCATCTTCGGCTAACTGCTTCAGCGTCATCATTGCCAAGAATGGCGCGGCCTTGGTGCCATATGTAACTGTGCAGAGTTGATATTCTCGGAGAGATGAGTCGGGAGAATTACGCCATATTATTTTTTGAAACCTCTGATCTTCTTCGTGTACCCATATAAATCGAAACATTTTTTCTATATCCGCTGTAAAAGCGTAGCGAAATTGTCTCCACTTCAGTAATAAAGATTAAAGATCCTGTTGGAGATTTGGGCCTTTTCGCATTAGATCATTTAAACTACATCCCGATGTTGTATTTCTGGAAGCGTTGAAAACAACACGAAGTGCAGTGGTCGTTGACTCCTTACGCAATACACAATGATGCGGTAAGTAGTATTCATGTTTCCAATTGTCAACGGATGGTTTCATATATCCTAATGTCCGATATTCATCGATAAACAATTTATATTGCAGTTCAAGGTTTTTATTATTTTGGAATTTTCGTTCTAATTGATGAAATTGGGCAATGGCTGCATGTTTTGATTTGCCTAACTGCTCTACAAAATTTTCTTCAAATGGAATCCTGACCTCATATGAGCCGTCATCTCGCCTTGTTGTGGTTAATTTGTAATATTCAACACAACGGGCATCTCCTTCTGATAGAGTAGATGATTCCGCAATGTCTTCTATCTCCCAAAACTTTTGTATGTCGTCTAAATGATTTAGCACGACATTACAATGTAAAGTTTGCACGTTGCTCGTGCCACACAAAATCCAACCCAAACGTGTTTGTTGTGCAATAGGTACGACAGCGTGATCGGATCTGCTAATCTCGTCTAATATAATATGGGAATATACGTCTGCTCCTAATAATATATCAACGGGTCGGCTGACGTTAAAGTCTGGGTCTGATAGTTGTATTCCGTCGAGGTGAACCCATGTTGGTTTGCTAAACGTGCAGCTGGGCAAGTTCTTGATCAGCGTGTTCATGATAAATGTTTCAGTTGTAAATAAGAAATTGTTGTACAACGATTTGCATGATATACGAGTGACACCTTTACAGCTACTTTCCTTGGCTCCTACACCTGATATAAGTCCCTTGCACCTTTTTCTTGATAAGGATAAAATTTGTGCTGCATTTTCGGAGATAAGAGAGACTTGAGAGCCTTGGTCTATTAGCGCCCGCATCTTGTGAAATGATCCGTCTCTTGCTTGAACTTCAATCATTGCCGTTGCTAATAGTATCTCGCTCGTATTGTTGCCATGTTGCACTGAGCTTTCGTTAGCTTCAAGTTCGTTGGTGTCAGCAATGGTGATATTTACCGATGGTTTCTTATATGCTTCGTGTATAAGTGTATTATGATTACCTTGGCATTCACGACATCTCTTTACTGAGATGCATGTTTTATCTCCATGGTCATACAAACAATTTTCGCACAAATGAAGTCTTAAAATTGTTTTCCGTTTTTCATGTGGTGTCAAGTTTAAAAACTTATTGCAAAAGTTAAGTCCATGCGCTTCATTGCAAAGTGGGCATTTTATTGTTGACTTGTTGTAGGGCATTGACCGACCTGCTTTGTATGCTGAGAACGCTTGTCTTGCATGATTATTATTTGATTTAAATGTTTTAAAGTTGGAAATGTTATTTGACGGTTTCGAAATTTCTTGCTTCTTTCTTGATGACTCCAATGTCGTAAACTTGTTTTCTAAAAATTTCAGAAAATCTTGTAGGGTTGGCAGATCCCTCGGGTTCTTTAGAGATTCTAAGTAATTATTGTGAGATTCCGTATCAAGTTTTTGTAACATAATATGTACGATCAATGGATCCCAACCACTTACATCTACCCCTAGATTTCTAATGGCATTCAAACATTCCTGAGTAGTATCATGGATCTTCTTGATGTGATTTACTGACGCCTGTTGACTTATTGGCAAGTTCAGCAAAGTATTTACATGTGTGCAAAATATCAACCTCATATTGTTATAACGATTGTTTAATATTTCCCATGCAATAGAATAGTTATCGGTGCTGATCGGTAAATGTTGAATTAAACGTTCAGCTTCTCCCTTTAGTTTACCTTTCAAGAATTGCATTTTCTGTGCGTTGGAAAGAGAAATATTGTTGTGGATGGCTTCAGTGAATAAATCTTTAAATGATGTCCAGTTCTCATAACTACCACTGAAAGAAGGGATTTCCATTTTTGGTGTCCAGCTTTCTTGATGAGAAACAGACCACATCTTGCTATTAATTGATTTCTTCATGTCGCTGTACTTCCTTTCGTGTTTAGTGTAAGACCTCTCATACTCTTCGTCCATACCTTCCAACTCGCTGTCTATTTCCCAATGAAGGGAATCTATAACTGACGATCGCGATTGTAGAGTACGTAAGACGTCTTCCAGTTCCCATTTTTGCGAAATGACACTCAAATCAATCCCTGATACAGTTCGGACAAATGCCCGAAAGTTACTTGCTTGTTTCCTAAACATATCATCGAGCTTACTGCTTGAACCTCTGGAAATTTGTCCGGCTTGATCTGCTCTTTCAGACTCGTGTTGTTGGCTAGTCTTTCCTTGCTGAGAGCTATCCTCCTGCAGTACAGGAATTCCCAATGGTTGCGTTTTCGTCTTATTTATAAAATCTTGATATTGGTCATGAATAACCGCTTTTGTTGCTTTATAGGTATTATAAGCTTGCTCATACTCGTTGTTGATAAAGTACGGATGCGTCCTGCTTTCCTCCGTCATGAGACGGTCGTGATTATACTGATAATCAGACCAATATGCTTCCAATGTTTCCGAACGTCGCTTAAAGTAATCTGCAGACTTGCGGTCTACAGAGTCTTTCCTGATGTTGATGGCTATCTTGGACATAGCCTCGTATAACTCCTTTTGATTGCTGTGCACGCCTTCCATCTTTGCTATGTATATAAAATGAAACGACCTTACTTGATAGTAAGGTCCTCAAATAGCTGCTGATAAAGACCGCTCCTGTTGACCACTGATCAGCTCTTGATAACACACACACACACAATCCCTGATAGTCTAGATATCTAGTCACTGATAGTCACTGGTACGACCCACGCGGTAATAGTTCACGCAAGTCTTTTTTCGAAGGACCATTTATTAATGTACGGTTCCTTGTTGACTCGAACACTAATAAAGTGATAGTTGTTAAATAATACACCAAAGCTTGATAGAAAATCATATTGTCCGAAAAAGTAATGAACTGTAATTAATTGCTTGATAAATGCTAATGATACGCGAGCACGCGCGACCCTTGTTGGTTGAACGCGAACTGATATGCACTTTCGTGATATTGAAGTAAATGGTGTCGCACGCGCCGCGTGTAATTGCTGACAATAGAAAAATGTACGGTTGTACCGTACAATCAGCCTATCGCAGTCCACTGCTGGACATAGGCCTCTCCTAACACGCGCCATTGCACATGGTCCTCCGCCTTCCGCATCCAGTCTGTCCCAGCGACCTTTTTGAGGTCGTCGGTCCTTACCAAGTCGCGGTCTCCACTCTAGGACACGCTTGGTACATCGGCCGTCGGTCCTTCTGCAGATGTGACCAGCCCATTTCCACTTTAGCTTACTGAGTCTGCGAGCTATGTCGGTAACTTTGGTTCTTTGTCGGATTACCTCGTTACGAATTTTATACTTCAAAGAGACGCCGAGCATAGCTCGCTCCATAGCCCGCTGTGCGACTTTGAATTTGTGGAATAGTCCCACTGTGAGTGGCCACGTCTCAGCCCCGTAAGTTATAACAGGTAGGACGCATTGGTTATAGACTTTAGTCTTCAGGCATTGCGGTATAGGCGAAGAGAAAACGTGACGTAGTTTGCCAAATGCTGCCCAACCCAATTGGATCCTGCGGTTGATTTCTTTCTCGAAGTTGTTTCTACCAAATTGGACAACTTGTCCAAGGTAGACATATTCCCGAACAACTTCGAGCATCGAACCATCGACGTAGATCGGTCCCGGCGTGACATGTTCATTAAACATGATCTTATGATGATTTAGAAATGTGATGACAACTAACTATTTTGTATTCTTTGCTTTAGAAAATGTTTTGTCGCCCTCGGTAACGAGTGCGTTGCTCACACCTGGAATGTTAGGTCCTCAGAGGCGTAGTGAGGTAGTTATATTCGGAATGTTATACCTAAGCATTTGAATTGTCAATGCTTTGCCAAAATATTAAAATAACCAACGCCGGTTGTAAACCGCGATAATAAACTTCTTGATGGATGTTTTGCTTAGTGTTAAGGTACCTACGTAGGTACATGAACAGTTTTAACTATTGACTATGGAACGAATTACCTACACCTATACATTCCAAGTTCTAAAAGGTTCTTTCCTCACAGACCTCTCTTGCGTCCTTTACTCTATTAGCTCGTCTTTTACGCGCTTGTGGGTTATGGAGACTCTTGACCTTCTCATCAGATAGGACAGTCTATGTGGTCATAGTAAGCCAGTCCAGGTCTTCCCCGGTACCTGCATCCTTCCATTTCCTATTGTAGATATATCTGTTTCGTCATTCATTCCTCCGACGTTCTTTCTATAGTATGCCTGAACCACGGAGCAGATAGCTCCATGGCTACAGAGAGATACAAGTATTTCATAGGATTATTAGATAGTTAATTTAAAAAAAACCAGTATGAGTCCGGAGTCTGGAATTGTGCCCGATATATGGCAATAGGCTCACCCCCTATTACATGGGACCTAACATCGTCGGCGAAACGTGGGTGTACTCAGTACACCTCTTTTTTCTTTTTCTTTTTTTTTTTAAACTTAGCCCCACACTAGGATTTATTCCTATGTCGTGGGTGCGTTTACAAACATGAAAATTCACATACACAATTACCCAGACCGGAACAAATAACTGTGGATCACACAAAGATTTGTCCCGTGCGGGAATCGAACCCGCGACTATTAGACGCAGTGGGCGGAGCGGCTTAAGCTCTTAACCACTGCGCTAAATCATCCGTCCTCTGCCACCCCCTCTGGGGAATATAGGCGTGACGGTGTTTTCTTTTTTAATTAAAAGAAATAGTTATATAAATCAGTTTAGTAGGCTCTTAAGTAGTAGGTGGGTCGTAGTTACTAGCCCACATATACCGCCCTTTGTTCGATAGTTGCAATCAGGAAAATAGATGTTATATATTCTAATTGTACTTACATAGGTATATAACTTTTCACATCTTAAGTATCCTATGAAGCAGCATAAACGAAAAATGATGGCTCTCACGCAATATAAAGTCGGTACAATGTGTAGCTAGAGGCATGTATGCGCAGGAGTCGTTTGAAGTGACAGCTCGTAAATCCGGCGGGCAGCGATGCGCGCGCGCCGCAAGCTGCGTTATACACCGATACACATATGGATTTAATATCAGGGTGAGTTATATCATCACGACCGTTATCTTTAAGGGTAGGAATCACATTTCGTCAAAATTAATTAAAAGAAAAAAATTAAATACAGATTTATCTTGCTAACTCCACTCTCATAGCCCGTCTGATACCGTGAAATACCGTGTCGGGACTCTAGGTATATTGTTCGCCGACCTCGCAAGGGATCTGGCGTGACGATATACATAGATAGAATCTATATACTTACAAGGAGGTTATTAACGTAACAGGCTCCTTGATAAATATTTACCTATTTGTATCTATTTCTTATTTTCATCTCCAACTTTTTTTATTTAACTTAATTTTACCAGTGAAACAAACAAGATGGTTCATACTCACGTTTTCAATTCATTAAAATATAACAACTGCCTCAGTGCACGGTTGCGATTAAAATAAGCACCGTTGCTCTATTTAGTATTCGAAACTGGGTAAGATGCCATCACTAGCGTACGGCCATCTTTGACGGATTTACCCTATTTAAAATCTTGTTTAACAAAAGCTACTTATTTCAAAAGAAAACGAACTCAACTGAAACTAAAATCATTTATTTTGTATAAATACTGCGGGGGTAATTACAAATGGTCATATTTACATTTTTTTACCTTACTAATCTAACACCAGATCGGAACGTGGCCTCCGCTGAGAAAATCCGGCGAGAAACTCACCAATAAACTCACTAATTCTTTATTTATTAATTTAATTTTTTTTCGTATAGATACATTTTTATATGATACAAAATTAAGCATACGATCCAGCTCCAGTGTGATGCCTTACGACTGAGATATAGGAGTAACAATAATACGCATTTTTAAAGAATGTTAAGCTAAAGTATTCTGGGTGGCCCAGTCTCCACAAGCAGCACCCGTTCACGAGTACGACTACTTGAGCAACCATCACCTCGTTCGACCATATTAGAGCGAAGGAAGTGACCTGCACCAAATCCTAGACTCCAGACAGTAGTCAGAAAAATTCTACAGAACGAGCGATACTTCGAGCTCGTTTGGCTTCGACATGCGGACAAACAAACAAAATGCGGACATACCGACACATTAAATAAAAACGTATTAGAAAGTAGTCATTAGCAAATATTTGCAAATACATCAACGCGCGCACGTAGAGCGAGACGACACGCCTCGTCCCACCGCACTCGCTCGACCGTACTCGACCGTACCCGACTGTATTCGACCGTACTCGACCGCGGCCGGGGGTAGCCGAGTGTAGCCGACGGTACCCGAGGGTAGTGGGCCGCTCCAAATCGAATAAATACCTGTGAATAAACAAATATTAGCTTCTGCAAGTAGTTTCAAGTGGTTTCTCCGAGAGTGCACGCTTGTTTAGGTTGACGTACCCTTGCGGTACTGACATTATTTTGTTTATGTAAATGATCAATTTACTTCAATAACACCCTTGTCTCACATTCTACAAGTCTTGATCGCTACCTCCGCAGACGAACGCACGCACAATCGCAGTCAATGTAACTACGTTCTGGCCACGTCGATATATAATTTGGTTGGTATGTTTGCCGTCGAAACGCTAAGAAGAACAGCATGCTTGTTACAGAATGAGAAGAAAGTAATGAACATCCTAGTTGTTAGCTTATTTATTTGGATTTAGAAGGTATGTAAAGGCGTATCTGTTAAGCTTGTTAACACGACAATAGCTTCACCCCCTGGATAGAGTTCCATATTGAACAATCAATCACCCTTCTGGTATAAAATTAAGGATTAAAAGGAACCCGGAAAGAATAATAGGTAAAATTTCATGGGAATAGCTGCCCTAAAATGTAGATAGGCAAAGGTAAGCTATATAGCTATCGTCTCTATGTTCTACAAGAGCTTCTGAAATAAAAAAGTGTATGTGATGAAATATGTTATGGAGATCATTTAAATGTGTTAGACTTATTACGTATATAAAAAAGGGCCCATCCTTCCTCTGCCGTCTTCGTGAGGAAACGGGCGCGTCAATATGTATGTTGTTATAAGAAAATGTCATAATTAACTGTATTGAACCTGATACTTGGAGTGGTTGAAACACTACACTCAGTTATTCGGGGCTCGTAGGTACTCGCGGTGCGCGGGCGCCGCTAGCTAATAGGAATCATGTGTGTGACTGACAGTTTGTTTGTTTGTCATATCCCAGTGTTGCCACAGTGAGGCAGATTGTTGAGAATAAATTAATAATCATATAAATCCTAATCTTAACTTCTAGGCAGCTACTATGGCATATTTGCTAAGAAGTCCAATATCCCAGCGACCTTCTCCCGTGGCTCACGGAAGTTCCTTGGAGGATTTTCTCCACTTAAAAAAAGGTATTGTTAAATCTATACTAGAATGGATTTCAGCCCTTCAATAATGAAGCCAGACCTTTCCCAGTGATACCGAGAAAAATGTACGGACTAGTAAGCTGAGCAATTGAAGTTTGGATTACTATCCTGGGTGGTCGTCACACATGACATTTTTAAAAAGGTGGCATTACACTAGCTTGCCTGCGAATGCATCTAACTTTAGTCCTAAACTCTAGGTAGGTTACGTGCATCTCTTGTACTAAGTACGATTATAGCCTGGTAGGTGTACCTACCTATCTACTATACTTAGAACAATAGTTATCAAATTACACAGTACACATCTGCCTCGCCCGCTGGGTAAATATAGGCTATTCTATCTATCTATCTATATCATCACGCCCAATCCCTTGCGGGGAAGGCAGAGAGTACAGATTTCCAACAGGTTCTTTCCTTACAGACCTCTTTGGCTGTGTCCACTCTCATAGTTCATCTCATTCACGCTCACCGGATACAGAGACTCTTGACTTGCCCTTCAGATAAGACACGGTCTATTTGGTCATGGTAAGATAGTCTAGGTTTTCCCCGGTATCTACATCCCTCCACTTTCGCATAGGCTATTCGGTGTCAATTTTTTACCTACACCGTGAAAGTACCAATTCCGAACTTCATTCGTGCGATGATTGAATCTGCCACCAGAGAACAACAGACTACTGTATCTATTTCTGTCATCACGCAAGGTCCCTTGCCGGGTAGGTAAAGAATAAAGATGTTCAACTGGTTGTTTCCCTACAGACCTTTCAGTCTAATCTCTTCAGTCTAATTTACTGAACCCAAAATGGTGTGACCATCTAATTCAGCATATTAAATACCGAGAAAAAATGGCAATACTGGCAACACAGAATGCAAGATGGCGTCTGCGTGTCATGAGGCGGTGCTCTTTGATATCTACACCATAGGGCGACATGACAGACCACTGTGACGTGACGTGACGAGACGAGACTGACGTGACGCCGGATCCCCACGAGACACGTAATGAAAACCGCTTGTGTGATATGCGAACGGATTTACAACGAGTCTAGTTGCGTTTTAATTCATATTTATGTCGTGCTTTCTGTTGTGGCTAGAGCATAGCTCTGCACACTGGGTTGAGTAGTGGCGGGTTCAAATTTTGTACGAAACAAATCTTTGTGTCCCACAAAAATATATTGGTACCTACACCGATAGGTATAGGTAACTTTGTAAGTGTAGATACGGGTTAATTTTATGTGAATTTATGTAACCATCATAATCTTTAGTGTTGGGCTACAATTTTTAATAGGTATAAGATTGAAAAGAGATGAATGAACCCAGGGCTTAGGGTGAGTACATTACATACAAGCAAAAAGCACCTAATGCCAATTTTATTTAATCCACCATCAGATCGAAACTCGTTCTTTAGTGAGACGAACCATGGAAGAACCGATGAAAAACTCAGTGAGCTAGTCTTCATACTCTTGGGTTTCTTCAAATCTATGTGCTTTTGTTATCTACTAGCTAACGATGAAAGAATTGTAAAGAAATCTCCTAGTCTAAAGGAATAACTTCTGAATTATCATCAGCTCACTCGATCGCAACAAACTGGTCAACGCGAAAATGTTAACTGCGACAATGAGAAGGGAAGTAAAAATGTAAATAAGCAGGGTGATTATATACATTTTGCATACCCCGTATTGCTTATTTAGGTATTTATGTCTGTCATTCCCGAAACGGGGCAGACAGCGGTGGGCCGACTGTGCACACCTAATATCGCCAACATTGTTTGGTGGCAATGAATTTGGGGCGGAGTCCACAATTCCAGACTTGAGATTGCTAATATGATTGTTTTTGTTAAAGGAACCCTGATTACACTTTGCTTCTCAGGATCTCGGGATTACCACCACCATACGCCATCAGGAAAACAACGAAGTCAATTTATACATGGAACCTATATAAAGACCCCCGAATACGAATTTACGATCCAATTACGTTCACAACACTCGGTTTAATTAAAGTATCTAATTAAAGGAGCAGATACCATCGTCTCTTCGCTTCCGTTGTTTTACGCCCTTCAACAACTCTAACACTGTAAAACTTACCCTCCGCTTTTAAGAATAAACTTCAAAATCAAACACCCGGACTCTACTCAATAATACTACAAAATTTTTCGAAGAAAATTCGACCTTAACATTTCAAAAGTACAGTGTAATTTTGAATGTGTCAAAGTCTAGTTAGGGGTAGGGTAGGCGGCCCGATTACCGTCCTCGCCAGAGCGTGACGCCCGCCGCTGAGATCAGAGGCGCATGCGCATGGGAAGTGCCCGCCACTATTTTTAGAGCGCTGTGACGTCAACCCTGTACTTGTGATATTAATGACATGCGATGATTTCTACAGTTTGTTTGTTCTCTTGTTGTCATAATGATTTGACAGCGTTTGGCAGGCTCAAATTTATCTCAGTACTTAGAAAGAAGTTACAGTAAACAAAAGATGGGATTATTCCAACGTATGTTTCTCGGGACTCGATTATTTCTTGAGAAGTATCTACTCGTAGAATAGCGTCACTCTATGCTCATATAGATGTCGTGAAACTAAGTAGGGATGGGAGGGTTCTGGGAATATATTTACTTATCAACAGCTGCTTAAGATATTTATAATCATATCTGGATATAATAATAAAATTGTGCAACTAATCAATTGTTCATCCAACCTTCATTTTCGACTTCATTTCGAACTAAGGACTCTATCCATAATGATCAACTGAGATCAGTTTGTTATCGATAGCCTTACATTTCCATCATTCATCTTGGAATGCAAACTACATAACAATGAATTCCTTCAAAAGACTTATTGATTATCTATAAGACTCCGCGCAAGCCTTCCAAAGGTGCAAAATCCGAGCATGAGATACAAATGTTTATTTAATATAAGAAGAACCCCTATTCCCATCTATTATTAGTGTCGCGAGGAAACGTCAAAAACTTTTGATCAGCTGAGACGTGGTCACGCGCCGCGGACCGTGCACGGTGACACTGACGTCCTCTGTTCTCGCGGAGACGACAACTGGCTCACTTACCTTAAAAATATCCACTTTGGAAATATGTTGAAAAATATATAGATGAAAATGACAACAAAATATTTTGATAAATTCGAAGAAAATAGGTACTTATAGCTCACTTATATAATTTGAAGAAAATATTTTTATATTTTTATTTTAATTTGAAGAAAATATTTTTATATTTTCTTCAAATCTATCTCCTATTTCAGGGAATGCCTCAACAAGCATTCTCTCTACATGTTAATTTTTCATAACCTCGTTCTGTTTTGCCAACATTTGTGGATCTCTATAGACAGTAGGTATGTAACTCTATAGGGTTGCAAAGGGTTCTATAGAGATACACGAATGTTGCAAAAACAGAACGAGATTTATGAAATAACATAAATTAACACTAGAAACTTGGTAGTCTACTTCCAAGTTTCTCTCTGACTCCCCTTTATATGCAAACTACTTAAGACCATTTTGGTTTTGTTCCTATAGGAAGAATACCTATCGGAGGAAAAATTGCGAAGCAGATGTACAACGCGAAATTAGAAGGATATGGGTACCGGGAAAGTCCTAGACTGTCTTACCATAACCAAACAGAACGGGTTTAGGTATCTGATGGACAAGTCAAGAGTCTTGGTAACCAGCGAGCATGCATGAGACGGACTATGAGATTTGGGGAAACGAGAGACGTCTGTAAGTAAAGTGCCTGTTGAAACTTTGTAGGTACTCTCTGACTATCCAGCCAGAAATCTGGCGTGACTATATAAATAAAGTTCCGAATCTGATTTAATAATGAGAATATAACGAATCAATTCACAATCACGCCAACCTATTACCTATAACTTTTACAGCTATTCCGTCGAATAGCATTTACTATCAACATTTTCCGTGTAGGTATAACTCGGTCCGCAGTAGGCAGCCCGGCCGATATCGACAACGTAACTGGTACCTTTGCTAATCTGAGCAAAACATTTAATTTTCGTGAAAAATATCACATTAAGTGCAGCTATAAATCGTGCTATAGAAATGATAAAAATTGAAAACAATGCTGTGTGGTATAGGTTACCTTAGGGCTGCCCCATGACTGATTAATAAAAAAAAACATCGTTGCGCGTTTATTTCCCAAGCGGCGTACACCACCATTTTATCGACTTTGTTAGAACGTAATGTAACAGGAGGTGAGCCTATTTCCATTTCACCAGGGACAGTTCAAAACTCCGGACTGCTATTGGGCCTCGTGATCACCAGTCATACCAGGAACTAATAGACCAAAGAGCTGCATCTTTTAAGTAACAAATAAAGTGAACTCTTAAAAAAAAACACTTATGGCGCAGAATTCGCGCTGTAGTTTTTAAGTTGTTTAGAGAAGGTCTTTTTCATCGGTTTTTGAGGAATATATTAGTTTTCTCGTCCTCAGAAAATGACACTGCAACAAAATTTACCCAAAAATATCAGCCCTATCACCTTCGAGTCCTCTTATTGTATAGGCAGTGGCAGCGAGACAATTGCGCATAATCCACGCGGCGTGCGCGCACACAATGCGCTTTATACGTTATTTATTAAGGTAATGGCGGCGATCGACTCCCGCGCAGCGGAGTCGCCCGGCCCGCTGTAACGCAGCCCCGAGTAAACTGCGGACAAACAAGCCTGTTATTGATATTTTATTTGCTTTATTAATAATTCAGGTTTTGGGTATTTCAGAAGATAAACATTCAAAAAGGCGTAGGACCCGAAAAGAACTTTTTCTTATCTTAAATCTATTGTTTTTCACAATCCTATCTTCAAGCATTTTTTCTGTTTTGAAAAGGATTAGAAAGTTCATAAATTGTTAAATGCTCTTTTAGTAAGGCTTATTACATTTAAATTGGAGAAAAGTGAAGACTTGTTAATGTAGGTAGGCTTTAGCAAATTATCAATGACATATGTATGAAATTACAGAATAGGAATATAAACCTATGAAACATGTTCAATATTGTTGTCATTGAGAGCCTTAGTAAAATTATTTAGTACCTAGTACTTAAAATGCAAGGTTGTTTGAAACAGGTTGCTTTTTAGCCATAAGCACGCCTTTTCTGTTGGTTTTTATTATGCTTTGTTATTATTTCGACATGATCGTTCTTAGATGCACAATAAAGAGTTATCTATTTATCTAAATATAACCTTAATATCCACCCGCTTCTTCCACACACACACCCTTCGTACACAAAATCAACATATTAACATACCCGTACTACCCGCTGTGTAAATTCATTTTCTTCTTCGCACAAAAACAAACAAACAGCTCGTACGAGCCGACACAAGGGCCAACAGTGCGGCGATCTGTCGGCGCGTTTGTCTGCGCGGGCGTCGCGCATCATTTGCGGCGCAGCAATTTGTTCCCATCCGCTGCGCCTGCGCATCACGCGGCGCAACGCGCTGCTCTTTCAGATAACATTGTGTAACGGGTTCTCGAATGTTGGTGATACACTTGGTCGTCCAACTTCCAATAAGTTCGAATTTGGACGAGATTGAGCTCAAAGCATGTAAAATACCACATCTACTATATAGTATTTTACAGGTAGATACTGCAGTCGTTCTCCTTTTATCCGATAATAATATGGAAAATGCCCTAGAAATATGGTATGTTTGATATTCACTGCAGGACGAAAGTTTCACCAAAAATCGGCATGACGACCGGCTGTGTATTACACGCATCCAACATGTATGTTTTATATGAATTTGGTAAAATGATGTAGATAACTTTTGATTTTTTTTTAATCAAATAAAGGGATTTCATGTAAAGTTTAATTAGAACTTAATTACTTACTTTTTAAAAATAGTAACTTAGCGCCCGGGAAGGTATTTTATCTATAAGTAAGTATCTATTTACTAATATTTAGGTTTCAAAAACTGATGGACTAACCGTCGATTATTGCCAAGCTTTGTAGTAGGTAGATAGGTAAGTACCCATCCACCTCATTTTTCTAATTGCATGTGAAGAGGTGCACTCAAATACATTAAGGAGGCTGCCATTGGATATTGTTGTAATGTTTTCCATATCGCCGGTCCAACGGAAAAGTAGCCAATCTGCAAATCTCAATATGTTGATGAGATCTAACGAAATAAATAACTGGCACTCTAATGTGCGTTTTTAAATATTTTTTCAATTTAATTAATTTATGAGTCAAAAATAAATGTCTAGAAATACATTATCAAAACACTCATCTATTTAATAACTATTTAAGTAGTTAATGCAGACTGAAACTGCAGAAATTTCAGATTGGGTAGTTTACAGGTGTGCCATCGATATGTAGCCTACCTACCTATCTAGGAACCAAAGAAGTTCAACGCATCCAAAAATCGGTCCCAAACCAACTTTCGCGATAACTGGCCAAGCATTGAGCCAACCTCTCCACAGAATATTAAGCTAAGCGTGTATCGAGCCCAGGAGCATAACAAATAAACGTCATATTTGTGGTAATTAACAGGATCGGGCGGCGGCGGCGCGACTGAAGCGTTTTTTGCGATTACCACTAATTACATCTCCGCTAGGATTTTATTCCTGACATGTGTTTCCGTCGTTTGCGAGTTGTTTAACATATTTACGAGTATCTCAAATATTTTGGAATATATAAGCAATTTTAATTGGGTTTTACGACTATTATGCTATGGTGTTAGAGATTTAGACATTTTTCAATAGGGAATTTTGTACTTAAACCCTGATTTACTTAACAGCTCATTCGCTCAGTAACGTCTAGGTAAGTAGTTAGTGATGTAAATTAGCAGTACAGTGGCATGTGAATTTATCTACTACCAGCTACTCTATCATAGCTACTCTGTCTATTGCCATGTCCATTCCCGTAACCACAGTCGCGGCTTATATTCTCGCGCTGAACAGTTTCATGGTCATCTCTTCTCATTGCAATGCTAGTAGGCCGAATGTACCCATAAGTATAACTTGTCTCCAAAGGACATTGTTCTGCGTCCATACATGACTTGCCCCAGAATCAACAGCAATGTAAAAATACTTGTATGATTTCAAATCACCCATAAATTCTCTTAAGGCATTTATTATTAAACGGATAAGCGGGGGAATCGCAATATTGCTCAAAAAGTATTAGAATTTGAAGTTATAATTCAGTAGCCATTTATACATATGAGGTTATATTGTGTGTTGACATTTAGTAAAGATGTCGGCGACTTTAATATAAGTACTTACAATACTTTGAAATATTCGTTTTAAATTGCAAATTGTCCGTTAGATACGGATATTTGCCATTATTTTAATAAAATAGAAAAGTAATGATGGCATGGGTAAAATTTTTCTTGGTTCTGGGCAATTTTCGACAATATCCTTTTAGGTGCATAAAGTACCATACTAAAGTAACATAGGTACGTAGGTATGTACTATCTTAAAAGGTGGAGGAACATGAGGTAAGGCTTACTATTCTGTAAGTGATTCGAAAATAGATGACTTGTCGTGTTTCCTAAAAAACACATAAGTACGCAAATTATATAGGTGTGGTCATCATGGAAAGGTGGAATTTCAAAACAAATTTTCTATAATAAAATAAGTAGGTAGGGGAGGGAGGGCACGATGAAAGGGTGTTATAACAATTTAAACGACACCATACTAATATCATAAATTATCACCTTATCACGCTCAAACCGCAGGAACAAATTTTCATCAAATTCTTATTAAGGTTTTTCAATGGAAAAAAATAGTAGTCCTTAGTTTGGAATTGAGGTAATTTTAACTGGCGAGAGTTGAGTTTATTGCCTATAAGCAATAGCTTATTCTGTAACGCTTAGGTATATTAAAGGCTTAAAAGCTTATTGACAATAGGCATTAAGCTTGCCTCTTATTATATTGGAACCTATCATCGTTGGCGAAATGTGGATTACATACCTACCCAGTAGGTATACCAACTTATATTTACACCTCTCTTACCCTCGCTTAGAGAATATAGGCGTGTCGGGAATTTATTATTTATAGGAACGTTATTATACATGCATTAGCTAGGTATCACACTTAAAAAAATAATAAGCGGATTTGTAATACTTTCCTTTACAGATTATCCTAAATTGGCAACAGTTCAAATACTGCAGCCTTGTACACGGAAACGAGCGATAGCACTCAGGTACGATACATACCCATTTAGATAACAACGATTTCATTACCTACCAACATATTAAGTGTATTTAATGAGACGCAATTATTTCACACAAACCCAAATATAATTTAACATTAATAAACATTCGTAATCAAAACGATAACATGTAGAAATCAGTAAAAGCGTTGTTTCCAACGCAAAATCCATTTTCCTCGTCGGCAGCTATCGGGCATTACGTGTGCAAATTAACAGACGTAAAAAAATATCAATTACAATGGTCCATACATAGCGAGCGTGTACGACACACACATACACCCTCAATACATAACCCGGGCCTGGCCGACGACCAATGTGCGCGGCGAACGGTTAACCCCTACCCACTCAACCGGGACGCATTTCCCTCGGCGCTTGTCTCGCTTGCTGCTCGCGCGCAACCGACCAAACGGGAAAACAGACATATTTCTGATTGTGGCCCTAATCAAATAGCAACTCTATCGACATTATGTAGAGTTCATATTTGGGTGGATAAAACAAAAGATGCATCAACACGCTTCAAATAGAACGCGACATGGAAAAAGGAAAGCGTTCGAAATGAAGCGTTGCGATTGGCCGGTGCGCACCAATGGCGCCGGGGGGCGGGGCAGGTGCGCGTGCGCGCATCGCCGTCGGCGCCCGGCCACATGTAGCGCGGACGCGGCGCGTGGTGGACGCGGCGGATCGGCCCGTGACCCGGTGGTTAGTTTCATGGTGTTGTGAATGTGCCAACTGCCATGATGCTGGGCGGCATGGACGGCAAGGAGTACGGCGCGCTGCACGCGGCCGCCGCTGCCGCTGGATATGCTATGGATGCGGGTAAGTGCCAAATGTGGTCAAATGCCTCATAATTTATCTATCTATCTATATCATCACGCCAGCTCCCTCGCGGGGTAGGCAGAGAGTACAGAGTTCCAACAGGTTCTTTCCTTACATACCTCTTTGGCTTCCTCCACTCTCATAGTTCGTCTCATTCACACTCGCCGGTTACGGAGACTCTCATAATTTATGTTACGTTTAACCAAGGATTTTAGACGCCGTGTATTTTAAACCTTGAGGTTATTTTCTACCCAGATTGTGGTTTTGATTAAGTACTTTTATAGAATAAAAATCCTAGGTAGATTGAGGTTGAAACTTGGTTGATATAAAATGTTGATGCGACGGCAAACATCAGTCAATAAAAATATCCACAAGACATTTGATCCATATCTAGTGATCAGCTATAAGCTTAAGACGGTCAGACTAGAGGTTTAGATACTCGTAATATGGTAGTAGAATAGTACCACTACGTTCTTGTTCCTGTATCCATAACAAAATGTAGCCGTGCCATTAGAAGGCAATATTTTTTCTTTATTTGGGAACTAACTGAGATAATTTTACATTAATGTTTGGGAGACTTACTTAGAGAGCTAATGCATCTAAACATCCATGCATGGTCAGGTACCTATTATAGCAAAAGATCCTATTAGATATTTGCCGTTCATCAAGTCCTTCAAAATGATGGGCGTAGATAATTTACTTATTTTGGGTATCTAGAATTTGATATTTTGAAAGTAGTTGAAACTACAGTTGATGAGCGAAACGTGGCTGTGGGAGCTCAACCTTTTATGATAGAAGACCTCTAACTTAAGCTTCAACTCTTTCATTTTAGTATCACTAAGTAGAGGCAAAACTATGAGCAATGATCAATAAAACAGGCTTAAAGAAATCTGTAGATAGATGCTTAGCAGTGTAGGCAGATAATAAAACTGTACATCAAATCAACCTATCCACTAAAAGAGAATCACTTAAAGCTATTGAAAAGAATAAATATTTCCTTCGCTCTCATCTTGTTGTACGTACGTAAAACAATAAACTTTAAATATAAAACAAACGAAAAAACCTTAGAGAGCCGTTGCCTGGATTAAAGATTTGTCACCATGAAGACTCCATGTAAGATTCCTTCAATCTTTTTATAGTGCTCAAGATCACTAATATGACTGGCACTTCACTGACTGGAAACATGCCTCACCGAAAAGTAAACACTATCTTTTGGGTCTATGTTTGTTCCATTTTGGTGTCTTGCCAATGCCTCGATATAAACCTAATTGTCTGCCTCACCCTAGGCAGGAGCCTCTATTACATTAGGACCTAATATCGTCAGTGACATGTGGGTAATGTACCTACCTTTGCCTCTTCCGCTTGGAGAATGAATGTAGGTGCGACGGCGTATTTTTTTTTACATACTAAGACGTCTTGGTCTAGTTATTCGCTTCATTCACTCATCATCATGATCAGTCATCATGGCACGGGGAAAATCTTTGTGTGGCGACACACGCTGCAGGAATGATTCCTGTGGGAAAAACTAAGGTGTGGTTCGAACATTTCTGTCAAACTCTGCTGGGAATAAGGTCATGCATAACATAACATAGGTGGAGCGATTACCTTTGTAATTTAAACGTGGCATTTTTAAAAGACGTTAGGCCGCAGTTCGGATGCCGTTAGTCCCGGTTGCTACTAAATGTGGCAGCTATTAAGCCAAATTAGAAGCCTTATAGGCGGCTTGATAAGTTTCAACAGCAGGTGGTAAAACTGCACTGGGTCCGCGTGGTGCACTATGACCTGATCTCTCCCACCTCGATTTGTGAGAGAAAGCCTTTGCTTAGCAGTTGAACAATTGGCTGATTTATTTGTTGTATTTATAATGATCTGTGAAAGAATATTGAAAGCTAGTCCAAATAGTAGCTTTACGGAGTATCAGCAATCGCATCGGCCACGGCTGCCATTTTCCACGGAATGCTGGATTATTTGAATCGTGCGACAGTATTAGCATTAATCTTCACGCTGTTTTGTGGTAATGGCAGCGTGGCTAATTACTATGTGTTAGTAGTTTTGATTCAATATACGGAAACATTCTTTCATGTGTGTTGCACGAACATTCTGGACCTGAAGATAAATTTCTTTCTGCAGTTATTAACGTTATAAATAGTAAAGGAAAAAATATACGGGAATGACATTTTACTAAGAAAATTCACATACTTAGAACAAGGGGATACCGATTGCGGAAAAAAATAGATACTAAACGATTGCAACTTGTTTCGGCCCCTTGTTTTGTCGTTGCAAGCAAGAAGTATCAAGAGTTTCGTGATCTGATGCCACACATAAATTATCGATACTTATGAAAAGTTTCTCTCTTAACTTATTCAACTGAAGGGCGCATCACAGGGCTGGCCAAATTAGTCATTTATAGATTGACTTAGGCCACTCTACCAAGAATCTTGGGCTGTGACCGTAACTCCCTATAGTTACTATTGTTAAATTGTGACAGTAGGTACCCTTATTGTTTTATTTAATTAAGTAGTGATGTAATTTTGAATATTATTTGGAACGCATCTAGGTGCGAATGAATTTAGCACGCAAAATTATTGCCGCCGGTGACGCCACCATACACGTGGATTAAATGCCCAACGCACCGGTATCAGTTTGGCCGTACTGGGGCCATATATCCCAAAAGTCGAAATGAGGTTAACAACAATTAGGTATGCTGACGTATAGGTAAGCGAAACCTACATAGGTGTGCAACATAAATGTGTCTAGGGGACTACCACAGCTTCTTTAGCAAAACGAAACAAAACTATAAACTGCGTATATCTACATATCTTTCTGATAAGAAAGTAAGATTATAATAGTTTTGTTAATGACACCGAGCTATATCCTAATTACCATCACAAGATTATGGTCCCAATGATAAACTCAAACTCAAATAATTTATTTTGTAGCCCTACGGGGGCGCTTACAAATAGTCAATTTACATTTCACATACATCGGAACGCGGCCTCCACTGAGAAGATCCGGCGAAGAAACTCAGCGGGCTTGTCTTTTTTATTTACTTCTCTTTCTTTCCTTTTTATTAATCATATTGTGTGGATACAATGTTTAGGTTATAATTAAATAGTTTATGACCTAGCTCCAGTGTAATGCCTTACGATTGAGATATGAATCTAATAATATCTGTAAGGAGCGTCTAAAGGATTCCAGATGGACCAGTCCCCACATATATATATATATATATATATATATATATATATATATATATATATATATATATATATATATATATATATATATATATATATATATATATATATATATATACCTACAACAAGGATGCACCATCCTCCCGGGAGGATAATCATGAAAGAATGTCAGTTGACACCCTATTTTTATGGACAAACAATTACAACCGATAAATGTTCAACGCGTACATTTATACATACTTAATTAAAAACACAATGACAATAAACATAACGTAAAACTTTATCGAAAACACATAAAACGCTATCGAAAAAAAAATATTTCAACACTAATTACCTGTTCGATTAAAAAATCGCCATTAGGGTAGGAACGCATAACTGCATTAAACGTGCGCGGTTTATCGCGAGTTCGGAGGGCGCTAAGGGTTATCGACTCGCGATAAACTCGGACGCGCGTCACTAACTATAGTGTAGGTACTTGCGGAACCGAAAAAAATGTAGATTGTTCGTAGTCGTGTGTTAAATAAGAATTAAATTGTTGATAGGGATAGATTATTTTTATACTGCGCAATTTGCCTTGGCTATTGTTATATTATTTATTTATTTATTAATAAAAAACACAAAACCGAATACAATCAAATATAACAAAAAATACAGAACTTAAAATAAAACAAGACTGCATTCCTAACTATGTGTTCTAATTTAGCACTAATACATAATAAAGTGGAGCAAAATGAGAATGACAGTTATAAGATTAAATTATAAAAGTAAACAAAAACGAATAAATAATATTGACATAGGAAAACCTCCAATTACCCTGTATGAAAAAGTATTTTTCTTAATGTAACAAAGAAAGTTCCAGATTTGCAATTCATTATATCGACTGATTTATGCCTACATACCAGATCGTTGTATAGACGGCCCATTCTTACTATATGATTATAGAATGGGGTATTATTCTTATAGATTTGAAGAAAGAAGATGTTCGACGATTTCTAAAATTTGTATAAAATAATAAAAATAAAATAGTTTATTTCTCACCACTAAAAGTATTGTACAACATTACATATTCAGGTATTCACAGTATAAACAGACAGCATTAATTCTATATTATATCTAACACAATTACAGTGTGTGGTGGTTATGGAGAATTAAACAAAGATTTTTGACCCTATCCCCTGAACTAGGCGAAAGCCTGTATCTCAGGAGATAGTGCTCTGCCATGAACATTATATATCTGTGTTAGCTCCTTGATTTCTTTGTGTGTCACTGTTAGTATATGTTCAGCAATTTCAAGATTAGATCATATTTATACTTTTTTCTTTGTGTGTATGGGTGTGCGTTTGTGTGTGTGTGTGTGTGTGTGTGTGGTGTATATGTGCGTCTGTGTGTGAGTGTGTGTGTGTGTGTTTCTGTGATATTTTATATGTATGTATGAGAATAGTATTTGTCAAAGCATATTACACATTTAACGTCATTAGGTTTTCAGTATTTTCGTAATCTAGTTGTAATAGCCACTTTTTAGTCTTAACTTTAGCTTCATGTCTACTCAGCCGTATAATATTAAGTTTTTGATTTATTTTATTATACAAGTGTGAACTTATAACATAGTTCTGCCTTTTTGCAAAAGCTGTCCTATGGGAGGTGCCTGGACATACAAACTTGTTTTTCCGCGTATCAGTGCTAGGTGGGGTAAGAGATCGGTGCCTTCTCAAAATGGTTTCGAGCACAAAGACTTGTCGTACAGTCAATACCTGGCAGTCGGAATACAATCGTGTTGACGGGTATCTAAATGGCTTTTTGCTCATGACTTTGAGAACAGCTCTTTGTGCTCTCTCTAAGGTGAGGAAAAGCGTTTTGGCAGCTCCACCCCACACTGGAATGCAGTACCGGATAACCGACTGACATAGACCAATGTATATCTTTATAAGAAGTTCCAACGATGCACATTCTCTTAGCGTTTTGAACAAATAAATCATACTTCTTGTCCTAGCCACTATTTTACTTATTTGTTTATCCCACCTAAGCTTTCCATCAATTTGCACTCCTAAGTAACTTACAGTCTTTGCAGATGTTAAAGCCTGGCAGTTGCAACTCGGTATTCCGTTTCCACAAGTATGTGCAATTATGGAAAAATTTTGAGGGGGTGTAGTATTTTTTCTTATTGAGAACGAAATATAGCTAGTCTTATTTATATTTAGTGTAAGAAGGTTAGAATTAAACCACTGAAGTACTTGTTCAAGGCATTGCTCAGCTCTTTCTTTTACAATATCCCAACTAGCACCGTGTATCACAATAGCTGTGTCATCAGCATAAGCGTATATAGACACATTGGGTTTATGTATTCTGCAAAGGTCATTTATGTAAATTTTAAACAACGTTGGGCCCAAAACACTGCCCTGTGGGACGCCATAGGTAATCTTATGTTCTTCACTAAGATTAGAATCAATTTTTACTTGTTGTGTCCTATTTGTTAAAAAATCCTTAAAAAACAGTAAGGGTAGACCCCTAATGCCTATATTTTCCAGCTTTGTTATCAGGATAGGGACAGAGACTGTGTCAAAGGCTTTGGCTATATCTAAGAAGATACCGAGACATTTGTTTTTTGAATCTAATTGTCTTGCAATAAACTGTGTTAGATCTATTACGGCATCCTCAGTAGATACTCCACTTCGAAATCCGTATTGGTTATTAGAAATGATGTTGAATTTATCTAAATATTTGTTCAGCCTTAAGTTAACGATTTTTTCTAGTATCTTTGAAAGTGCGGATAACACTGATATTGGCCTATAGTTAGCTACACATTCTCTGTCCCCTGTCTTGTGAATAGGATAAATTATGGCTTTTTTGAAAGCCTGGGGAAATACTCCTGTTCGTATCGATTGATTGCATATATGTGTTATGGAGGGAATCAAGACATGGCGACATTGTTTTATTATATTGGTTGATATTTTATCCCATCCTGTTGCACAATCACTACGTAGTTGAAGTATTACTGATTCCACCTCTATAGCGTTTGTCTCTAAAAGCAAGAATGAATTTACTGGCGGATTTGAATTACTTTGTGATGTGTGTATATTTTGATTAGCAGATGTTATTTTATAAGCCAAGTTTTTGCCAACATCTGTAAAAAATGAACAAACTTGATTAACAGCTAGGCAAGGATTGGCGCAGGAATTTAACAAATCTGTAGACGGTGTACGTATTTTTTTTGAATTGGTTATGTCTTTAATTACATTCCAAAGGGCCTTTGGATTACAGCCAGCGTTCTCAATTTCTTTTTTGTTATAATCATTTTTTAATTTGCGAAGAAGACGGTTACAAAAATTTCGATAGCGCGTATAAGTTAACTTAAGTATCAAATTACCCGGGTTCCTTTTCGAATTTTTGTGTAGTTTGTTTCGGTTTGCTATACAACGCAATAGACCTGCAGTTATCCAAGGTTTTATATTCCGTTGTCTCCTAGAGACCCTGGTTGTATGTGTATGTTTGGATATCACAGATGTTACAATCATAATAAACTGGTCTGCAGATTCATTTGCGTTTTTTATTGTCAGAATTTCTGAGAAATTTGTTTCCTCAAGTTCTTTTTTGATTGCTTGGTGATCTATCCTTGTTTTAGAATTGCATTTTTTTTGTGTTTGCTTAACATTTTCTATACAAAGCATAATTGGCGCATGATCTGTAATATTAGTTTCTAATATTAAGCATTTAGCCATTGACTTTGACTTTAACAAAATATGGTCCAAGCAATTATTTAGCCTAGTTGGTAATAGGTGGGCTGGTATTAACCCGTGCATTGCATTCAATATAAGATAATCATTGCTTTTATCATCTATAGTATCTGTTTTGATATCTATATTGATGTCTCCTATGAGAGCAATACTATTAAAGCCTGAAAGTTTAGAATAAGAATTTTCTAGACTGTTTAAGAAATTATCAAACTGTTCTCTATTTCTATAGGATGGTGAGCGATACACAGCTACAACAGCTAATTTCTGATCCACACAACAGACCAAACAGTTTGCACCAACAAAGTCTGGCTCACATATCTTACAATTTAAATTAATGTCAGAATATACAATTATGCCATCATTCTGATTGCATGTACGTTTAGTATAGTAGGAATTATAACCATCCAGAATAGGTATATAACTAGCTTTGCTAAGCCAACATTCTGTCAAAATAATTATATTACATTTGGTTTTAATTGCAGATAGCAATACTATCAGATCATCGGAATGTTTGTTTATACTTCTTATATTTAAATGTAGGATATTTATTGATTTATCATGATTGAATAAATGTACTTTGCAATCCTCTGGCAAGCATGTTTTGGAAGTGGCCCTTTTAAGATTATCCAATTCTTCATTTATTTCTGTTATATTATCCATTTTTACGTAATATGTAGTGGTCAAAAACGGGTATCAATATATAATATAAGAAAATATTTTTAATATATACGTGTGCGTTGATGGCGAAGGTTTTTATATTGTGTGTATAGGATTTTGTATAATATGTGTGTATGTATGGGTACGTGTGTATATTTGTATATGTGTGATAGATAGAGTGTTGTAATAAAGTATCATACAAGTATGTACAAAAGTCTCTTACATAGTGGTGTTTAGGTATAAAGGGAAAAAAGCGCATGCAACAACATAATTTTTGCAAATATAAATCTAAGAAAGTTAATGTATTAAAGTAGTAATTACTAACGATTAGTGCGAGTCATATACACGTTTCCAGATGAGTTAAACATTTTTCAGACGAGATAATGATTTTATTTTCCCCCTGATCTTTACGTAGAAATATGTTACCATTTGTAGACCAGCAAAATTTATATCCATTCTTTTTTGCAAATTCTCGAGAGAGATAGAATAATCTCTTCAAACTGGCTGGTAAAAAATCCGCAACATATATAGGTTTACGTGGTCCAGGCATAGCAGTCAATACGGTGTTTAGCTTTTCTTCGTTGTTTTTGGCGTTACTGTTGTATTTTCGGACGGCGGTTAAAATTTCCTGTTTAGTTTTTACCGTCTTAAATTCCGCAACAATTGGACGCGTAATGCTGGGTTTGCCTGGGAGACGATATATATCCCGTATCTCTAATTGTAAGTCAGAAAGTCCAACAACACTAGCAATATTATTCACTGTTTTTGTTAAACTTTCAATATCTTCCTCCTCTTTTGCTGGAATGTTTCTCACTTCTATACTAGATGATCGCGACTTCAGTTGAATATCGTTTAATTTTCTTTCGAGATTTTCTATGTATATTTTCTGTTCTTGTCGTTCGTTTTGCAAAAATATAACGTCTCTTTTTAGGTCTTCATATTGCTGGTTGACAAAGTTCATAGATTTTTCGATTTCGGAATTAGATCTTTTTATATCCTCATTTTGTAATTTAAGCTCTGAGATATCAGATATTATTTTTGACATCATCTGGTTCTGCTGGGCAATCATTTTTGATAATCTATTATCTTGTTCAGTCTTCCAAGAGTCCAGCATACTTTTAATTTCGTTCATAAAAGATTGTTGTTGACTACTAGGAGATAACTCCGAACAGAGGCGTTTTCGTCTATTTATATTTGAAAAAGACTGGTTGTCAGGTGTTTGTAGATTTAAATCGGGGTCCGATTTACTTATTTTATCAATTGGAGTTGACGGGGGAGTGCGCTTTAATCTTGACATTATAGTATAATGGTATAATAGATTCTATGATTTTATTCTGCTCACCCTGTATGTAAACCTTCACGCCGTTATAGCCGCTTCCAATACGGTGCTAAAATATTCAACTGCGCCTACCAACTTCGTAGCGCATCGGTGAAAGGCACGACCGCGGCGACGACGATCCCACTGCCGGCCCCCGGTTCCAATCCTCTGGCCAATACCGGACGTATTTTTCTAATGTTTCAGTGTCGTTCTTGAGACAATATAGCTATCCTTCTTCGAAGCCACCCACTGGGCGGAGTCAACACGTATAAAAGCTTGTTGACAGACAAGGAATCGCAATTCACTACTTGTAACCAATCACAATTTAAATAATTAATTAAAGGACAAAAAAAAATAGAATGCAGTGACACACGTCCACTCACAACGATAGTTAACGGCCGATCCCGTATTAAACAGTATTAAAGACAGTATTTCCAAGGAATCTATATGTGAATGTATGTTTTGTAGAGGTAGACATGAACAAAGCCTCAAGCCTATGAACCTTGAATTTCGCTACAACCTAAGCCACAACGATATATTTAAGTTTCCCTCTTGTGGTCATGGGAGGTGGAGCTACTAGGATCATAATAGCGACAGTTCCTGTGGATGCATGTTAAAAGGTGGCTTATGGAATAACATTGTATTTATCTTTCAAGAATATAATTGGTAGAAGAAGGCTAGAACTGAAGCCCATATAGCTCAATTTCTTTAAAATACCAACTGTTTTTGTATTTTTATATTATTTTACTATTTTAAAGGTACCTGTACTATTACGCGGACTCCCTCTTTTTAGTATGTGAACTTCAATCAAAAACATAGCAGTTTTCTCGCTCAAATATTGATAGGTTAGTATAGGAAGAGAGAAGATAAGCAGATTTACTACATGAATCTTTAGCGCAACAGTTATAAGTAGAGTTACACTGATGAAGTCCAAAACTAACCATTTAAATAACTACTAACCTAACCAAGAATAAAAAATGTTTAGATATTTCAAGAAGTATAAAGTTAAAAACAAATTAATCACGCCGGGGACGAACTTTAATCACCATTTTTTGAAAAAAAAAAGAACGTATCCTACACTTGGATTTATTCCTGAGTCATTGGGGCGTCCACAGACATGAAAATTCACATACACAAATACCACATTAACATACACAAATATCATTATATAATCAAGTTTTAAAAATTAGGTTTTAAAATTGTATCATTGATGCAAATAACTAACAACTGACTGCCTCATTGGTCTAGTGGCGCGTATTTCGGCTGGCGATCACGAGTTCTGTGGTTCTGCTTAGGATAATGGGCGATTTATCTGTCAAATAACATTTCAGTCCAGTCTGGAGTCTGAAATTGTGTTCGGTATAATGTCAATAAGCTCGCTTCATATTACAATGGGGCCAATACGTCGGCGATACCTGGGTGAACACAGATACCTTTGCCACCCGCACCTGGGGAATTAAACGCCAACGAACAAAACGAAATATAAACGCCGTCACGCCCATATTCCCATGCGCCTTTAGGTATACCCCCTACAACCTATATTCCGCATGTTGAGGAATAGAGGCTCATAACCCGCTACGTTTATATAACTAAGGGTGTGACCGTATGTGTGTTTTAACGTTCCCTAAGGGCAGCGTAGTGATGCGAATGTAAACGCCGAGTTATCGATGGCGGGTATCGCGAGGTCGGCGATAATCGGCGGTTATCGCGGGTTATCCGCGCAGGCGCACGAGCCACGCCGCGCTGACGCCGCCATTACGAGACCACTGGCTACTGGACACATTTGTAACTTATTAAAAATAATGATCGCTAGGAAAAGTAATACATTACTAGTAGCTACTGGTCTCACAGTATATCCACGGGAGTTGTCGTTTTACCCCTTACCCTACCGTAGACAACGGGAAAGGAAAATTTCCTATAGCACGGCTGGTTGGGTCAAGCAGTTGTCTCACAGAGGATAACCGTAGCAGAGTCGGTTAAATTACCCAGAGATAAGATAATTAGGTTGTCATAATTATATTTTTTTGTTTCCGTCTCTAAATGAAGGAATCATGTAGCTATAGGCATGTATTATTTGTTTGACTTAGATCCACCTGATAAACTAGCTTACATTGTTTTCTAATAAGTACCCCTAAGCAATATGTACATGAAAAAACCTTGTAAAAAAAAAAAGAGTAAACGCGGAGTTTCTTTCTCAACTTCTCCATAGAAATGATATTCTGAAGGGCTAATAGAGTCTTTTTTACTTTTTTGACGATTTATAAATACCATGTAATATAATGGTTCACATGAATAAAAAATATTCTGATAATAATAGTCTTCGATAGCGGTAAACGTGTATGAGAGAAATTGTGAGAGTGGAGAAAGCGAGAGAGGTGTGTAGGGAAAGAACGTGTTGGAACTTTGTATTGTCTTTCTACTCCGCAAAGAATCTGGTGTGATTATATTAAAGATAATATTGCCATTACTTTAATAGGTGAATGCTCGCCTTGAAAAACTGGGACAAACTCTTAACCAACTATATCGTTGGGTTTAAACCTATACGTGATTTTATCTAACATTTATGTTCGAAAGATAGTATCGGTGTAAAGATGAGAAAGGGCATGCTCCGTTGGTTCGGGCATATAGAAAGAATGCCAGAGGAAAGAATGACAAAACAGATATACAATGTGAAAGTGGAAGGATGCAGGTACCGGGGAAGACCTAGACTATCTTACCACGACCAAATAAACCGAGTCTTATCTGATGGAAAAGTCAAGAGTCTCCGTAACCGGCGAGCGTGTATGAGACGAACTATGAGAGTCGAGGAAGCCAGAGAGGTATGTAAGGAAAGAACCTGTTGGAACTCTGTACTCTCTGCCTACCCCGCAAGGGATCTGGCGTGAGTTTATAGATAGATAGACAGATTTATGTTCGAGAAAACTTTAAAAAAACATCGTCACAAGTGGAACGATTTTACCAGAGACTGGCAGAAGGCTCCCCCTTGTCACATTATGATCAAAAGTAAATACCTCTGAGACATGTGGCTGTACTTTGTACACCTCTGCCTATAGGCGAGTGAAAATAGGTGTGGAAGGTATTTCCGACCGTTGTAATTAGTCATGGCCACACTACATAAATATGTACTTAAATTCTAAAGATATAATTAATAAATGTAACATTCTTGTGAGTAAGTAGGTAACAGGAAAATGTTCATAAACTTTTGGCCTGGCGTGTGCCTTATGGTGGTAACCGTCTTATTATATATCCAATTGTATATTGACGAGCGCTAGGATAGGTGTATCTTAATTGAGTCATTCATATAAATAATAATAATATTAGCCCTGTTAAGAAACTGTCCCACTGTTGGGCACGGGCCTCCTCTCAAACAGAGAGGGCTTAGGTCATAGTCCACCATGCTGGCCCAGTGCGGGTTGGCGAACTTCACACACCATCGAGAAACTCTTAGGCATGCAGGTTTCCTCACGATGTTTTCGTTCACCGTTAAAGCAAGTGATAATTAATCTTTAATACGCTCATGCTTTCGAAAAGCAGAGGTGCGTGCCTGGATTTGCACCCGTGACCTCTGACTTTGCAGCCCAACGGTCTAACCACTAGGCTATCACTGCTGACATACTAAATCCAGTAAATATTAATATTCAAATATTTTCTAACGATGAGGATATTCCAAGCACCAAAGCTTACAACAGAACTATCCGAATCAAAGGGCTATCAATAAATAGAGAATAATTACATAAAGGGCAGTGGCTGTATCGCCGAAGCCATGCAAGTTTTAATGAAGCGCTCCTCTGCAAACACCCTATATGTACATTACTACCTACCAGGCGCTACCAAACGTGACAATTTCAAGTTTTCACTTAGTATGGAAAATGTTTGAAATTGAAGTTGGCTAGTCAAGCAAGGCTTTAAATGTTCTAAATTATAAAAGGAATATAGAAATAAGAAAATTTTGATATTTTTTGACGGCACAAGGTCTGTGTATTTGTCGATCGGCGTGTTTGTTTGCGGACGCGGCGCGACGGCGCATCGCCGGCCCGTCGGCGGCGCAAGCGCACCTCAAACAGATCATTGCTACCGAACCAAGTATCGCTTAAAATAGCAAGCTCGGGGATAAGTCTTCTTTTGAAAATAAATATGGTAGTAATTTAGTGATTTTCTTACTATATCTAACAAAAATTATTGTTGTGTCAGTCTAAAAATGTAAAGCCCGAATAAAAAAAAATGGCGAAACAATTGAGAAAACAGATTGTAATGCATACAAGGACGCAAGAATCAATTGGTAGACTTTTACATTTAGTGCTTGAATGTTTGGGATCAACTCTTATACATCGTATGTTGTTTGTCTTCTTTCTCCTCTTTAAGAGTATTTTAAACTTATGCCTGAATATTCATTTTACCTGAACGTATAGGGTTCCGACAGGTCCTTTCTTACAAATCCTCTTCTTACAAATTTTTCTCGCCTTTACTTACTCTCATACTTAGTTAAATACATGCTTGCTGCCTATGAAAAACCTTCAATATGTTATAGGAATTATCCCAATATGTAATACGACACCAAACAGAAGTCTAAATCCATGTAACCCGAATTAAGTTACAATATCCTTTCAATTAGACTTGTTTGCCAAGTAAATGTTTACTGCGTCGTCCCGGATTTACTCCTGTTTTAAGGAGACATAGCAAAATTAACCTTAATAATAAGGGAATAAGGGTTTCGGTTTGTTCATTCGTTTAAGTTGGGATAAGTGCGCTGACGCCGATTTGTACGTTTGCTAATCGTGTTTTGTTTCTTTTTTGGGGGAAACGGATTGGTATGTTGCTTTCGATTCTAACTTGCCTTTTAAAGCTTAAATCGGAATGTAAATATTCTACGTAGAATAAGTTTCCTTTCTTTTGGAAATATTTTCGTAATGTTCCCTACATTTGTGCAGATTCTGGTAATTTTCCGATCTAATTTTGAAAATCGAGAGTTCATTTACTTATGGATCAACTTAAGCCTCGAGTAAGACTTCTGCGTTTTTGTTATTGTTTTGTTTTTATTTCCGTTTAATTAGTTGTGTTTTTTCTGTGTTTGAGGCCCATTGGTAATCCAATACCAAACATTTTGTTCAGTGAAAGGTAATATACTTAATCATCTAATAAATGATACTATCTATCATGTATTAGATGCAAGTATTATACAAATAATTACATTAATAAATTAACACTTAAATCACTGCAATAGAAAAAGAGGAATTTCTTTTTAATGTTTGAAATCGATAACCTCAAAACTATAATTCTTATCACCTTTCACCGAATTCAGCACATTTCTATAAGCTTTATTCATTTAGAAGGCACGAGACGCGTGAGTGGTGTTTGCACATTCCATACTTACACGGTCATGTCAAACTCAGTAGAGCCGAAGTTAGAGCAAATATAACCCATTTAATTTATTCTACAACGCGTTTTCTAATTACAATGCCTTGTCAATTAGGCTTAAGATTTCTTCTCGTCTCGAGCAAGCCACCCACGCAGTCGTCACTTCCGACCGGCGGCCTGCGCCGACGCAACCGATCGACCGCTACTGCAATCAAACAGTTGATGTAAGGTCATAAGTCGCTTAAAATTTTAGTTTTTCTAATCTCTTGCATATTTTTCTTCTTGGTCAACATACTAAAATTATATTTTAGTATGTTGCTACTATTTGGTTCACTTTTTGGCAACGTTTGTAAAATAAAGAGTTCGTTTTAGAACAATTTTCAAGTGGGGAATCCACTTGAAAATTGTTCTCAAACGAAATGGGGGAAAATGGATTCCAGGTTGGTTTGCTATTTGGATTTAATATCCAAGTTGCAAGCATCTTGTTTTTAATCTCTTTCCGCCACGTATAGTGCCTTTTCTGACCAGTTGACTTTTCATTGTAAAATTTCATCTATCTATCTATCTATAACCTCACGCCAGATCCCTTGCGGGGTAGGCAGAGAGTACAGAGTTCCAACAGGTTCTTTCCTTACATACCTCTCTGGCTTCCTCGACTCTCATAGTTCGTTCTCATACACGCTCGCCGGTTACGGAGACTCTTGACTTTTCCATCAGATAAGACTCGGTTTATTTGGTCGTGGTAAGATAGTCTAGGTCTTCCCCGGTACCTGCATCCTTCCACTTTCACATTGTATATCTGTTTTGTCATTCTTTCCTCTGGCATTCTTTCTATATGCCCGAACCAACGGAGCATGCCCTTTCTCATCTTTACACCGATACTATCTTTCATACCTACTCGCTGTCTTACTACGCTGTTGCTAATGCGGTCGGTCAGCTTCACTCCGCACATCTTCCGCAGAGCTCGCATTTCTACCGCATTTATCCTACTTTCATTCTCATTCTTACATACCCAGCTCTCGCTACCATATAACAGCGTTGGGACAAGAACTCCGTTATGTATGGCCAGCTGCGCCTTATGGCTTAAGTGCTGGCTCCCGAGTAGCTTTCCCATCGCACCATTCACTCTGTTCCCTGCACTCACTCTTCTCTCTATGTCAGCGGTGTATTTCCCATCCTTACTGAAGGCGCATCCAAGATATACAAACTCATTCACTTGCTCCAGCACATCGTTACCAACCACAATCCTTACATTCGTTCTGGTGTCTTCCCTTTCAAACCATAACCATAATCTTGGCTTTCTTCACATTCAAGTTTAAGCCATTGATCATGCAGTCGTCTTTCATAACTGTGACTAGTGTTTGCAGATCAGTGGCTGTTGGCGCTATTAAAACCGCGTCATCTGCATAAAGTAGATGGTTTACCACTAAGTCACCCATTTGTACACCTTCATTCATCGCTTTCAGTCTTTGAAGACTTTTGTCCAGATATATTTATATATTGTAAAATTTCATTCTCATATATTTTCGCGTTTTCCGTTAGCGTTAACAATTGTAGAAAGTCTACAGGCACCGCACTCTCGACACAGTTAAGAATGGCTATTTTATTGATTTCGGTCTATAAGTCCTAACGAATTTATGTGAACGAAACTCGGTACATTTGATAGTCTTTTCTGTCAAAGCTATCAAACTTTGTCGGTACCTATATCATTAATCGATAGCTGTGGAAGTAGATACTACTAAATAATAAATTTGTCACGACTTACTCTCGCCTATAAATCGTTATGATAGCGGTCGGTAACTATATCGAGACTGCATTCTCAGCATATAAATCGCTAATTATGGCAGTCCCAAGACCATCCTTGTCACCTGTTTGCGCACGCATTAGCTGCGCCCGCGCACTGTCAACAGCGTAATGGCCGCAAACACTACAACACCCTCACCCCCCGGCACCGTAATACCCCCCTCCCCGGCTTGATGCGCTACCGTCTTGACAGATGCGCGGGCTCAACGGGACTTTCGGAATTAATGGAGCTTTGTTTATATATGACTAGTAATGTTTATAGTAGTGGCTTGTAAAATATTAACTATTTGATGAAATTTTTAAATAATCAAATAGAAAGAGATATAAATAGAAATAGTAGTTAAAAAAATAGACAAGCCCGACAAATAAGTTTCTTGCCGGATCTTCTCAGTGGAGGCCAGGTAGTAGATAAAAAAAGGAAAATTGTCAATGTTTAAGTGCCCCCCGGCAAGGCTTGGGCGATGAATGTTTTTAGTTTGAATAACATCATTATAACGATACACTGACATTGTTGGTTATGTTCAGATCCCAGATTATTCTTAAAATTGAAATGCGGTACAGTAGGATGTTTTTCATAATAAGAATGGTCTGTGATACGAGGCATGCCTTTTAAGTTCTGTCGTTTCCATATTTCTCGGCAACTTTGAATTTGGAACTGTTCTATATTCGACTGTGTTTAAATTTTGAATCTCAAAACAGTTGAAAGTATTAGGATTAATGCTATTGTTTAGTCACAGCGTCGATTGGAATCTGTCAGGTTACGTACGAAAATGAATCTTTCTAAGGAAAATGTTCGTGCAATAATTTTCTACAACTTTAGAAGAGGCCTGACACGGCTTCAGTGTTTTGAAGAGCTAACATCTGTGTTCAGTGATGAAGCCCCATGTCTGCGGACTGTCGAACGCTGGTATTTAGAATTCCAGCGTGGACATACTAGTGTTAGTGACAAATCTCCCGAAGGACGCCCAAAATCCGCCTTCACTGAAGATAACATCATTGCTGTGAGACAACTAATTCTCGAAGATCGTCATGTGACGTATCGAGAGATAGAGGCTCTATTAGGCATCTCAGGGACAACCATTCAGAAGATCTTGCATGAAGCGCTTAATTAATCGTAATTTTGTTAATAGGCAACTCTCTGCAAACTTTGTGGCTTTGTGGCCTATAGATGTCTACCTATATATTTTGACAGAACGTGACTTTGAATGACGTTAAAATTAATTGCACTTTACTTCCAAGTATGTCCAAAGCCACCATTAAGGACCGTCGCCATGAACATTCCGAAGGGCACGGGATCACCTGGCCCGCGGATATCCAGAAATACCATGACAAACACCCCGTAAACATGCCACAGGGTAACAAATTGTTATATCTCGGAATTGTTGCACTGGTCCTGCGATTCCAATATTTAAGGCGACGTATTTTTACAGATTGTTTTTCAATTATATTTTTGAAGAATTTAACTACAGCTTCATCATCTGATGCTTATATAGCTCCTGCCGCTTGTTGCTATGCTATATACTGCTATATGCTGATATGAATATCAGCGTATCGTAGTTTAATGCTGGATATGGGCCTCCCAAATTCCACGCCACTGAGTATAATTCTCGGCTACGTCTCAACTAAAATAACTTTATCTGAAGCAATACAGATTATTTACAGAACTTTGACAATAACATACTTACATTATTCTTTTTACAGGCATTCATCAACACAATCATCAACAACAAATCAACCTGTATCTACCCACTTCTGAGTGTCTTCTACCTCTCTTCTATCAGGCCATTCATTCTTGTCATGAATGTCTATTCTTCCATTCGCCGATCACCTTCACAGTGTTATCACTCCATCTGGATGATGCTCTATTTTTCTCGTCCCTTTCTGGGTCACCGTATCGACACGGACATAAAAATAAATCTAATAGGACTTTTTCAATCAACCAAATATTTGTTGTTTTTTTTTTCAACTCAATCAGCAATTCCTTCTTTATATAATGCGTTCTCTTATTAAATTATTTTACTCTAATACCTTTTAAAATTCATGCTGATTCGCATTTGTGCACGCAACTGTAAAATTGTTATCCTGTAAGTATTCCTGTAATATTTATTTATGTCAATCCATTAAATTTATTTACGGAAAATTTTGTGTCGTTTATGTGGTTAGGGAGTAGCGAAATGAGCGGTCATGTTTATGTTTAAAAATAAATATTTAAATAAACATAAAATACCTACTACATCCTTTCATTTAAATATCCAAAAAGATTTATATATTATATAAATTGTTTTTAAAAAAATATATTCAGTTTTGCGCTGTATTCTAAATTTCAAGCAGGTATCTCTAGTCTCGTCGCGAAATTAGTTTAAAATCTATTTATATCACGCCAGATCCCTTGCGGAATAGGCAGACTACACCGTTTATAATCGATTGCTAAATTTGTACTAAACAGACAAACGTACAGATAAGAATCCAATATAATGTAAAAATAAAATATTTTATGTTTTTCTATTACTAAAACATACCTCTTCTGACAATTAGTGGGGGCAGGTAGTCATAGCAAAACTAGAGACCTAAAAATTGGTAAGAAAGAAATGAAAGGTCAAAAATGTAATAGCAATGATCTATAATCTTAGACATTCTTACAGAAAATTTAAAGAGTTTTTAAAGAAAGGTGACATCTCCTTAAGGAGCTGGGTGGCACGCGCCAGGGTGTGGCGATAATTAGTACAGCTCTGAGTTATGGCCGCGGAAAGCGCGACGTCGCTTATAGAGGTTAATAAGGGGCAGATGACGGCATTTTATGTTCTGTCAATGTGCTAGGGGTTGCAATTTGTTAGTTTAGAGGGATGCGGATGATGAAGGATGTCTGTTTTCCGTTAATGATGAAACTGCAGTGGGCAATACCCTTAATAGTCCTTTAAGTTGTTTGCTGGTTCTTTGTTTCGGCTAAGAGGGAAAGTATTTAGGTTTTCTGTAAGCGGAACCTCGTAGGTATGTACCTAATTATGTAATTATATCTGGGATATGTAGAGTTTTTTGCATGATAACAAATTAAAACTCTTTGGTTTAATTTTAAGGTTTATCTTAGAATTAAGAAAGACAGAGTTGATTTGTAAGAGACGGGTGTCGGAGATGGGGGAACGGTTCGAATTTAAGGACGAAAGATTGAAGACTGTTAATCTATCTATCTATATCATCACGTCAGATCCCTTGCGGGGTAGGCAGAGAGTACGGAGTTCCAACAGATTCTTTCCTTACATACCTAGGGAGGTAATTAAGGAAAGAATCTGTTACCTAGAGAGGTGTAACCTAGAGAGGTAAAGAAAATAAAAGGTTTTAAACATTTAACTTCTGTACTGACTCTCGCGGCCCTCAGTCATCACCCTACATATGTCGGCGACATGTGAAAACCTCGTAAGTGTCGTAAATGAAACCCACACGCCGACAGTATTGGAGAGTTTCTCATTTCCTAATGACAGATTTTAATTTTGACCAGATTTGCATTTATAGATAGCCTTGTAAACTATTAGACTGAATTTGAGTGTGTTCAAGTTATGCTATAGGTATGTGCTTTTCCATCTCTCTCATCTCTATATAAAAAATTAATCCCATTTTGGTAAAAACAACGATTTACGAAGTTTTTACGTGTTGCCGTCGATATACAAATGTAATAGATAGTTCAAGTATTGAGTAGATTGCAAGCATCCCATACTTTTCAATATGATCATTCTGATATGTGTCTTTATAACGTCATGTTTCCTAAAGGTTTAATGTTCGGAACTCATTTGTAGGTCCACAGTAAGTACCGTTTAGATTTCTAATAGTACACATAATAATATTATACTACTTACGGAGTACCATTATTACACTCTTGCACATGCCTGTTACCATTTTTTCTTCACGAGTTTTAGGTAAGCATATGTACTGTATGTTTAAACCAATACCATTTAGAATTCAGATCCGAACCCTTTATCCTTGGACCACTAAACAGAAGGATGAGCAATACCTCAAAACAACACGTCCACGCTCTCAACCACTACTACCATTAGCCTTGCCTCTCAGAGCTAAGGCCTCTTCAGGCGTGGAGTGCGTGCGCGCAGGTCGGCGGTAGCCCGTGTTTGTACAGCGGGCTCGTTTGTCGGCGGCCTGTCGCGCTGTGTGGTCCCCAACCACTTGACGCGGGGAAAGTCAAATTATGGGATAATAATATAAATATTTTTGGGCTATCAACAGCGATTGGTATTTAGATCTGTTGGTAGTAAGTTTGATGAGTGAGACTTTTGGTTATGGGTTTTATAAGCTGGGCCTGTAGTCAAGTGGACTCCCTACGGCTGTGTAAGCTAATATACAACGAAAAAATGTACGGAAACGATATTTTACAACGAAAAGTCATGTGGTCCGAACAATACGCTTACGATCGCGACAAGAGAAGATAAACAAAACGCTTGAGACTTGGCTTGGCCCACTGATCTTCTTCTTGTCAATCAGTATGTTACACTTAATGTAAGAAATTCAGTGACTTTGACATTGACTCTGTGAAAAAATGGAGCCAAGTTGCTTATGAAAAACAAATTTGTTGATTTCGCCGGTCATAGGATTGAGCTTAAGTTTTAACTCGGCAACTTTTCTTACTCAAAATTGTGAATTTGCATGTTTGTATATTTGCATTTGTAAATGTATATGCAGTATAAAATAACAACTTGACTATACAGCTAGGTTAAGTGTGTAAGTTAAATAGATCGAAGGAGGGATTCAAACTATACCTTTAGATTTAAACATACAAAAACCCATGGGTCATCTAACACGCTGTAATGTAATGCCAATTTCAAGGGTCATTACAAAACTTTGTTAAACCAATTGAGGGCGACCAAACACTCGTTTACAAACCGTTCTTTACAAATTTAATAATAAGTTCAATGCGCCGAAGGTTGTTGACTACTGGGCGTGTATCAACAACGGCGTACTCTGATTGGTTAGTTTGAATGTGTGCGTGCGAATAATTATGCGTGACATAGTTTCGCAACATGTGGGTATTTATTTTGCAACATAACCCGAACATGGGTATTATTTTAAATGCGAAATAATATTGTTAAACTGTTCTATTCAATGGGGTTTATTTATTTACAAGAGCAACTTAATATAATAGAAACATTACATATTTACACTGTTAAAAAAAGAAAGCGAATAAAAAATAAAACTATACAAAGTGTATCGTAAATAATACAAGACCTCAGATACTCCGATTAGATAATTGCTTCACAAATTCAATATGAAAACCAAATTTAAAGATTTTTACCCTTTTTGAAGTACTTTTATACCTTTGAATGTGTGTGTGTGTATTGAGAAATACGTTTTAGAAATGCATTCGAAATCTCCGTGTTGCTTTGAATCAAGAATAAAATTAGTTTGTTATAGCGCACTGAATGAGTAACAGCATGTTTTGCAAATTAAAAAATGTAAGATACATTAAATAATTTTGGATACAAGTCAAATACCGATTCAGAACAAACTACTTTCAGGTCTTTCGGTAATTATGTTAAGGCTTTTGTGTATACACACAAAACACCTGCAAATGTTCAAATAGACAAATAAAATTAATCTATCTATCTATATCATCACGCCAGCTCCCTCGCGGGGCAGGCAGAAAGTACAGAGTCAATAAAATTAATATTTACAAAAAAATATCTTTTTGCTAAATCGCTGCCGCTTGGTAGTGTACTCAGAAGGCTGGCAGCATTGCCACATTGTATGGTAATGCTTATCTTCTGTGCGAGGTAAGAACCAGTCCTCTCCCGCCCGTCACCAGTGACATCGATCAGCAATTTAGAAATATCGCCGATAATGTGATGTGCGCCAGGACCCCACAGACCAAGGGTCTCTACCCTAAAAGGCTCAAATATATAAGGTTGCTATATTTGCGCCGTTTAATGGAATCTGCGGCCGCCTCAATAATGGAATTTGGAACGTGGGACGGTGCCAGGGTATCAACAGAAGTAGCATCCCATCCCAAGGCCCGCCCCATCTTTCAGCGAATAAGGGTCGTCTCATCCAGCCTCTTGCCATCGCTACGCTCCGCGTATTTGGCTCCAAAACGGCAGCCACATTAGCGGTGAAACAAATCCAACGGATGATATCGTTGAGGCTGGAGTGCCGAGACATCCTTCCCGACCTCCACAGACAAGATAGTCCGCGGTGTCCAAGCTGATCGATGGTCTCGCCACAGTGGCAGCGATGAGGCACAAAGCACCCAGCATATTTGCGGATAGAAAGGCCTGCAACCTCAGGCCCGATTCCCTTGTATTGACGGCAATAAGACGGGCGCGCTCTACAGAATTTTGGGCCGTATAGTTGATCCCGGACCAACTCACAGAGCGGCCTATCCAACTGCCTCTGTGAGGAAAGGAATGTGGGCAGGCGGGAATTACGGCAGGCCATCGACCAAGTGTTTCTAGCCTCGGTCAAACATGCTAAATCAAAATTATTAAGAGATGGCCTATTATTTTCCGCACCAGACTTTCGTTAGCATGTACCAAGGACAGAAACGCTGGCAAACAGACATTTTGCGAATACCCAGCCCCCCTACCCCTAAACTGGAAGGGATTTCTTCGGGTTTCCTTACAGACCTATCTGGCTTCTTCCACTCTCGGTTCCTCCTGTTGGAACTATGTACTCTATACCTGTTCCAAAGGGGGTCTGGTGTGATGGTATGAATATTAAATGGCTCTATTTTATAATGGTAACTAAGCGGGTCATCGTAAGCTCACAGCTTACGTAAATTACAAAACTCGTTTTTCAAAGATTTACTAAGCCCGATAATTTGGCATTGATCTCAATCATTTCATACACGGAAACGGTTATCGCTGTGCGCAAATCAAAATGCGTAGTAATTACGTGACACAGGCGCACGCGCACCGCTTTACTTACGGAAATAGACATTCTTATAGACAGTGTTGAGTTTCATCGATTACTGATATTTTCATCAAATTACTTGCAATCAGCAAGTATCAGTATTGTACTTTTAATTAGAAAATTATTTAGTTTTATCACTTTCTCTCCTTTCCATAAGGGATCTGGCGTGATGATATAAATAAATAGAAAATTTTCCAATTTTAGACATTACGTTACATAACGCTTATTATCAGGTAGGTATTATGCAATCGACTGAGAGGGTTTTCACCCAGACCAGAGAAAGATATAACAAAAGGTTCTCCGTAATCTAACCTGATAATCGAAGCCTCCCAGGTTAAACTCGTCTAGGTATACTATGATTTCATACATCATCATTATACCAAAACATCCTACACTGTTTTTAGATCTAACATTCTTCTATTACGCATTGTTCCTAATCAAAAATATTGACACAAAAGCCTATGCTATTGGAAAGTTGATTAGTGTTGCGCACGCAGCGCGCTGATTGGCCGCGGCGGCGCTGGCGCAGTCGTCGTTAAACCGCTCGTAAACAGTTGGATTTCCATCCGCCACAGTGCGGCGATAACGCTAACAAGACCATGCTCATTTCAATCAATGCAATTGGCTTGTAATACCGGGGAATGAACCCCCATATAAGTGGGGGGATCTGGGTTCCCATTGTTCAGATAACTCTTTTTGATCGGTGCATGGGCTGTGGTCTGTGAACTAAGCATAGAAAGCTAGAGCCTAAAGTGCGTTCAGATGTGGTAGGGGCTTCCCTAAATCTTCTCTTTCCCTTCATATAGTTAGCTACGCCAGTCAAAGCTGGCCAAGCCACCTGAAAGCTTCATAATGGGCTGGACTGCGCTTGATATCTGTCTAGTTAGTCCGCGCTTATCTTTCCTAACCTAACAATTTCAATAGGTCTATGTGTGAGCACCATATCAGTACCTGTTTGTTAATTGTTTTAATATGTGACCTCTGAATCCAATGTGAATGTGCCAGTTGTTATTAAATGATCTATGACTAGATTGTTTTGTATATTAGACTCAAAATCGTGGATAAAAAACCAAAATCGTCTCCTTTAGTTTCCCACAACACTTCGGAAACTATGTCAATTCCAGCTAAAGATTCATGGCTAATTTTAAACCAATAAACATCAGGATATTAATGTCATCAAAAATACCTTCATAAAACCCGCTCAGCACTTTTAGACTTAAAAGAAACCGCAATTAATTAATCGTTGCACCCGCAGAGCTCACTAAACGACACGTATTATGAAATTTACAGTTTCCACAAAGGGCCCAGGCGAGCGAGTCACAATTTTAACGAACCATTGCCTCCTTTGTTCTTCCTTACACCGACGTATTTCAAACGGCACCAGCGATGTATTTCGGGCGATATTAAACTTGTAAAGCTCGCTCGAATTAATGAATGTGTTATATTCGACGAAAACACTAGTAACTGTCAGCAAAGGAGTGTCAAAGGGGCATCGTAAATTAGCCACAGAAAGAAAGATGTTTCCCGCCTCGGGCTGGGTTCTCCTTTTCTGACATATTACGTTTTGTATGTTTCTATCTCTTTTTAGAACTAATTAGTTAGATTCAAAGAACATTTGATTTGACGTTAATAGTCATGTGGCGTATTCGATAGTGTTATCGATGGTTGAGTTAGTCTTAAAATTAAGTTAATTATCACGATGTTAAGTCGCTTAGATATTGTTAATAGTATGAATCACAGTTGTGTTTAAGATATAATTTGTTAATGTCGCATTCACCGGTTTCTGTGAAATATTGTGCATTTATGTGACAGAAGGCATTATTAGTGTAATAGTGGTGCTACTGTTATTTCTTAGGGTGTTCCATTTTCACAGGTCTTCGGACAGTTTGTTAGGTTTTGGCTGACTTATTCTCAGCAAGGTTTTTTGTTTACAATTAGTACCCGAAACTCAAAGATTGGTTCGATAAAGCCTGGTGCCATCCGGATCGAATCTTAGCAAGCCCCGGGGCTTGAACCCCGCAAATCACGATTGTAAGGCAAATGTTCGTCTTGTAAGACCACTACGTCGGGACTTGTACTGGTTTCATAGTAATGAAATGATTCAATATTAAAAAGTCTAATCATTGCGATTAGACTTGTTAGAAGAATACAAAATGTTAGTGTAATAACGCCTATATTCCCCAAGCGGGGGTGGTTTATCATTAATCTTATTACATTTTCCCCAACTCTGTATATATAGTTGTATAGTACTTAGGTGTATTTTCATTTAATTTTAGAACAAATTATCGATAAAAAAATTGATTCCAGTGCATCACTACGTAATTCAGCTGCTAATGTGTTGATATCTCCTATATCACACAGTAGACGACTCCGCTCGTAAATAACCCCCACCAGATTCGTATTATACACAGTATTAGTTTTATTGCGACAAATCATCTCGCCAACCCAGTCGCTAGGTGATTTGAAGAGTTTAATTTTTACTTGAGTTCACCTTCACGTTTATCGACAGTGACACACTAAGGTAAGTACACCATTTAGGAGCATGTTAGTCGATTAAGTAAAAAATATCGATTTAACAACCAGGTTGTAGGTTACTCAAAATTAAATCATCAACAAAATCTCTCTCGTTGTTTCTTGTCGTTGACTTGTTGAGAAAATGTAGATATATAATGCGACAACGATATTTTGGCCCATTGATTGAAATTAGGGTTACCATTTAGTGAAATTTTCCTATTTCTAGGGAAATATTTAAACAGATGGGCCTATAAAAGAACTCATGCAAATTTCATAACAAATGGCAACTCTGCGATTGTCATGTAGTGACAATTCACTTGGTGACAGCGTTAGTTTTGGATCTTTTGGCCGCGGGCCAAAAGATACTTGTAGAATGGTAGTAGGTACACCTCAGCCATGTTAGGTTGAGTGATGTAGATATGAAGTTCAAAATTAACAAATAAAGTAATGAAAAAATGGAAATGGTGAGTAACTTAGTAAGCATGTCGTGCAATTTTGTCCGGTGCAGCTGTTAAGGCCCCGCTGCCAACAGCATGGATCATTCACACACACAAAAGGCTTGCAATTATTTCAATGTTTATCTATCTATATCATCACGCCAGATTCCATGTGGGGTAGGCAGAGGTCACAGAGTTCAAAGAGGTTCTTACCTTACGCATTTCTCTGACTTCCTCCACCCATAGTTCGTCGCATACACTCTGACCGGTCATTTTAATCACGAAATAATCGCGAGTAGTTGTGATTCGGCCCCGTGCTAAAAGCGCCATGCGACTCGGCTGGCGGATTAGCGGCTCGTTTGCGACAGATTTGTCGCAGTCGGTTGAGTGTTATCGCCATTTTGTTCTGTCACGCGACATTATACGCCATTTTAATTTTGCTTGAGTTGTAATGATCATTGTATTTCCTGAATAGCTCTGTTTTATAGGATACTGACTGTATGTTATTTCCGAATTTGTGCAAAGCAAAATATTTTTTATGAATCGTCAAGAAAATAACTCTACCATCACTTCGGAATGTTTTCCCTGCCTAGAAGAAGGACGAGAAAAAGGGCTCTTTTAAAATAGCAATGTGGGCTGTTGGGGGTGTCACAAATAAAAGAGTTAGTTCAACGTATGCACGTAAATTTTCTTTTATTACACGTTGTGTAGCCTTTTATATAGGCTACACATGAGGTCTCTACCTCATGTGCATACACTACAAAATAATAAATAATTTCTTTTTTTTTATTTACTTTGCCTATTGAGGCGCTTGTAGCGCTGTGCGACAGCCGTGTCCTTAGCGGTCATCAAGGTTAAGCAGCGTTCGACTCGGTCGAGCGTGTCATGTAGTCGTTTAGCCGAGTTGGAAACATACAGGCTTGATAAGTTCCAACAGCAGGTGGCCCCAAACCTGCCTCTACCGCACCGCACTGGGTCCGCGTGGTGAAGTATGAACTAATCTCTCTCACCTCAATTTGTGAGAGAAGGCCTTTGCCCAGCAGTGGGAGAGTTTAGGCTGATATTATTTTTACTTTACCGATTTGTTCTAGGGTATATGAGAATAATGTATACTGAGTCTAAATGATGATGATACACATATGTTTATGGTTAATACACACAATACCAAGCATATTATTTGAATATTTGGACAATGTTGCGTATTCAGTAATCCTTTGATGTGGTTCGCCGGTGACAGCTATGAAGTATGGCGGCGTTCGCGGAACGCGCAAAAACTGCACACGTGCGCCAGCGCAGCGCGGCGCGGCGGCGCAGACGCCGGCATTAAATACACTCTTATATTTACGAACTTTTAAAGTTTGCGGAAATATGAGAATATTGAGTGGTGTAAAAAAGTATTTAACCTATTCATCTTATCGTTTTCTGTGTGGTTTTCGACTTAGATGATGTAGGACCACAAGAATCTTAATAATAAGACAATAGAAGTGAAATAGCGTACGATTTTGTTCGAAACTACCGTCGCCGCTTTGCCATACATGCTGTAAAAATATTTTTTGATGAACTGTATTACCTTATAAGTATAGTTAAAAATTTTGGAATATTTAATACCAACTTCAGCCTGTGTCACATAGGTACATTGGTCCACGCAGTCCTGAAGCATTTTGTGATAATTTTGTTACAGGTGTCGCGACAAGTTCACGCGGAAGCGCACTTCTAGAGTGTCATTGTTATGATTTCTATGTATTTAAACTACGCATACGAGACTAGGTTTTCTGCAGATGCATTAGAAGAATACTAATCCTACTAATATTATAAATGTACAAGTTTGTATGTTTAGATGTTTGTTATTTGACGGACGATTTAGCGCAGTGGTTAAGAGCTTCAGTCGCTCCGCCCACTGTGTATAGTCGCGGGTTCGATTCCCGCACGGGACAAATCTTTGTGTGATCCATAATTATTTGTTCCGGTCTGGGTATTTGTGTTTGTGAATTTTTATATTTGTAAACGCACCCACGAAACAGGAATTAATCCTAGTGTGGGGCTACTTTTAAAAAAAAAAGAAAAAAAAATTAATCACGCAAAAACGGCTCAAAGGATTTGGATGAAATCTGGCACACAGATTGTTTATTGCCTTATATTCTGGATAAATATATAGTTCCTGTCTAAAGCCAGCGCGGACGAAGTCGCGGGCAGAAACTAGTATAATAATAAGAGTATAAGTTAGGTAGCGTACGTAGGATTTCCCCAAACAAAAAAGGTAGTGTATCCCCTTTTCTTTGGATCTTAATATTGATGAAGTAGAGTCATTCAAAAATACCTATCGTTACACCGATATTTAAAGTTCCTACTTAGTATATTGTTCCTAATGTGTCTACCTACCTCTTTAGTAATGTAAATCATATTATAATTCATTTAAGTTTCATTATTTAAGTCAAGTTGAATACTTTAGCAATCCTAAGTACAAATTGCAAGCGTTTCATTGGTTTACTCTTTCCGCAGTCGATAGTGCCATTGACCACTTGACTTTTCGTTGTCAAATATCTTTCCCGTATAATTTTCGTTTTCTTTTGGCGTAACGATTGTAGAAACCTTTGAAAGTCGACTTGGTGACAGGCCCAGGTCCCTTTAAGCCTGTGCTGATGCAGACGTCTTGGAGGACACTACCTGTTCATTTGCTTACAAAGTCTATGCAAAGATACAAACTTCAACTTTGAACAATGAAACTTAAAGAAAATAGATATACATGAATGAAACTTTTGGAAGATTCTAAAAATTAAATAAACACCGTCATGCCTACATTCCCCAAGCGAAATGTATTGTGCACACACACTTTTCACCGACGATATTAGCTCCCATCTAATAGGGGAGAGCCTATTGCCATTATACCGGATACATTACCAGACTCCGGACTGATATTGGAAATGTGCCTATAGAAAAATTACATTTTTTTCGACCGATGATTGGGCGCTGTGATTGCTACGGGTATTATTTACTACTAGACCAACGAGGCAGTCTGTTCTGGAGCCTGGTGGCAGTTGAAAGATTCTTGGATACAAATTTATAGTAAAAAAATTGGGTTATAACAAAGTGATGCAGAAGCGCGGGCCCGGCCCACCTTGCGGCCACAAGTGTGGGCCGCATGTGGCCGGCGTGGCTGCCCCGCCCACGTGCTGTTATGTTTGCCGACACATCATGAGGCTACGTTGGTGATAGATACTGCACTAGATAGTTGTTTATGTCGAGTTTTACTGTTATTTTGTACTTTCCATTTAAATAGAGTCACTCGTTTGTAAGGACACTGTTCAAATAAAACCTAAATTAAACATTTAAAAAGCTCTCGACTCAAACGAACCGTGGCTCCGGTCAAGTCACCTTTTAAGTGACAGTTCAGTTAGACCGGACAAAGTGTGGTTTTTCTATAGATAAATGCAGCTTACATGTATTCTACAAGTGGAGGTTGCGTAGGTGTACTATCTACACTCACAAATCCAGAGCCGGCCCTACCCTTGATTAGGATAGGTAGAGCGAGATTGTCTTTCAGCGCCCTTTGGTCGACGTTTTCCCTTCACGTAAATTGTACTTCAGTATTATGTTAAAAAATTCCCAAATTTTCAAAAATGAACTTTTATTGCTAAGTCACTCATATAATTTTACAAAAAATGCGGTTTATGGACTAGGTTCAAGGCTCCAAACAATCAGATTTAATTATTAAAAAAAGTTAGATTTACCTTTTAAAAAGTCTGTTAATCTACTGTTTTATCTAGAACCAATCTACGGATTTTTCAGCGTCATCCTACGGATTTTTGATAATCAAATCCGGAAACACTGTCCTGCGCCTCTCAAAAGGCACCATCAATATTTACTTTTCGCTGGCAATTGTTTTTCGCATTTGGCTGTTTGATGCCCCTTGCCACCTGGCGCCTATAGCGACCGCTTCTCTTGCTCTATCCCAGGGCCGGCACTGCGCATCATTGTACTACCGAAGTAGTCAACTATAATAAAATGTAGATCCTACTAATATTATAAATGCGAATGTTTTGTGAGGATATACGTTTGTGACTCTTTCACGCAAAAACTACTGTGGCTTTAATTTATAAAGATCTATCTATCTATCTATCTATCTATAACCTCACGCCATATCCCTTGCGGGGTAGGCAGAGAGCACAGAGTTCCAACAGGTTCTTTCCTTACATACCTCTTTGGCTTCCTCGACTCTCATAGTTCGTCTCATACACGCTCGCCGGTTACGGCGACTCTTGACTTTTCCATCAGATAAGACTCGGTTTATTTGGTCGTGGTAAGATAGTCTAGGTCTTCCCCGGTACCTGCATCCTTCCACTTTCACATTGTATATCTGTTTTGTCATTCTTTCCTCTGGCATTCTTTCTATATGCCCGAACCAACGGAGCATGCCCTTTCTCATCTTTACACCGATACTATCTTTCATACCTACTCGCTGTCTTACTATGCTGTTGCTAATGCGGTCGGTCAGCTTCACTCCGCACATCTTCCGCAGAGCTCGCATTTCTACCGCATTTATCCTACTTTCATTCTCCTTCTTACATACCCAGCTCTCGCTACCATATTACAGCGTTGGGACAAGAACTCCGTTATGTATGGCCAGCTGCGCCTTATGGCTTAAGTGCCGGCTCCCGAGTAGCTTTCCCATCGCACCATTCATTCTGTTCCCTGCACTCACTCTTCTCTCTATGTCAGCGGTGTATTTCCCATCCTTATTTATAAAGATATTACAAAATAAAATCGAACACAGGCGCGGGTAATGGCTAGTATGCTATAGATAACTAATTGAAGTTATTAGTCTGATTTATCCATAGACCACAAAGAAAATGCATTTTTCCTTAATATTTACCATATTTAAAGAACTCTAAAACTAGTTCTTCGGTAATTTAATCCGTTGTTAATAAAATAGTGTTAATAAAATAGTAGCGCGAGAAGTCCGATGGAGTGTTGTGTGAGGCACAGGGAGGTTTCAGGTCTGGAAGAGGATGTTCGGATCAAGTTTTCTCCCTCCGCAACATCGTAGAAAAGCATCTGGCAGTAGGCCGGAAGGTTTTCTGCGGTTTTGTGGACTTGGAGAAGGCGTTTGATAGATTCGTGCGAAAGAGACTTTGGGACATTTTGCCAGAGTATGGTATAAACGGCACCCTGTTGCGAGCCGTCCAGTCCACCTACGTGGACAGCAAGGCATGCGTACGGGTGGGTGGTAACATGTCACCTTGGTTTGACGTTAAAATCGGCGTCAAGCAGGGTTGCGTGTTGTCCGCTAGGCTGTTTATAGTGTATCTGGATAAAAGTCTTCAGAGACTGAATGCGATGACTGAAGGGGTAAAAATGGGTGATCTAGTGATAAACCACCTATTGTATGCAGATGACGCGGTTTTGATAGCGCCAACAGCCACTGATCTGCAAACACTAGTCACAGTTATGAGAGACGACTGCATGAACAATGGCTTACATTTGAATGTGAAGAAAACCAAAATTATGGTTTTTGAACGGGAAGAAACCAGAACGAATGCAAGGATTGTGGTTGGTAACGGTGTGCTGGAGCAAGTGAATGAGTTTGTATATCTTGGATGCGCCTTCAGTAAGGATGGGAAATACACCGCTGATATAGAGAGAAGAGTGAATGCAGGTAATAGAGTGAATGGTGCGATGGGAAGGCTACTTGGGAGCCGGAACTTAAGCCAAAACGCGCAGCTGGCCATGCATAACGGAGTGCTTGTACCAACGCTGTTATATGGCAGTGAGAGTTGGGTATGTAAGAAGGAGAACGAAAGCAGGATAAATGCGGTCGAAATGCGATCTCTGCGGAAGACGTGCGGAGTCACGCTGACCGACCGTATTCGCAACAGCGTAGTAAGAAAGCGAGTAGGTATGAAAGATAGTATCGGTGTAAAGATGAGAAAGGGTATGCTCCGTTGGTTCGGGCATATAGAAAGAATGCCAGAAGAAAGAATGACAAAACAGATATACAATGCGAAAGTGGAAGGATGTAGGTGCCGGGGAAGACCTAGACTATCTTACCATGACCAAATAGACCGTGTCTTAGCTGAAGGGCAAGTCAAGAGTCTCCGTTACCGGCGAGTGTGTATGAGACGAACTATGAGAGTGGAGGAAGCCAGAGAGGTATGTAAGGAAAGATCCCGTTGGAACTCTGTACTCTCTGCCTACCCTGCGAGGGAGATGGCGTGATGATATAGATAGAGATAGATAGAGAGGTTAATAAAATATTTGCCAAACAACCTTCACCGATGAAATAAAATCAAATGAATTGTATCCATTTATTACTCGGAAATGTTGCCAGTAAATAACAATTATGACAACGTGTCCGCGTCGCGATCGTATTTTCGCGCTTTTTATTGCGCACAAGTGTTACCGCGGAAATTTATAAAATAATGACATAATTTTTAATATTAAGACAAAGTAAGTTGACAATGTTGTCATATTCATTTCATGTTATTTTTTATAAATCAGATGAGGTGAAGGACAATTGTGAGGTTAGAATATTTTTTTCTCTAAATTTTCCTGAAGAGCGTGTAATACTCATGCACTCATGGAGTACCATTAAACGATATTGTCAAGACTCATTTCAAGAATTTATCGAAACGCACCGCGTTACGTGTTTAATTGGACACAGTGAATATGCACGGAAGTGTGCGTGAGTTCGGCATAGTTAGGCAAAATTCGAATTGCCGCATTTGGCCGACTTATAATATTTAATTGTATCAGACGACACTTTGGGGAATCGCTTACAAATTTAAGTGAATGATGACTTTTAATTTTTAATATGAATTTTTTATTTGTTTATATTAATTTTAGATATGAAGTACATACTTCATAAGTAATAGTAATTACGCCAGAAATTTAAGGACATACACACTCTTTATATAACCGTGTATCATATAAAGTTTTATTTGTTTCTTCCTTGAAATATGCATTGTGTACTTTTTCACCTGAAAATTTAGTCTCAATACTGGGACCGAAAAAATTATATAACAATTAAAACAGTAATTTACCATCTCTTAATGATCCATGTTAACAAAGTAGGTACCATCAAGATCATCACCCAATAAAAGTATAGTCCCATAAATAAACATATAACTATTCTCGCCCACGTTTGCTCACGAAAAGACAAAGACCTCGCAGCATTTTAGCATCTTTCTTTATTTCTTCCTTCAGGTGTAAGTAGACGTTGTGTGCCTACTATTTTACCGAAATATTTTAGTCCCAATCCTACTCATAGTATAATTATGAAAGTTTGTATGTTTGGATATTTAGATGTTTGGGTATTTGTTACTCAATCAGCAAAAACGGCTGAACGAATTTTGATGAAATCCACATAGGATACTTTTCATGCCGAAAAAAGGTTAGCTTCCTGTCTAAAGTCAACGCGGACGAAGTCGCGGGCAGAAGCTAGTAATTTATCAGTAGAGAAATCATCATTTTATAGGTAGACTAGCACAGGATTGGCGTGATAGAGTAGAGGCCTACACTCAGCAATGGGCAGATACAGGCTAATTGATGATGATGAAAGAAATTACCACCTCTAAAATATCTACGTCCTTCAAGATCATCATCCAATAATATAAACTCAATAAAAGTACAGTCCTATAAATAAACATACATACATATAACTCCAATTTCACCTTAGTTCGCCAACAAAACGACAAAGTTGTCGCATCATTCAAGCATTTTCGCTCGCGGTCGGGCAATTTGCAGGCCGCGCCGACGGGCGGGCCGAGTGATGCATGGCCACTCGTTTATTTGGCTGAGTGTAGTGGCTGCGCGTCCAGTAATAACGCCTCATTGGTTAAATTGGAAGGGAATCTTGCTTCTTTTGCTAATCCGGTCTTAAATTAAGCACTGGGAATTTTGTTCGCCGTTTCATTATGGTAAATGTTTGTTTCTTTATGGTAAGTGGTGCATAGTGCGGGAAGCGATTATGAGATCTTGGGTTCGAGTCCGGGGTCGGGCAAAGTTGGTTTCTATACAAAAATCCTGAATAGTCTGGAATTTCCACAACTACTATCTATGGATGGCCTTATACTGGATCAATTTTATGTTATTTATTAAGATAAAATAGATATACAGTATGAAGAAATATAGAAATTAATTATACACAAATTATAACACATTCATCAGTAAAGTTTCCAAAAATGTAATAAACAATTGTGTACGGTCGGTAGAATTGATATAACAAGAAAAAAAACTTATATAAATATAATTTAACAAATTTGTTGCCTTATTTTATGTTCTTTCTTAAACCTAAGAAGTGACAAATGAAATATGTAAACATCATTGAGTTTGTTGTTGTACGAGGCATGCCTTTTAAGTTTTGTCGTTTGAAGAAAAAAACACAACTAGAACCTTATAGTACTTTTTATTGTTTTTCAAAGTATTCACCACGTAGCTTAATACACTTTTCCATTCGCTCAAACCAGTTATTATAACATTTATTCCACTCTAAAGTGGGGATGTTCAAAATGGCTGACTTGAAAGCGTCGACTGCTTCTTCATCGGACTGGAACCTTTGACCACGAAGACTTTTCTTTATTTTAGGAAATGTAAAGAAATCGTTAGGGCTTAGGACAGGACTGTATGGAGGATGGTCAAGAATTTCTACTTTTTCCTGCTTCAAATACTCAATCGTTTGACGAGCGCTGTGTGAGCTTGCGTTGTCGTGGTGCAGGATGATGCGTCGCATTGAGTTAGATTTTCGAAGTTCGGCGATGACTTGTGGTAAACAAACTGTGGTATACCACTCTGCGTTAACCGTTCTACGATCTTCAAGTGCAATAGTCGCAACATGGTCGGTTTTTTCGAAGAACGTGGCCACCATCTTCTTTGAAGTGCTTCGAGAACGAACAACTTTAGTCGGCTTTGGCTCGTCTTGAAAGACCCAGATTGTAAATTGTTGTTTGGAATCAGGATCGTAGGCATAGATCCAAGATTCGTCACCACTGATGATGTCGTAGACGTGATTTGACTCTCCTCGGTTGAACCTTTGCAGAGTTTTCTTACACCATCTGACGCAGGCCGCCTTGTGATCGTCGGAAAGCAGATGCGGTATCCAACGGCAAACTAGCTTTCTTACTTCATGCAAGATCTTCTGAATGGTTGTCCCTGAGATGCCTAATAGAGCCTCTATCTCTCAATACGTCACATGATGATCTTCGCGAATTAGTTGTCTCACAGCAATGATGTTATCTTCAGTGAAGGCGGATTTTGGGCGTCTTCCGCGAGATATGTCACTAACACTAGTATGTCCACGCTGGAATTCTAAATACCAGCGTTCGACAGTCCGCAGACATGGGGCTTCATCACTGAACACAGATGTTAGCTCTTCAAAACACTGAAGCCGTGTCAGGCCTCTTCTAAAGTTGTAGAAAATTATTGCACGAACATTTTCCTTAGAAAGATTCATTTTCGTACGTAACCTGACAGATTCCAATCGACGCTGTGACTAAACAATAGCATTAATCCTAATACTTTCAACTGTTTTGAGATTCAAATTTTAAACACATTCGAATATAGAACAGTTCCAAATTCAAAATTGCCGGGAAATATGGAAACGACAGAACTTAAAAGGTATGCCTAGTAGCAGCTCTGGCACTGCGTATTATAAATTTATTCTTTGCATGAACGGTCCTGGCAAGCCGAACATGCAAAATCTCTTTACAGCGGGAAGTCGGCCTTCGCAGCAGACCAAGGTATATTAATAACGCTATTAATAATCCATGGTAATAGGGGATTACATACACATTAAACATAGTCGGCAATATGGGAATTAAACAGCACATCTCGGCCCGTCTTCAAGAATAAACGTGTTGTGTTACTTTCATAGTTTTTCTATAGGTACACGGTTACGGAGACAAAAACCTTTTACTTATCTATCTATCTATCTATAACCTCACGCCAGATCCCTTGCGGGGTAGGCAGAGAGTACAGAGTTCCAACAGGGTCTTTCCTTACATACCTCTCTGGCTTCCTCGACTCTCATAGTTCGTCTCATACACGCTCGCCGGTTACGGCGACTCTTGACTTTTCCATCAGATAAGACTCGGTTTATTTGGTCGTGGTAAGATAGTCTAGGTCTTCCCCGGTACCTGCATCCTTCCACTTTCACATTGTATATCTGTTTTGTCATTCTTTCCTCTGGCATTCTTTCTATATGCCCGAACCAACGGAGCATGCCCTTCCTCATCTTTACACCGATACTATCTTTCATACCTACTCGCTGTCTTACTATGCTGTTGCTAATGCGGTCGGTCAGCTTCACTCCGCACATCTTCCGCAGAGCTCGCATTTCTACCGCATTTATCCTACTTTCATTCTCCTTCTTACATACCCAGCTCTCGCTACCATATAACAGCGTTGGGACAAGAACTCCGTTATGTATGGCCAGCTGCGCCTTATGGCTTAAGTGCCGGCTCCCGAGTAGCTTTCTCATCGCACCATTCACTCTGTTCCCTGCACTCACTATTCTCTCTATGTCAGCGGTGTATTTCCCATCCTTACTGAAGGCGCATCCAAGATATACAAACTCATTCACTTGCTCCAGCACATCGTTACCAACCACAATCCTTACATTCGTTCTGGTTTCTTCCCTTTCAAAAACCATAATCTTGGTTTTCTTCACATTCAAGTGTAAGCCATTGATCATGCAGTCGTCGTTCATAACTGTGACTAGTGTTTGCAGATCAGTGGCTGTTGGCGCTATTAAAACCGCGTCATCTGCATAAAGTAGATGGTTTACCACTAAGTCACCCATTTGTACACCTTCATTCATCGCTTTCAGTCTTTGAAGACTTTTGTCCAGATATATTATAAACAGTCTAGCGGACAACACGCAACCCTGCTTGACGCCGATTTTAACGTCAAACCAGGGTGACCTGTTACCACCCACCCGTACGCATGCCTTGCAGTCCACATAAGTGGACTGGACGGCTCGCAACAGAGTGCCATCTATACCATACTCTGGCAAAATGTCCCAAAGTCTCTTTCGCACAACTCTGTCAAATGCCTTCTCCAAATCTACAAAACCTTAGAAAACCTTCCGCCCCACTGCCAGATGCTTCTCTACGATGTTGCGGAGTGAGAAGACTTGATACGAACATCCTCTTCCAGACCTGTAACCCCCTTGTGCCTCGCACAACATTCCATCGGACTTCACGCGCATTCTCCGATACTTATTTCGTTAATAATATCCATGTTAATATCTAACTAATCTATCTTTATCATCACGCCAGATTTCTTATAGGGTCGGTAGAGAGTACAGTATTTATCTATCTAATCATCAGTTATTAGTTACGTTTCTTAATTACAACTCGACTCACAAGTCACGATAAATGTTGTTAATCGCTACGCTATGAACTCGTCTCAAATGACAGTCATTTGTTGTCGCTTGTAGCTGTCGCTACAACTGTCGTTTGTTTGACAAATGCGACATCGTCCTTTTCTGTCAACGCTGTCGTCGTAAACTTTAAGCAATTTTATAAGTTATTATCTTCTTTAGAACGTGTACGAGACGAACTATGAGAGTGAGAAAGCTAGAGTGGTATGTATGGAAAGAACCTGTTTGATCTCTGGACTACCCCGCAAAGGATCTGGCGTGATGATATACATAGATATATAGATCATGTTCGTTGGTAGCTAAAGAACATGGATTACGAGTGCCGTCTTCTTTACACAATTGTTCCGTGCATAACGGGCCCTTGCGAAGAATGTTGAAAATACTGAGATTAGGGTAAGCTAGGGCTATTTATCAAAATGGCAAGTCTTTTCTCGCGCGGGACAAAATTACGACGGCCCTTGATTCTAGCCTAGTCCGCAAGTCAAAACAGTCTTGTCTGTAAGTGTGAAGTAGTCTTGTCTATTACGGTTATACAATGCAATTCTTAAACTCGTGTCAATCTTTTATCACAGGACGTCATGTCAGCAGATAAGAGGAAACGCTATTGTGGCATGTGGGTGTAAAAATCCGTGACATGTGTATTTCTTGTCGCGCCGCCAATACTAGCCCTGCAGGACATACGTCACTACGCGAACCCAGTGCCGTTTTGATGACAGTGTTGACTATTTTTATAGATCATTCAGGACCAAAGGGGCATCCAATAATTACGTGAGCCAGTTTTCTTTTAGTTTGGACCCCTTAGTGAGATTTGGTGGGGCGCCCAACCCCCTTACCTGAGATTTACTTTCTAGTTGTTAAAAGACTTAATTCTCTAAGTAACTGCTTTTAATAGCCATGAGTTTTTTCAGCGTCCAAAGTGGGATATTCTAAGAAAAGTAAATGCATAATTAAATATATGCAAGGTGTAACATAATAAACGCAAGACCTGATATTAGTTTGTTCTAAATCGGTAACTGAATTGATTCCAACTATTTTTAATGCATATCATTTTTTTTTTAGATTTGAAAAAAATGCTGTTGCTCCCTTAGTGCGCTATAGTAATAAACTAAATTTATTCTTGATTCAAAACAATAATTTTTACGTACGTATTTCTACGTATTTCTCAATTCGTACACATACACGTACAAGTTTCATTGTTAATTGGGGTATAAAAGTGCGTAATAAAGGGGTCTTTCCTCCCTCCATTTTGAGCTCACGTAATTAATGGATGCCCCAAGGGGTATAAATTCAAGATTGAGTATAAATTCATATAAACGGAGAGTATTGATTCTCTAGGCATATGTTGTTGCCCTTTCATGTCTAAAAGAAAAACAATGGAGACCTTACTTAACCCTTACGTTAATAAAACGACATCGCCACTCAAAATCAATTTTAACAAGGCAACCCTTAACGACTGTCGGCTCGTCGTGTCGGGTGACGTCACAAAAAAAGCACGACACTCGTGTTGGTGTCGGCAGAGCCCACATCAAAGAGGGTCGGGTGTCACGCGACACCGGGACTGCTGATGACGATGACGTCATGCGGTAACGCTGGAATTAGCGATTTAGGAATCGTTGAGCTAATTTATTGTACTGACATACATACTTTAAGAAGGTATTATATAGTGATATATAATGTATAATATGTAGTGACATATTATAAAACAAAGTCCCCCCGCCACGTTTGTCTGTCCGTCTGAACGCGATAAACTGAATAACTACCGAACGGATTTTCATACAGTTTTCACCCGTGGATGGAGTGATCCGAGAGGAAGGTTTATGTGGATAATTACCCCTGCGCAACCGGGGCGGGTCGCTAGTTATTGAAAAATATAACTAAAAAAAAACACTGATACGCATAATTCCCTAAGTGCGACTGGCAGAGGTGTTCTGTGTTGTGTGTACACAGTATCATATCGTCGATAATGTTCGGTCGATAATGGTTCCAATTTTATAAGGAACTCCTACTAAATCAGGACGCCTGTAGCCAAATACGGGGCACAATTCCACACTCCGGACTATGTTGAAAAATTTTCTATAGAAAAACCAAGGACCTCGTTATCGCCAGTCAGTGTTAAAAATATTTAAACTGAAAGTCAAATAATTTGTTTTGTATAAACCCTGCGGAAGCACTTATAAATAGTCAATTTCCATTTTTTTTAAGTCTAATTTAACTACTAATCTACCACCGGATCGGACCGCGGCCTCCACTAAGACGATCCGGCGAAGAAACTCAGCGGGCTTGGCTTTTTTATTTAATTGTATTTCTATATTTCCCTTCTATTTTTTTTTATTACATGTGTGGATACAATGTTTAGGTTACGACCTAGCTCCAGTGTGAAGCCTTACGACCGAGATATGAGACTAAAGATTTCCTTTATAAAGAGTGTCTAAAGGATTCCAGATGAACCAGTCCCCGCAAGCAACGTAGGTTCACGAGTATGACTACTGGAACAGCCATCGCTTCCCTTTACCGTATTGGAGGGAAGGGAATGACCCGCGCCAGACAGCCACCGCAAGCAAAGAGTATAGTGAGCATGACCAAACCAAAACCCCAAAGAAGGTGGTCAGATCCTCGCTGAATGGCGAATTTCTATCTAGCCATCTAGCTCTACTACTGGAGATTTGCCCTCAGTTGCCGCCAAATGGAGAGAATAAAATGGCGTATAGCTACATAATAATAATATTAGCCCTGTTAAGAAACTGACCCACTGTTGGGCACGGGCCTCCTCTCAAACTGAGAGGGCTTAGGCCATAGTCCACCACGCTGGCCCAATGCGGGTTAGCAAACTTCACACACCTTCGAGAAACTCTTAGGCATGCAGGTTTCCTCACGATGTTTTCATTCACCGTTAAAGCAAGTGATAGTTAACTTTTAATATGCACATGCTTTCGAAAAGACAGAGGTGCGTGCCTGGGTTTGAACCCGAGGCCCCTGACTTTGCAGTCAAACGGTCAAACCACTAGGCTATCACTGCTTTTTAATTGGTAAACAACACGAAATTAATTGGGAAGTCAATGTCGGGAGTCATTAAAAATTAACCATGTATATGAATGATACTTAAATATAAATATCTAAATAAGAACACAGGTGTTGGGTCCAGGTGTTGGGGCTCTGAGTACCCTAACGCCTGTACGCAACAGGACTTGATGTCTGTCACCGACAGCCATTGTGCCCGCGTTATGGGCAAATTCCAGACAAATATAGCATGTTGGTTATCTAAGCACGAAGAAGAAGAAGGACCATTACAAAATCAAATATTCTAAAATCTGTTTTTCCTTGTCCCCAGACCCCACGGCGGTGGGCATGGGCAACCCGGGTATGGGTGGCGCGGGCAGCCAGCAGTACGGTGAGGTGAACCAGTTGGGCGGGGTGTTCGTCAACGGCAGGCCGCTACCCAACGCCGTGCGGCTCAGGATAGTAGAGCTGGCGCAGCTTGGGATCAGGTAACCTTTTCTTCTTCTTCTTCAGTCGAAATACGTCCACTACATGATAAAGGCTTCCCCCTAAGTTTGCCACAACGACCGGTTTACACAACTGTAAACTCACATTTCTCGGTCCTTCGCCATGGACTTCATAAAACAAGTTTACTCAAAGAGCAATGGAGAAAGCTATGCTCGGTGTTTTCCTGCGACATGAGAAGAACTAAAGGCATGCCATACCACTCAGAATGACTATACCAATTTTACTAATGAGTGGCACTGGGCAAGGCATATCCCTCGTGGAACTGTCGACCGTTGAAAATTTCTTGCCTGCCAACCACGCATCAGAAGACGGACACAGGCTTCCCACAAGATGGACTTATGACCTGATGAAAGTCGCTAGGATAGGCTGGATACGTAGAGCACAAACCGGTCGTCATGGTTATTTGAACTGTATATCATACGCAGGAAGTAATACAGGTATGGTGTACATACAATATAAATGAGGTACCTTTTAGATCAAAAGAAGTGGGTAAGATACTCGTACAGTTGTTGGATTTTTTCTCTCTGTCTCTCTGCACAATTGATTAGGTATCTGCCGTAAAAAAAGGTTAAAAGAAAGCTACAATAAACTCTTATGTTATGCAACAACCCTAGTAGATAACGCGTTGTTCACATGAGTTAACATTTAATAATGTTATGTAAGTAGATAAAGTGGTAGTAAATTTAATAGTGAGCGGAATCGTTATCTGCCATATGACGTGTGTGTTATCATGCGTCGTGTGTCACATGTAGTGCCTACACTAGTTTGTTTTGTAAACTATCGTTATATCCACAGAAATCGTCATTATTAAACACTGACTGCCTCGTTGGTCGAGTGGCGAATCATGCGCTTTGCGATCACGAGGTATGGGTACAAATTCTAGGTCTGAAAAGACTAATTGAAAATTTTCTAGTATCGGTCCGGAGTCTGGTATTGTGCCCAGTATATGACAATAGGCTCGCTCCCATAACATTGGTACCTAATATCGTCCCGTAAAGTGGATGTATATGGACGGTCCACTTGGGGAGTATAGGTGACATTGACGGTGTTTTTTATTTATTTGGTTTTTAGTTATTGATTTTTCCCTCAGGCCATGTGACATAAGCAGACAACTCCGTGTGTCGCACGGGTGCGTCTCCAAGATCCTGGCGAGGTACCACGAGACCGGCTCCATACTGCCGGGAGCCATCGGCGGCTCCAAGCCAAGAGTCACTACACCTAAGGTAATACTACGTCAGTGGTGCACTAGCCACAGACGAAGGCTACTTGTTTCATAGGATTAAGTAGCCTTTCTAGCTGAAGCGCAGTTGTTACACAATCGCCTTCTTGCCCGGTGAAGTTGTGAAGGTATCTTTCACACACCAAATTTGTGTGTGACTTATTTGTTTCGGTTTGAGTGTTCGTGTATGAGAATAGTCAGTAGTGGGACGGTATAAGCGATTTTTTTACAAGCTATTATTTAACTTGCAATGTTCGTATGTCTTTCCGGTTCAAAACTTGTGATCCATTTTTCAAGCACTTGTATTCGATTGAGCTGAAATTTGGCATACGTATGTAAGTTCGGTGACAATGCAAGAAGATGGTTTGATGACAGAGTTGAAAGGTGGTCATATGAACATGTGAATTATACAACGCAAACCCCTCGTGTTTAGATTTGTTAGATTGGTATTGACAAGTACTATACAACCTGATAGAGTTCAGGGTCTAATGATGAAACCGAAAGGTGATTGGGCTCGTTAAGTTTGTCTTGACGAGTTCTTCAGACTCGGATGTTATCCAAGGTCTGAGGATGGAGCCGGAAGGAACATAGGAACTCCTCAACCAAACAAGATAATCGTTAGGTTTTTGCTATAAAAGCTTGTTTTTAAAAAGGTATTTTTAAATTAAAATTACCTTTATTTTACCAATTATTTTAGTTTTATATTAAAATTATTTAGTGCAAGCGAGGCAGTACTCTGGTGCCACATTCGGATTAGTTTCGTTTAACTATTGTCGGAAGCGGGACATCACGGAAATCTTGATAATAAGATATTTGAATAATTTCTTGTCCTATTTCTGTGCAGAGAACCTTCTTTGGAATGGCATTCTTTTTTCAAATTATGATATCTCTAGTCAGTTGGGCTACTGCTTTACAACGAGAAGGGTTGACGTATAGTCGGCGGTCAAACAGACGGTCTTACATTTCCTAAGATATGTTGTACTTTCTGGTAAGGAAAATTATGATCAACCTTTCTTCCTAGGTGGTGTCGTATATAAAGCAGCTGAAAGCCAAAGATCCGGGAATCTTCGCGTGGGAGATCCGCGACCGGCTGCTGGCGGATGGCGTGTGTGACAAGTACAACGTGCCCTCCGTCTCCAGCATCAGCCGGATCCTCCGGAATAAGCTGGGGGGAGGAGCCTTGTACCCTGTGCCCCCGCTTTATTCTGTCCCCCCGCAGAGGTGCTGGCCTTTGCACCAGCCCTATGACTACTATGTCTATTTACAGGTAAAGGCTTAATTTTTTCTTGTTCATGTTTGTTATTATAAGAGAAGGTTTCCGACGGGAAAATTAAAGATATGTAAAATAGCAAAATATTGCTATATAGCTTGGCTTTCTTGACATTTTCAATTCAAAAACTTGCGACATGCGTTTTTCGAAAGAATTAAATACTTCCCTCATGAATCATATACGAAGAAGCGTTAATTTGTCTAAATTACTATTACACAAGCTTTTTGTTCAAAGAAATACGTTTCACGCTTTATCCCTAAACTTGAGTGCACCATGTATTCTTGTTTGTCTAGTACATCCAAAATTCAAGTAATCTCTCTGAAACTTCTTACAAGTTTAACTCTGTTTTCGCTTCTTTTTCAACCAATCCATTATAGCAATTCGTATGACCAATTAAACCATTCTTTACTCCCTAGGGTCGGCAGCACACAGCGGCTAATCCGCACTCGCTGCCACATCCACACCAGCAGCCGCCGCCACCGCATCATGCGCACGCGCACGCACTTTGACACGTGCGCCATGCACCCACCAACCACGACCGGTGAAACGGTGACACAGATAAACTCAGACTCTTCACTCTGGTAACTGCGAAGACTGCGATACTCACGGTATGGCGCGGTGCCATCGATATATTCCTTCTAAATTACGGATCACGAACAAAATGACGGCCAAGAAACGACCGCATTTGGAACGCATCTATACCTACTTAAAGCAACTGCTAGTTTTGAATTATTAATGACCAGACCTTTTCATTATGATAGTTTTAGCAAACTGTTGCATTTTATCACTTCCTCACGTTAGCTATGGTTGGATCGAACTAATTCGAAGTAAGACCACATCTATAGTTGTGCTCTTAATTATCAGGCCGTTTTTGAACGACAGTTCAAAAACGTCATCTTTAGTCTAGTACAAATAAATATATAGAAGCGCGGTGGTGTAATTGCAAGAGAGCCTATTGTAGCAGTTCTATGATCGAATTTCCGGTAGGACTAAATGGACTAAATTGCGGTACCAACTGGACTGAGAAATGACAAATAACACAATAATAAGTAGCTACATCCCACAGTGTTTCTTTTCAAAAAGGCGCGTGAAACTTACGTTATACTGCGGTCGTTCATATTGCAGATGTGCATTTAATTAAATATACATGCATCTATTTGTGGTTCAAATGTCCGTATTTTAGGACAGGGTGTGTAGTATCTGTGTAATCTGTGCTGGTGCTCCCCATAGACAATACTCGACAGTGATAATATGTGGTGCATAGTGAGCTGTGAAGACATTCTCAATTCTCGACTGAGATTATTAAAATAAGATTTATTCTTGAGGATGAAAGCTGGATTCTCATTGAATAAGTACAATGCATTGAAAGATTATTTAATGTGTTAAAAACGGTGTCACGAGTGAAGCTAAATTATCTATTTTATAACCGATTGTGCATTGTTTATATTTCAACCTCGCAAGGTGTTGAATAATTGAAAACTTCTAATAAAATATATGTTCTTTTATTAATTTAGGCTGATTAAAATTTCATTTAGTCCCTCAACATTTCTATATCTTGATTTTTTAATTTACTACTACTATATCGGCACGTAACGACGTAGGCGGGAGAGTACAGACTTCCAACAGGTTCTTACACTACAGACCTCTCTGGTCTTCTCGACACTCATATTCTATTTGAAAATTTAGAATTTAAATGAAATGAGTTTAATTTACAAGGAGTGTTAGATTCTCTATTTGCTGAGAGGCCAGCTTTCAACAGATTAAGCGGAGTTGTTCTTTCGGGTGAACTTCCGCACTTTAGAGCGAATTGAATGCGACGATTGAAGTTACTGACTTAATAATAAGTGGTAGAACGGATGATAAAAGTATTATATTATTGTACATAGTTATTACGTGTAAGATACATATATGATTAGGTAAATAAAGTTATTATTTAAAGTAGGACCATTTCACACGAAATCTATCAATTTAAAGGGCTGTTAAGGACTTTGTAATAGTTGAAATTAATTCTTAAAAAGGAAAGACGTTAATTTACAAGAATAAAAATGTTCTTTATCGAAAAAAAACTTTGTTACCTGAAATTAATGTTATCCAATATACGTTTTGACCGAGTTTTCAGATCAAGTACTTAGATCAAGTACCTTGGGTACTCGATCTACAGCTACAAGTAGATGGGTATAAACATGAAAAATACAAAGGTACATTCACGGAGTGCGATTTTTTTAAATTCAAGTATTCTCTTTAGAGGCTATGGACAAAATAAGAAATGGTTTTAAATGTCACACTTCGTGTGATCCTGTATTATATATCTATTTACTGAATCTGAGGTACCTACTTCGATGTGTATTTAAGATCGGGTGCAATTATGTAAATATTAAAATAAGGATAAAAATGTACTTATTCTTTGGATAGTATGTTAAGAGTTTCTTTCTTTTCAATATGGCGGCATATTTAAACTGGTGATGTAAAAGCAAGTCCAAATAAGTCACCAGTGTTTTTTTTTTTATTATTCAAAACTTTGCTACTCGAGTAAATCTGATCTATTTAAGTGTATCCACACTTAAATAGATCAGATTTCATGTACAAATTCTGTTTATATATATATATTATTCCTGATTTCAAAACCATAGCCATTGTTTTTTTTTGGTGACTGAGCAGAGATTTTATGTGGAGTTCTAATTGTATGTGGCCTGCACCTTTCGATGTCATTCTCATTAAAAATTTCTTTTTCGATTTCCGGCGTCTATATTTGACGACTATACATTTTGTGACGTTTAAGTTTTGATGTCAAAACATTTTCATGCCACTAAATTTTAAAAGTTAAAATGTATTAATCGGGTCTAGGATCGGGTCGGAAGATGTAAGGTGAGATTAAGACTAATAAATACCTATTTATACTTTCCGATATATTTTGGTCTTCGAATTATAAATAAAGCTATGTATAAAACTGTGAAACGTGTACAAATTAGCTATGTACCTAGGCACTTATAGATATAACAATTATTTAAACATAAACTATATTTGGTCGAAATATAGAAAATAAATTGGTTTGTTCATTCATCATAATCTATGCATTTTCATTTATCCCTACGTTTTCATAGCGAGAATATTAATCACCTGGTTGATTTTCTGATGGATGATTATTGGGCACTAATTAGTTGCCTGTGATCACCCAGGCACTTAAAGGGAAATTACCCAGACACACCTACCAGTAATTTGTTCAAAGCAGTATTTTTCATAACGAATTGTTAGTTACACATGTAGCACTCAAATCGTGAAGAAAACACATTTCCTAAAGTCTGATTAGAAAATATAAAAAACTACATAAAGACAAACATAGAACCTCCTCTTTTTTGAAGTCGGTTAATTAGAACAAAGCCTTTTATTTTTACAGTTAAGTTTTGTTTTGAAATTAATAGTATTAATGCTACAGTGTGTGACCGCGTGATCTGATTGCCTAGTCCGACCGATTAGATCACATGAACTTTTTTCCTATAGGTCCGATTCATCGGAGAAAGAGAGATCACAAATTTTTATCAGCCTAATTGATCGGACTACGGAAAAATACGGATATTCATGGTTCGAGGCATCGGAGTACGACTTACTTAGTCCATTCTAATTCTGTACATAGGTACTATGAAAATAGGCACATACTAAAGAGTAGGAGGAGCTAATTTTTATTATTAGTTTTTAAGTTTAAGATAGGATATAAAATTTTGGATATTTTGAGAAAATAATATAAATCTGAAAGAATAGCAACTGAGATAATACCTATTGTAAAGCTAAAGCTTATAGTGACGTGGTTACATTATTCAATGCCACATTTGGAAGAAATATGAGTAATATCTATCAAATTTATCTATTTTTACAAATAGGTTTACCTTGATATATAGCTATCTCTTTTTCACGGCAAAGTAAGATCAAAACTGTTTTGTTAAAGAGGTTGTGGTAGGTAACCCTTCATCTTGACTTTTAGGCCCCATCTTGTCACCCTAGTGCCCAAGTTGATGGCGACGACTGGAGCGTTGTCGAGACTACTGCCGAACTTGGGCGGGTCAGAGGTCTCGGCGAGGAGGCTGTATGCGGGGGTGGTGCGGTCCCAGGCCTTGTATGGGTCCCCAATCAGGGCGGGCGGCCCGAAACGTGGTGCTGCTGCACCGCGCGCAGCGAGTCATGGCCGTCAGGGTCATCCGAGGGTACCGCACCATCGGATTTGAGGCGGCGACGCTCCTCACCGGTACGCCTCCGTGGGAGCTGGAGGCAAAGGGCGCTCTCCGCTTCTGGGTGTGGCTGGGGCGGCGACACGGCGTCCTCACGTACCGTCTGACGCATGTACTGTCCGGGCATGGTTGCTTCGTCCGGTATCTGTGGCCGATCGGTCGTGAAGAGGCGGAGCGCTGCCACCAGGCCCGGCCCCAGAAGACACGGCGGCGCACACGTTGTTGGTGTGCCCGGCATGGGATGATGAGCGGCGCCGGCCCGCCGGAGCGCTCGGTGCAGGGGGACAGGCGCTGTTGCTCCCGACCGTGATATCATCCATGGTTGAGAGCGAGAGCGCCTGGGTGGCAATGACGGCCTTCTGCTAGGCCGTCATGTCCGCTTAGGGGGAGGCAGAGCGGGTAAGGGAGGAGATGTCCTCCAATCCCGCTCGTAGACGGCGCGTTGGGCGATTGCGCAGGGACTACACCGGAAACGACCTTCGCCCACCGTGATCTCGGCCTGCAGGCGTCGGGACCTACCACACGCAGTCCCACGCCGTAAAAGCGCTGCGTTCGTGCAGCCTCCGAAAGGCGGTAGGGGGGAGAACGAACTCCCCTAACACGTGTCGAGGTCCGCACACGGACCGAGCCCGCCGGTGCCACAGAGGTCATGCTGGTGACGATTCCTGTGGCTCTGCAAAAGGGCAGTGGGACACCGAGGGGTTTTAGTGGGTGCAAGCCCCACATAACCACCCGGGCCGTGCCCTCGGCCTGGGGGTATGCGTTAGGCATTTCCCCACGTAAAAAAACGATTACCTATCGATAGAATTAGGTACCATCTCTTATATATTATTACGTATCTCTGCTAGAGAGTTATTAGGTTAAATTGCTTAATCACCTTTTTACCTATATATCTTCTTCTCTTCTTCTTCTTCAGCCGAAAGAAGTCCACTGCAGGACGAAGGCCTCCCCTAAAGACCGCCACAACGACCGGCTTTGTGCTGTACGTATCCAACGTCTACCCGCGACCTTCACCAGGTTAGAAGTTGGATGGGGATATAGGGACTGGGTCACCAGTACCTATATATGGGGACTGTCAATTATAATTACGTGTTTATTAAATGAATTTCTTTAATTTACCCACTTGTTAAATCCTAAATAATAAATGTTCATAAATGCGAAGCTGTAAAAGTCGCGCGGCCTACAGCGTAGATCATTCACACACACAAAAAATACTCCATAATTTTCTTGTGTTAGAAATGCGAAATATTTGTTTTATCAAGGTTTTTGTACCCATTCAATCATTAATTATGTTTGAATTTATATTTTTCTCAGTGGCTAAATCCTCAACGGACTGATTTCATTCAGTCTTCCTTCTATGTCCAATCTATCCTTCTATGGAATGCATTGCACCAGGAACTCAGGAAGGCATTCAATCGTAGGTAGGTTTCTCGATGAGTGTGAATTGTTTATTCATGATATTTTCGTTTCTTCGAAGGATGTTGTATTCAGACTCGATAACAGATGATTGATTCCGAAATAAGTTTCGAAGATGATTCTCATTTTTAGCAGTTTTCTCAAGTTCTTCCTTATACTGCTCTGCAAACCTTTCATCTAATACTCCAAATAGTCCATTAGCTAAATAACCTTTCCATTAAACAGACCTCTTTTCTTTATTCTTGCTCCATGAACTTCAAGTAAAGAATTATAATGTTTGATTTCCATTAATTCATGCTGTAACTGCAACACTATACTTTGATACTGTGTTCTATTCTGTTTTTTTTGACACATCTTGCAGGTGAATAATGTAATCTTCGATATTAGATATACTCTGCCAATAAATTGACATATTGTAATAAATAATAAGTTTCCAGTCATCCTTAATATATTGCATGTCAGCTATTATGTCAAAGAATAGACTGCGATTGTCCTTGAGACATCTCATTATACAAGCTGTAACATAATAAACGCAAGACCTGATAGTAGTTTGTTCTAAATCGGTAACTGAATCGATTCCAACTATTTTTAATGAATATAACATTTTTTTTAAATTTGCAAAACGTGCTTTTACTCCTTCAGTGCGCTATAAAAAATTAAATTTATTCTTGATTCATAGTAAGAAGAAGGTTCCAAACGCATTCTTAAAACGTATTTCTCAAAACGCATACATACACGTACAAGTTTTATTGTTAATTGGGGTATAAAAGTGCTTTAAAAAAGGGTAAAAACCTTTAAATTTGAAAATTTGATTTTCGTTTTGACTTTATGAAGCAATTCTCTAATCGGGGTGTCTGAGGTCTTGCGTTTATTATCTTACACCTTGTATAATGAGATGTCTGATCACTCCCTTGCTGCAAACTGGAGGGGATCACGGTAACAAACATTAAAAGCATAGTAACGAGAAAGTTTTTAAGGTTCGGACGTTTAGTACGAGCCTCACGCCTACTGATATTAATTCAGGGATCTGGCGATTGCTTTGATCTTAATAATAATAAATCTTTTTCAGGTTTGTTTGTCACATTGCTGTCTTCAGTGTCTCTCAGCGGTAAAGGTATTAACTTGCTGATAGATCGCTTGATAACATTGGTACAGGTTTTCAGATTTACAACCCGCACGAACCCATCATTACCAGGATGTAAATTTTGAACGCGACCGAGTACCCATTTTCCCGGAGGAAACCCATTTTCCCGGAGGAATATTATCTTCCTTGATAAGTACGACATCATCTATCTGTTAGTTCTTCTTACCGGTTCTCCACTTTAAACGTGTCTGAAGTTGATGCTAGTATTCGGTAGACCATCTATTCCAGAAGTGCTTATTCATAGTCTGAACAAGTTGCCAACGTTTCGATAAGCTGATAGATTGCGGTTCAATTTGAGGTCGGGATAGTATTGGACCACCAGTTAAAAAATTTCCTGGGGTAAGATAGTCATCGTCAGATTCTTCTGCCAGCTGACAAAGAGGTCGTGAGTTTAAACATGCTTCAATTTGATGAAGCAACGTGGAGAATTCGTCATAAGTGAGCTTCTGGTCACCTAAGACGCGTCGTAAATGATATTTTGTGCTTTTCACTGCACTCTCCCATAGCCCGCCAGCGCTGGGCCATGCTGGGGCATTAAAGTGCCACTCGATGTTAAAATCACTGATATTGTTAAAGAAATCGGCATTGATATTTTGAATAATTTCTTTATATTCCTTCTTTAAAAGACGATCGGCTCCAATTAAATTCGTCCCATTGTCACTGTACATATGATGTGGGGATCCTCTTCGGGCACTAAAACGACAGAAAGCTGCTAAAAACATCGGCGTACTCAAATCCGAAACCAACTCTAAATGAATCGCCTTGGTCGACAGACATATAAAGACAGCGATGTACCCCTTACAGGTTTTAACTCCACGTCCTTTGTTTATTTTGAGTTCTATGAATACTGTAAAGTCAGTCCCAGTGAGTGTGAATGGTCGTGAAAGAGTGACTCGAGGTTGAGGTAAGTCACCCATAATGTGTTGATATTTCTCATTGCTGTAACGACAACAACGAACACACTGTCTTAACTGTCTCTTTACTGTACGCATTCCACTGACGATCCAAAATTGATTCCGTAAAAACTAAAGTGTCAGGCGAGGTCACCGTGAATCATTGTCATGTGCGCCTTGTGTATACCTAAGTCAGTGAACCTACCATGAGATGGTAAAATAATAGGATGTTTAGCCGTGTCACTAATGTCTGTATTCCTTAACCTTCCTCCGACTCTAAGCAATCCTTGATCATCGAGAAACGGATTTAAGGAAAGAATTTTGCTGTTGTGACTTACTTGTCCTGATATCTAATAGTTGTTCCTTTGATAATCCACGTTTGGCACAATCGGCAGGATCTTCCTCTGACCTCACATGACGCCAACACGATGCGGGAATAATTTTGAGAATTTGCTGCACCCTATTAGCGATGAACTGCTTCCACCGTGACATGTCTCCATGGAGCCAGCCTAATACTATCATGGAGTCAGACCATACTTGCAATCTGATATCTATCCCAGAAAATGCTTCTAAAGTCTTTGATAAGAGCTGGGATAGCAGGAGTGTTCCACATAGTTCGAGGCGAGGCAAGGTGACCTTTTTCGCCAACGGTGCTAACTTTGTCTTTGCTGCGACAAGTTGCGATGTGTAGTCGCCCTTACCGTCTGTTGTTACTAAGTAAACAACACATGCATACGACCGTTCCGCTGCGTCACAGAATGCATGCAAGTGACATAATTGTTGGCTATTGCCTGAATAACAAGGTATCTTAAAATCTGACACGTTGCTGAGATCTTCACTAAGCTGGTTCCATTCCTTTTGTATATTGGCTGATACTTGGCTATCCCATTCCATCTTACTGTCCCAGGTCTTTTGAAACAATAATTTTGCTCGGATTGATAAGGGTGATAACCAGCCTAATGGATCAAAGATTTTTGAAATGTCTGATAGCAGCTTACGCTTTGTTAACTGTTTGTTGTAACTCATAACTTGGTCTTGATATGTGAAACAATTTGTGATAGGATTCCATTTAAGGCGCTTTTCTCGATTCGAGACCTTTAAACTCATAGTGACTATTTTGATGCTCTAAATCTTTTAACAAACCAGGATGATTGCTAGCCCATTTTCTTAGATTCATTTATGATGTTTTAAAAATGTCAACTAGCTGTTGTTGTAAATGTTTGGTCTTTTCTAGACAATCCTCACCAGTTAAGAGGTCATTCACATAGAATGATGTTTCTATAGCAGCTGCGGCTATAAGCTATTTATCTGCTTCATCCTTAGCCAGTTGTTTCAACGTGCGCATGGCTAAGAATGGTGCTGCCTTTGTACCGTATGTAACCGTGGTTAGTTGACAATTATTAAGCGGTTCATCGGGCGATTCCCTCCAAATGACTGTTTGAAGATGCTTGTCAGCTTCTCTGATAAGAATTTGGCGAAACATCTTCTCAATATCAGCTATGCATATTTATACCTCCGCCAATTCAAAATAAGACCTTGTAGATCGCGTTGAAGGTTTGGACCACTGTGCATCAGATCATTGAGGCTATAACCTGTTGATATCTACGCTGATGCGTTAAAAACAACATGAAGCTTAGTGGTAACCGAATCCAACTTCAACACACCATGATGTGGTAAATAAATTGCTTGATAGTTAGGAGTACTGACGCAGCGCATATGATTGAGTTCCTTATACTCTCTCATAAATTGTTTGTAACTATCAGATAATTCTTGATTCTTAGCTAACCTGTTTTCTAGTTGCCTAAACTGAGCTATAGCTTTATTGGCTGACAATCCTAGTAGCTGCTTATAATTCTTCTTCATAGGCAATGCAACAACATATCTTCCATCAGGAAGACGGTGTGTAGTTGCTTGATAGAAAGTTTCACATGCCTGTTCATCTTCTGTCAAGTTAGAGATAGAGTTATTTATCTATCTATCTATCTATAACCTCACGCCAGATCCCTTGCGGGGTAGGCAGAGAGTACAGAGTTCCAACAGGTTCTTTCCTTACATACCTCTCTGGCTTCCTCGACTCTCATAGTTCGTCTCATACACGCTCGCCGGTTACGGAGACTCTTGACTTTTCCATCAGATAAGACTCGGTTTATTTGGTCGTGGTAAGATAGTCTAGGTCTTCCCCGGTACCTGCATCCTTCCACTTTCACATTGTATATCTGTTTTGTCATTCTGTCCAAACCAACGGAGCATGCCCTTTCTCATCTTTACACCGATACTATCTTTCATACCTACTCGCTGTCTTACTATGCTGTTGCTAATGCGGTCGGTCAGCTTCACTCCGCACATCTTCCGCAGAGCTCGCATTTCTACCGCATTTATCCTACTTTCATTCTCCTTCTTACATACCCAGCTCTCGCTACCATATAAAAGCGTTGGGACAAGAACTCCGTTATGTATGGCCAGCTGCGCCTTATGGCTTAAGTGCCGGCTCCCGAGTAGCTTTCTCATCGCACCATTCACTCTGTTCCCAGCAGTTACTATTCTCTCTATGTCAGCGGTGTATTTCCCATCCTTACTGAAGGCGCATCCAAGATATACAAACTCATTCACTTGCTCTAGCACATCGTTACCAACCACAATCCTTACATTCGTTCTGGTTTCTTCCCTTACAAAAACCATAATCTTGGTTTTCTTCACATTCAAGTGTAAGCCATTGATCATGCAGTCGTCTTTCATACCTGTGACTAGTGTTTGCAGATCAGTGGCTGTTGGCGCTATTAAAACCGCGTCATCTGCATAAAGTAGATGGTTTACCACTAAGTCACCCATTTGTACACCTTCATTCATCGCTTTCAGTCTTTGAAGACTTTTGTCCAGATATATTATAAACAGTCTAGCGGACAACACGCAACCCTGCTTGACGCCGATTTTAACGTCAAACCAGGGTGACCTGTTACCACCCACCCGTACGCATGCCTTGCAGTCCACATAAGTGGACTGGACGGCTCGCAACAGAGTGCCATCTATACCATACTCTGGCAAAATGTCCCAAAGTCTCTTTCGCACAACTCTGTCAAATGCATTCTCCAGATCTACAAAACCGCAGAAAACCTTCCGGCCCACTGCCAGATGCTTCTCTACGATGTTGCGGAGTGAGAAGGCTTGATCCGAACATCCTCTTCCAGACCTGTAACCCCCTTGTGCCTCGCACAACATTCCATCGGACTTCACGCGCATTCTCCGTTCAATAATTTGACCGTACACCTTGGCTGCCAAGCTGATCAAACTGATGGCTCTGTAATTGGCGCAGTCATATTGTGAACCCTTGCCTTTATACAAGGGTACTATGACTGCGCGGCGCCAATCTGTAGGGACTCTACCGGTCCTCCAGCAAAGGTTTGCAAGGGCCCGGAAAGCGTCCCGGACGCAAGTTCCACCATATTTGATCATCTCGGCAGATATCATATCTACTCCCGCAGCTTTACCGTTTTTCATACTTCCTATCGCCCATTCAACTTCTTCCATAGTGATGTCCTCCGTTGATTCTGGTGCCGCAATCTCGCCTTTGGGCACGACTGCGGCATCAGCATCCGGGTCATCTCCATACATTTCTCCAAAATATTCACTCCACCGGTTTAGCACAGCTTGTGTGTCGGCAAGAATGTCACCATCTTTAGATTTTATCCTTTCCATTCTGGAGCCTGACGAATCACCTCGAGCCTTTCTCACCTTGCTCCAAAAGAGTTTGGTGTTGTTCTCGAAGTTCTTCGCCAGCCTCTCCTCCTCAATCATACTGGCTCTTTCACGCTTTTCTTTCAGTAAAGTTTTAGTGGCATTCTTGCATTGCCGGTATATTTCTTTCCTCATCTCTGTCATAATGGCATTCAGGTTCAAAGAAGATACATAGTCCTGCCACGCTTTCTTCTTACTTTCTACGCAGCTTTGCAACTCCGCATCCCACCATGCATCACCTTTTGCTGTAATATGCTTCTTTGAGCAACCACATACTTCTTTCGCGGATTCCACCAAACTCTCTTTCAGGCTATTCCAGCATTCATCTACATTTGAGTCCGAAGGGCCTGCTGTCAAAAGCTTGTCCCGGACTCTGTCTTCATACATTCTCCTCATGCTCTCATCTTGCAACTTTTCAACCTTTATTCTTTCAAGGTCTCCGAAGGGGATACGCTCTCGCCAGTGCCTCCACTTCCTGAACAGACCACTAAACCGCGCAACTACGAGATAGTGGTCTGATTCCAGAGTGGGGCTTCTATACGCCCGCGTATCTTGTAGTTTGCTTCGGAGACGGTTATCAACCAGGATCAGATCTATCATGCTTTTTTGTTCATTCCTTCTCCACGTATACATATGCGTGTATACGTGGAGTTATTAACATCCTCTATTTCCCAGAATTTAGATAGTTCATTCATGTTTGAAAGATTATTTATTGTTATAGCATAACAACTGAGTGGCTGTACATTGCTAGATATAATCCAGCCTAATTTAGTTTGCTGTGCTATTGGTGTCCTGTCTGGACCCTTGATAAGTCCCTCCATGATAACTTGGGAATAAATAGTTAATAATAAGTTATCACACCTTGGCAATTCAAGGTGTGATAACTTCTGGTACCTAAATCATACGCTAGGCAAGTCGAAAGCAACCTTTGATACAATGTAAGCATTGGTTTCAAATTGATGATCGCTGTAAATAGACAGAAACCTCCTTTGCTCTCCTTCAGACAGAGGTCTATGCCAGAAACAGCTACTGATAACAAGGGGCGATGACGTTTCAACCCTAATCTTTGAATAAGATTTTCGGAGATGAGTGAATCTTGCACTGCCTGATCTAAAAGAGCTCGTGCTGTGATATAGGTAACGTCCGCTGCACGAATCCCCACGACGGCCGTAGGTAATAAAGTTTCAGTATTTCCTGATCCGATATGATATACATTTTTCTGATTGCTCTGTTGTGTCGTTAATGTCGACGTTGATGTTTGATTTGAACTAAACTGCTTAGCCTGATATGAGGGCGATGACCGAACAAATGCTTCATGAATAATGTTCGCTGTCGCACTCTTTACACCGCTCAGTCGACGTGCGCGGCTTGTCATAATGCTTATACAAACAGTTTTTGCAAATACGATGTTTCGAAATGGTCTTTAATTGATTTTCTGGAGACATGTTATGAAATTTCTTACATTTATATAAATCATGTTGTAAATTACACACTGGACAATGGGTGAAACGTGTCGCAAACACCTGATGATGTTTAACCATTAGTTCCCGCATAGGATATAAGAGTGTGCAGTTGATAAAGTCCCCTTATCCTTCTTATACATAGGTTCAAGAGCCATAACCCTCCCCTCTAGAAAGGTCATAAATTCATTCAAAGAGGGCAATGCTCTTGGCGATTTACGATACTCTTTGTAATCAGTGTATGTCTGCGCATCTAATTTCTTACACAAAAGATGGACTAAAAGCGGATCCCAAGTCGTTGCGTCTACACCAAGGTTGTGTATGGCGTGTAGACATTCCGTTGATGTGTCATATAACTTCTTAAGTTCGTATGTATATAAGTCTGCTTATTGACATTATGCTCATTTAAAAATATTTCCATGTGTTTGGAAAAAAGAACTTGCGGATTATTGTATCTATGAACCAAGAGATGGTGTGTCATAGTTTTCTGCGCTAATGTGCAGATGCTGTATGAGACGCTCAGCTTCACCTCTAAGTTTACCCTTCAAACGGTGTAACTTCTATGCCTTGGTGATAGCGTTATTATTGTGTATCGCTTCCGCTAATAGATCGTAAAATGTAGGTCATTGAGTGTATTTTCCTGTAAACAAAGGTATTTCTGACTGAGAAATATTTTGCTGAAGATGAAGATTGGATGACAATTTCTGATTTAGGCCCTTTTTCATATTCTTGTATGACCTTTCATAGCGCATAAATTGCTCCTCATAAGAATAAAACACCACCTCTTAAGATGTAATCAATTTTGATATGCAAGTCATCAATAATATTCCATTTATGCTGCATGCTACGCAACTCGTCCTCTATCTCCCACTTTTTAGTTATTTTATCTAAGTCTATGCCTCTCAGTAATCGATTAATTGCTCTAAAATGAGTTCTCTGCAAAGTTAACAACTCGTCCACTTCCCCACTAGGCTGTACTGCCTTTTCTTCCTGCTCAAAGCAAGAAATGAGGTTACGCACGCTTGTATAAGCTTCTTCACCCTGTTCAAAAATACGATAATTTCGATCTGACGATTAATTAAAGCCTCCATAATAAGAAATGGAACGGACTTACTCAAATGACTGCAAACTGTCTGCTCAGCAAGGCTGCTCTGCCCGGTTGGCTTACACGTTGGAGCACTTGCGTCATTAAGTCTGTTGACTTACTGCACTGATGATACTGAAGTTTTGTCAACTCCAGTAATGATAAAGGAAGGTAGTCCTGGATCCACCTGATGATACTACTAACACACACTAAAACTGATATGAAAGTTCAACGTTGCAGTCCACGTTTCAATGGAGGTTAGGAATGTCCGACGCGTGGCGTAATTCCATGCAGCCAAGGAACGTATGGTCCCGCAACGGTTGCTCGCAGGACCAAAAGAATGTGAGAGCTGGTGATGATAATCTCACGCACGGTTGATAGGGTGATAAATGATAGGGTTTGGGTCGATCAAAATTGATAATAAAACCGCCCGAATTGAATGCTGTAAGTGCATTGATTTATTAATGTTAAAAATGATTACCGATTTACAGAGAGGTATGTAAGGAAATAACCTGTTGGAACTCTGTACTCTCTGCCTACCCCGCAAGGGATCTGGCGTGATGTTATAGATAGATAGATGGTTACCGATGCCTCGGTGACGCGTATACATACTTATTGCGTAAATGCCGAGGAAGCAAACTGTGCAGTTCACTGTACATATAGTATAATTATGTATGTATGAATACGTATGTACATAAATGCATAAATAATAAATAAATAAATAATAATAATAATATTAGCCCTGTTAAGAAACTGTCCCACTGTTGGGCACGGGCCTCCTCTCAAACTGAGAGGGCTTAGGCCATAGTCCACCACGCTGGCCCAGTGCGGGTTGGCGAACTTCACACACCTTCGAGAAACTCTTAGGCATGCAGGTTTCCTCACGATGTTTTCCTTCACCATTAAAGCAAGTGATAATTAATTTTTAATACGCACATGCTTTCGAAAAGACAGAGGTGCGTGCCTGGTATTGAACCCGAGACCTTTGACTTTGCAGTCTAACGGTCTAACCACTAGGCTATCACTGCCATTAAAAAATAAATATTACATTAATGCATGTGTGATAAAATCATTTCCGTAGTTTTCGTAGCTGGTTGTTTATTGTTTGCTGTCGTTTTTAATAATAATTGTGACCGGTGACCCTTGTACCACCTAAAATTGATTTGATTGTAACTCTACCTCTTGCTCTCTTTCTCTTTCTTGTAATTTTGATTTTTTAACTGTTCCTTTAGGGTTTCCTTATTTTTTTTCCTTAAACCAGTCCAGTAGATATTTAGGCGAACAACACAGAAAAAAATTCAAAACGGCAGGGTAATTGATTTTTATATATAGTATAGATAGAAGATAAACAGCAATGGTCCCACAATACTTCCCTGCGGCATTCCAGGTAATATATTTCTTACATCACATACTATATTTCTTCCGTAATCTATTGTCATTGCATTTTTTACATTCAGTGATCTGGATTCTATCCTTAGGCTAACATCCCCAAACGCCTTTTTGTGTCGATTTATTTTCGATATTTGGACATGAATAACGTAGTGGGTACCTACAACCTCATGAATATAACCAGCTACGTACGCAATATCATCATTTAATTTGAAACTATTTCAAAATCTGCCTATTATTCTCTTCAGGTAAGAACATATTATTCTCTTCAAGCCCTTCCACCACAAAGGGTGGTGGTGATGCGGGTGGTATAGGACCAAACTTTAGTGATGCGGTATGAGAGACCTAAACTTGGTATGGAAGGGTGAAAGTCGCTGGTAAGTCCGGCTCGAATGAGACCAAAACTTATGGCGACTGCGGTTGGAGAATATGATGGAAATGCGGGTGGACTGTATTGGGATGCGGCGTGCGGGGATGCGAAAGAAAATGAAAGGATGCGAGCAGCCTAGACATGGCTGAAGAGTATGCGATGCGAAAGCAAATCAAAAGATTCTTACAATGGAAGATGCCAGAGAGGAGGGTCGTACACACACATAAACCAACAAACGGCAATCAAAGCATATGCACTTACCGGTCAGTCAAATCTCCGGCTCCAAGCAATGCAAGCGGGCGGTGGCTATGCAGGCAGCACGAACGAAGAGCGAAGCACTCACTCACAGCATAAGCGTTTAAGCGGGATAAGAAAGTCTCAGGAGGAGACGTGGATAAAGTCAAAACGCGGTGATCGTTGTAACCGAACCAATGCGCTCGGTCGGTAGTAGATCTTGCGACAGTCCCTTTGCGACACTTTTATGCGACTGCCCTTTTGCGACTTATTTCGTTTCGTTCTTGAACTCGATTCAGCGATCGGGTCACTAGGCGAGCTAGCGCCCCCCGTAGAGCCAATACAACATCAAGGTTCGCACATGATGCCATAGATAGCGCGTTTGCAAGTTCTAGCGTGCAAAATACGGCCTCAATAGGTGGCAAAAATAACTCAGCTATTCCGAGAGCAATGGGATTTAATTACATTACTGCACAGTACATTAATATTTCATTAAAAATCTTTCGCTAATTGAATCAAGCGTGTGGTCTAACTGAATACCTATCAGTTGATTTTGTTACTGTATTATCATAAATATTTGTTTCATTTTCTTTAGTTGAAAGACATAACGTTGTCGACGTTAGATTGCAGGATAAATAAAGGTCTCCCTCAAAGATCGTCAAGACGACCTTCTTGTGCTGTACGCATCCAGCTTATGCCAGTTTATGCCTTTACCAGGTCCTCAGTCCATTTCTAACATATCCACTGAAATAAAACTCTTTTTCGGATTTTATCGCGGTTTATTTTTGATTTTTAAGTTCCCGACGTTTCGAATGCTTTGCAGCACCCATGGCCACGGGAAGGACTGAGGTGTTAGACGTCTAAAAGGCATAGTTGTTCCGGGGTACCCTCAAACTTCTTAATTATTTTTGTTGGTCTGATCTACGCAGAGCTCACTGTGTCTTGAGGTCTTGCAGTGTTATGCTTGGTCGGATCGGACCAACAAAAATAATTAAGAAACGTCGGGAACTTAAAAATAAAAAATAAACCGCGATAAAATCCGAAAATATTTTATTCCATGTGTAATATTCGCGTAAATCTAAAAACTCAGTATATCCACTGGAAAATGAGTAGCTTTTTCCAGTAATCATTAACCGAATGGCCAAATGGGTGAATTATACGAGTAAAGCCACGAACTGTAGCTAGTATGCTATAAATCGTTTGAAGTGGTAAGTGAGGCAGTCTGAGCTACCATTTCATGGCACAAGGCTATTTGTACACAATTCCGCGATTTGGAACGCGGTCGACAAAGCCGCCGCGGCCATTCTTCTCGTTTTTAATTACATCCCGCCGTATCGGCGCGCGCGCCCAAGGGCTGACAGACTTTGCAAATATAGTGTGACAAGGATATTTTGGCCCGTAGATGACATTGACAAGGGGCGCTAGTCTGAAACTAGGGTTATCATTTAGTAAAATTTTCTTACTTCCAGAGAAATATTTCTACAGGTGGTTACTTATTCAAAAAAAAAGTTGATAAATTCCGTAGCATGCGTTTGCTACAAAATTCAGCGACTGTCATTAAGTGACATTTAATAACTGCGTTAGTTCTGATTTTGGCCGCGGGCCACAAGATTCTTGTATCACTGTAAGCAGAGCATGTTCAAATAAGTAGTAAGATGGACAAAAATCTAAAGCAGACATGTTAGGAACTAACTATTATAAACTAACGGATGGTATAAGGTATGCGTACTTTCTGCTCTCACAAATGTAATACGTGTACAATACGAAAAGAATAAGACTCTAAAGGGCAATGCCCAAAACTGGGCCAAAAATGCGCCACAATGCACAGACACTTATTTATATACCATTAATTAGGATCTGAATTATAAGTCCCTACTGGCAATTTGTAGCCCAATTAGTACGTTTAAAAATGAAGTATAAACATAACTTCCATAGATTTGTATTATAATAATTATCGAAATTAATTATCGAATTAAAATTCATATCGGAGTCGTATAAAATAATACAACAGTATCTTGTACATTAGTATCTTATTAAAACTCAATGTGTATAACAATACACATAAGTACATATTCCAATGATTCAATAACTTAAAAAAAATATACTTACGATTCTGATTACCCACAATATCGAGTAAGTAAAGGGTAATTATCGAAATCATTCTATAACCAAATTTTTGGCAAAGACAGTTTTGGCATTACGTTAACCTTGTTTTTGTAATTTTCTGCTAATATAGGAAATTTATAAGTGTCTCTGTAGCTACTAAATACTTTTTTGATAAGTGAATCTTGTGGGCATTTTTAATTACGAGGTCATCAAGATTTAATAGAGTCACGTACCACGGCGGTGTAGTAACTGTTCGTTGGGTGTGCCACGCCATGAACGAGTTCATTATATAGATGAACTAACCAAATTCTATGCTAAACGTTTTGTTCTCCTGGATTGCACCTGTTTCAGTAAGTGTTTTATATCTAATAATAATAATGTGTTCTGCATTATCATGTTCAACTTTTGCCTTAGCTACATGTTTATCCCTATAGTTAGTTAGTTTCAGTTTAAGCTCACAATATTAGTTTTACAATTCACATGAGTATATTTTCTCCATCAAGGATCTTATTATGATGAAGTTTAAATAATCTAAAAACGTTCTCGGAAAAGCGTGATTATCCAAGTAGCCAATTATATATTTTTTTGATTTTTTTAAAATCATGTCCTAGGTACATTACCTACCCTTTAATGACTATTTGGAAGAGATGCAACATTAGCCGAACTTTTATAGGATTTTGGGCATTATCCTTTACTTAATTTGTTTGATTGATTATATATTACTTGCTATTGAGAAAGTATGCTTGATATATTTTAGAAGTCACGCACTTGGGTGGTTGGTATTTCAAGCGGGGTGGTAAAGATATAGGTACTTACACCTACTTTGTTAATCCACATTTCGTCTAATGTCAGGTCACAATATAAAAGGGAGGCGTGCAATTATGATAAGTGGAATTTCAGTCTTGAGTGCTCTTATATTTCTTCGACAGAAAAATCCCAATAAGACTTCGCGCAACTTAGTTTTAGAACCTAGGTGATGGTCAACTACTAACTGCCTACCAGACTCTTTTAAACTAGTTCGTTCCGTGCCTGCAACATTTTCTATGAAGCAGTACCTACAGAGATTCCAGTTAAGAAAAACATGTACCAGTCAGCCCTGGCGGGCGTCGGGCGCGGGCGTAGAGCGGGCCGGCGCGCGGCGTCAAATGTCATTTTAACAGCGCGACCGCCATTTTATTTTTTGCTCCCGCGCATTTCCGAATGCGATCATAAAATTTTGTTATTAATACAGTAAAATTTCGGATTAGGTAGTATTAAATTCGAAACAAAGCAAGGATTTAATTGGTAATTCGTGGCCGGCGAGTGCGGGAATATTTGTAACCTCGATATCCGCTTATTGTTTTCGGTTGTTGAGTGCATTCGGAACGGGGACTCGGGACCGACAATAAAGGGCTTCTTTTTGAGGGCATAATTTTTCAATGGAATATTTATCAGCTTGAGAGCCTGACGATCAAAATTATGTAAAATGTCTTTCTTTCACAGATCAAGGTGAGAAATAATGGGTCATACTCCATCACGCGGAGCTATAAACGAATATAACTAGTAGGAACCTAGAGATAAAAAATAACTTACAGCTTACAGACATTTAAGTAAAGTAGGCGGACCTTTTGCTTCATGTAGAAATGCGACTGAAAATCGTTTAGGTTTACACACTCTATTATTATAGTCCGACAAGGATGTTTTGGCTTGTGGAAGATATTGAAAGGGGGCGTTGTGTGACCCACAAAAATTTATTTCGGTCTGGGTGTTTGTCTGAGAATTTCACGTTTGTAAACGCATCCAGGCACTAGAATAAATCCAAGTGTGGGGCGATAAAAAATATTACGTATGTATTTACTTACAGTATATAGAGATCAGAACAAGTCGCATAATCGCTTTGGAAGAATAATCTTAGTGATAAGTACAAAGTACCCAGTAAGAATTTACTTAAAATGTCTTTCTTCGTTCTTGATCGTCCAACAAACTTATTTATCAGACTAGATATATATATATATATATCATTAATGTTATAGATACACCAATTACATTCGACTATGGAGTCGGTGGTTTTAGATATATGATAAATTGTATAGGTGCATAAGACCTGGCCAAGGTTTGGTCAGAATTAGCGATGAAAATTCTGAATGAAAACAATTTATTTCTTTCGAGAAAAAAAACGGAAAATGCGTTCAAATTCAAGTTTTTTATTGTTGAGAAGGAAAGCCACGTGACTTGTTGAAAAATACAAGATTTTTATGAAAAGAATGGATTTGATTGAATAAAACGGTTTAAAACGATTTTTTAAATATTTACTATGTCGTTTGTGGTTGTCTCTGCAATTGCCGCTTGGGGAAATATATTTTAGGACCCAATGTCTTCGGCGAAATGTAGGCGTGCAAAGTATATCTATCGTGGATGTGCATAGTACACTTCTGCCACCCCCGCACGAAGTAATATATTTTTAGGCCGGACAAACATCGTCGGCGAAATGTGGACGTACAAAGTACACCTGTCTTCGGAGAAATATGGATACAAAGTATATCCACACATCTCAACACCTCGCGTCGGTCTCACAGTAGCAAAGTATAGCCACTAATGCTCACGGCTCTGTATGTAAATAAACTTTTGTTTTTTTTTTCAGTTTTATTATGATAAACATGTTTTATTCCGCATCAGCTGTCATTGGTTATTTTCGAATGAAACATGAAAAAAACGATAGATTTTGAAAGAAACGGGAAAGTTTCATGTTTTTTTAAACGCTAGTCAGTATAGGGATATGTGGCGTAGGAGGTTTATGCCCTGCAGTGGGTGGAACCTGGAAGTGATTATGGAGACGATTTTCATAGCAATCTTTGGGATACCCATTGGCATCCTGGGAGCATTAGCTGAGCTTTGGAACTCGCCTATAGGTACTTGGGCGCTGGATACGAATACACGTAGTCAAATAATCAAGCAACTTGGGTGTCAGGGTGTTCTGAAGGTCAAATGATGAGATTATTTAACTTAACCCCAAACTAGAATTATTACGAAGATTTATCTCGTACGGGTATCGAACCCGTGATTACTTGATCCAGCGGGTGGAGCGGCTTAAGCTCGTAACCACTGTCCAACCGTCTATCAAACGTTGTTGTCTGTATGTATTACTAACCAATTAATAATAATAATAATAGCCCTGATAAGAATCAGTTCCATCGTTGGGCACGGGCCTCCTCTCAAACTGAGAGGGCTTAGGCCATAGTCCACCACGCTGACCCGGTGCGTTTTGGTGAACTTCACACACCTTCGAGAAACTCTTAGGCATGCAGGTTTTGCTCACGATGTTTTCCTTCACCGTTAAAGCAAGTGATAGTTAATTTTTAATACACACATGGTTTTGAAAAGTCGGAGGTGCGTGCCTGGGTTTGCACCCGAGACCTCTGATTTTGCAGTCCAACGGTCTAACCACTAGGCTATCACTGCTTGTTACTAACCAATTATCGATGAACTATCTGAATAATTTACTATCTATCTATCTATCTATAACCTCACGCCAGATCTCTTGCGGGGTAGGCAGAGAGTACAGAGTTCCAACAGGTTCTTTCCTTACATACCTCTCTGGCTTCCTCGACTCTCATAGTTCGTCTCATACACGCTCGCCGGTTACGGAGACTCTTGACTTTTCCATCAGATAAGACTCGGTTTATTTGGTCGTGGTAAGATAGTCTAGGTCTTCCCCGGTACCTGCATCCTTCCACTTTCACATTGTATATCTGTTTTGTCATTCTTTCCTCTGACATTCTTTCTATATGCCCGAACCAACGGAGCATGCTCCTTCTCATATTTACACCGATACTATCTTTTATACCTACTCGCTGTCTTACTATGCTGTTGCTAATGCGGTTCACTCCGCACATCTTCCGCAGAGCTCGCATTTCTACCGCATTTATCCTACTTTCATTCTCCTTCTTACATATCCAGCTCTCGCTACCATATGACAGCGTTGGGACAAGAACTCCGTTATGTATGGCCAGCTGCGCCTTATGGCTTAAGTGCCGGCTCCCCAGTAGCTTTCCCATCGCACCATTCACTCTGTTCCCTGCACTCACTCTTCTCTCTATGTCAGCGGTGTATTTCCCATCCTTACTGAAGGCGCATCCAAGATATACAAACTCATTCACTTGCTCCAGCACATCGTTACCAACCACAATCCTTACATTCAATAATTTACTATGTACTATTATTGTATTATTTGTCCTGTGGTGGTGTCTTCGAAGTGATGAGACCTTCGCAATTTTTTTGTCCTGTTCCCGTCAAAGCTACCGCTGCACCCATCTGTCCTCTGCCCGCTGACCCGTGTCGGATCAGAGCGGTGTCGGTTCGCACGTGCAGCGGCCGCTTTGAAACGCGACCGCGCCCTACACGCCCCGACTAGAGTCGGCGGCGTTGGATTAAGTGGCGCCTCCGATTAGTTCATAGAAAAAATGTTGTTTGTCCTTTTTAGATTTCTGGTTTAGGCGGTCATGTCTTACTTATATTATAACCAGGAACGTTTGTGAGGATGGATGGACAAAGTAATATAAAAAAAAGACACATTTATTTCTTTGAATCACGTTACACAAAATTCTAAGTCCTCCTAGTACTAAACATAGTACAAAACTTGTGGCAGAATGTCCCGTTCTTCTATAGCGGTAAATAATGATACCTACAATAAATAAACTGAACTTATCTTAGGTTAAAAACTATGATTTAATTTCTTTTAGATTTATATTCTTAAATTCTTTTTTAGCTTCGTATATTTTCGCACCTACCACACATGTTTGTTTCTACACCACCCCAAGGTAGACTGGGAGAAAATGCCTCAGGCATTAAGTCCGCCTATGTACATATGTGCATGAAGAATAAATAAATAAATAAATAGATAGTTAATAAAAGCATGGATACTCTTTCACGCAAACTACTGAATAGATTTTGAAGAAACCTTACACTAAGCCCTCGCTCGCATGGGCGCTTTTTCAACGCGTTGTGCATAAGCTTTTAAAAAGCGCTCGTGTCAACGTACGTTAATATAGCTTATTTATCTATACATCAGAATAACACATGGGCTATAATTTATAAAGTTATTACGAAATAAACGCGTACGCAGCCACGGGTCACGGCTAGTTCTAAAATACATACAATTTTTTTTGAGTTTTTTCCGTAGAGGTCGCGTCTCAATTCGGTGGTAAGGAAGGGCCCTTCCTCGCCGTAACCTATTAGACACGTAACGCAATGCGTTACGATTACTTTGTGAGTGATCTTTGAATGATACTCCGGAGACATACAGAATAACATTGCGCGACGTTTTTACAAAGTTATCACGTCGCGTTTGGTCGTAACGAATAAGGGCCTAGGTACGTTATTAAATTAACTTTGTCTAATATCTGCCTCCTTGGCCTATTGGCGCATTGAGTGCGGGTGGCGATCTTGAAGTCCTTGTTTTGAATCTTAGCTAAGAAACAGCGTGCTTTTCTCACAAGAAATCTCAGTTTCTATCCAAAATCTGGAATTGTGAGTAGTATTATGACAATAAGCCAGCCCCCTATTTTATTGGAAACTAACATCGTCGACAATGTGTACACAGTAGCTACATAGTAGTATTTTTACTTTTATTTAATTTTATTATAAGACTAGTTTTTGTCCGCCACTTTGTTCGCGTTGACTGTAGACGGGAATCTGACATTTTTTGGGATAAAAAGTATTATATGTGTTAATCCAGGTAATCAATTATCTGTGTGCCAAATTGCATCCAAATGCGTTCAGCAGTTTTTGCGTGATTGAGTAACAAACAACCAAACATCTATACATTCAATTTTTTACATTTATAATATAAGTAGGAAGTAAGATTAAGCGAGGGTAAGGGATTTGCCGTAATCATGTAGAGATTAAATTAAAAAAGAAATATAAAACTGACAATTTGTAGGTACGCCGGGCTTATACAAAATAAATGATTCCAGATTGTGTTTATATGCCTACCTATTCTGCTAGTTTGGTTATTGCCTGTGGTTGTCAGAATAGCACCAACGCTTCGTCTGTAAGCATTGCAGACACTTATTAGGTACCTATTATGAATGTTTCAACTGTTGTCTTTGGGATTCGATTCTTTGGCTCTCTATTGATTCTATTGAACGGGGTTTCGTAGGTAACATACCTATATCAGGCAAAAAAAAATGTCAATTCAAGGATAGAACCCGTAATTATTCGATCTCGTGAGGCGAGCGACGTCCTATCAACAGCGAGATAATAGGGAATGAAGGGTTTCCCTCTCCTATTTATAGTTTTTCTGTAATGATCCAAAATTGGTTAATTTGTAAATTAATTACGTTTTTAGTCATTTCTTGTAAGAAAGGACTAAAAAAATATAAGTTAGTAGGTACCTATACTTTATATAGATGAATAATAACAGTTTCTGTAATAATTACGAAACATTTCAAATTATATTTCTGGTTTAAGACCAATTTGAGTGGCCAGTCGCATACACGGGGTAACAGAATAGTGCCTCTATTTCTTTGCGGGGATGTTTTCAAGTCTTTAATATAATCAACTACGTATAAATTAAGTAGGAATTCATATCTGTAATTGGTGTTCGTTTTTTACGTTATTTATGGACAATGGATTTAATAAAAAATGTTCTAGATTGTCCTCCAGAATACAAGATAAAAAATAATTATTTAAATTTTAAATTGCTATCAATGTCATCTATCGTCGAATAGTCTTAATATTTTTTTTTTCAACATTTCACCATAAAATTCATCTATCGCACACTAGATGGCGCTAGTATATTAGCCACAAATTTGGAATGGCGGCAATTTCATTTATATAAAAGATTTTTGAAATATTTGTTCTATTCGGTATAGGTCATTAAGGATTAATTATTGTGCAATAATCTAGCACGTAGGTTGGGTATCGACTGGCGGCTATCTCCGACAGGCAGCGCCTATTAGCTCGATTGATTGTTCAACTCGACTGATATCTTTTGATTATAATTTTATTTACAGAGCCTTTTTGCGCACGGCACTCGACAAATTTTAGTGCCGTGTGAAATATAGATAAGGAGAAGATACGTTTATGTATTGTAATTGTCCAGACGGCACAATTTTCTAAAAAACCCTTTCAAGTTAGGAAGGTAGAAGGTAGTTGTTGGTACAGATCTCCCAAATCTTGGAATATGGTTTTTAGTCGATCTTTCAATAGAATGAAGGGTGACGTATTAACATTAAAAAGTTTACGTTATTAGTTTATTCTATATCAACACACCAGATTCCTTGCGGGGTAGGTAGGGAGTACGTATCTCTACCTACAGATGTTATAACAAATATTAAAATATTACATGTGTTAATAGTTAGTGCAGTTTATTGGTATTATAGTCTTCTAGCATGCGATTTATCCTGCCTATAGGTACCTCGCCTAAATACAGTTTTTTCATGTTTGACATAACATCAAACTTGAATTTAGATAGAACGGCCACAACCTATTTCTGAAACAATTAAAAATAAGATATTTTTATCATCAAAGTAGTAATTATCTGTTTCTTTTATTCCTTAATATAATATGACATCCTCGTACACCAAGTACACAGCTTAAAATATTGGATGTGGATTTTAGTGGATATATGTAATATTTTCTAAAGGTCTTCCGCGTAGAAGTTCTACATTGTTTCGCTAGAGGCGCTTCAATCAATTATAAACACATTTCATTTTCACAAAAACAATTCTTTAATAAAACTGCCGAACGAAAATAATCTCCGTCTCCCCCTTAACATTTCTGCGCACGGCACTCATCAAGTCCATTATCAATAGCTTTATTATCAATTATCGGACACAATGTGCTCGGGCGCAGAGCACTCGTGCGCCACACCGCGGCCTGCCTGTTGCCACCAACAACTTGTACCAGTATCTCAAGTAATCTCGGATAATCCATAATTATTAGTATGAAATACGATGAATGTTGGACGATACGGTAGGTACCTACTGGAAGGTATTAAGCATGGTAAAAACCCAATATAGAAAGAATATCGGTAGTGGAAGGATGTAGGAACTGGGGACGATCTAGACAGATCTGATCTTACTATGACCAAATAGACTGTCTTATCTGAAGGGCAAGTCGAAATTCTCCGTAACCGGCGAGCGTGTAAGAGGCGAACTATAAGAGTGGAGAAAGCAAGGGAGTTGCTGGATAATCATATCGATCTAACCAGACTATTTAGATTTTTTCCATAGAAAAACCTCAATAACACTAAACTAATATAACATTATATCTGTGCGTACCTACTATCTGTGATATTCATCAGAACATCACTGTTAGTAGGTAGGTACCCAAAGATATCAATTATGTTTCTGATATAGTATAGATTCTGATAGAGATAAATCTCTCTATTTTTTTGTCTTTTATAAACACTTAGCCCCGCACTAGGAATTATTCTTGTGTCGTAGGTGCATTTATAAACACGAAATTCATTAGACACACACATTCCGACCGAAACAAATATTTGTGAGTTACTAAGATTTGTACCGTGCGGGGATCGAACCCGCAACTACTCGGTCCAGTGTCATTATAAGTAATTAAGATAAATTCTTGAAATGACTCGTGAATGACACGAAGTTATCGTAACGCGTCGCATTACGTGTTTAATTGGTGATTGTCATAACTATTAACACGGAAGAGAAAAAAATGTTCTTCCGTGGCTTTTAACAACTGAACCAAGCCGTTCAAATTGGTTACATATCTTTACAACCATTATCATTATACACTATAAATATTTATTAATTGAAGGAATCGTATATTATCATCGATTATAGCATGGTTTAGATCACAATCTAACCTGTTTTAGTCTATTATGGTTTGGGTATTTTGCATTTTTGGAAAACCTAAAGACAAAGAAACAAACTTAAATATAAGAATTTTATTTACAAATCAAGCGATTGGTCTGAAAGATCGTCTGACAAATCGTTTAATTTGTCGTTTACATGTATTATTATTTAAAAGTCTATGTATCTGTCTATTTAATTATGTCAAAATGGCGCATCCACGTTTTTTAATTCAGTTCTTGACCATGAGTATACTATGTTTCTCAATCGGAAGAAATCGGTAATCAATTTTATACATTTTATAAAACAATCTGTCGATTATAACGATTTCATTGTGTCAGTCCCTAAAGTGTGAACCGTCCCAATTTACACAAATGAGTAATATAGTTTTATTAAGTACTAAGTTTTTTTAATAATTACGCAAATTCATAAACAGTATATGAGCTTAATGAAAATTAAAGTAGATTTTGATTTATTTTTATATTTTTATTTCCATTTTTGGATTCTCTATGGCTAATATTCTTGAATACTAGGAGGGATCAAAAAGTAGTGAGAACGACATACTCCTTGGTAAACAAAAAATACTGGCAGGCATAGCTCAGATACATATTTGTTATATTAATAAATAAAAAATCTTCGATTCTCATTTGTTTTTTTTCTTAATGTAGTCATTTGTTTGCTTCGTGTCGGAACGTGTTCTCGAAAATGGAGAAATCGAAATGCGAGCCGTTATTAAATACCTCTGTTTAAAAAGTTAACGACGCAAGATATTCATTGCGATTTGGATGCAACATTAGGTGAGTCTGCTCCGCCGTATTCCACTGTCGCAAAGTGCGATTCTCAATTTCGAGTAGGGAGAACGAGCACGGAAGACGAACATCGTTGCGGCCGTCTATCAACGTCAGTCACCCAAGAAAATGTTGCGAAAGTCGAGAAAATTGTATTGAGCGATCGAAGAGTTACCATCAGATACTGAATTCAAGAAAGGCATTTCATATGGAAGTATTCAATCCATATTGAAACAATCTTTGAATATGAGAAAAGTCTCCGCAAGATGGGTGCCGAGAATGTTAACTGACAGTCAGAAACAAAATCGACTTGACATTTCGAAGATATTGTTGGACAAGTTTCAAGAAGATTCTGAAAACTTTTTGTCTCGTTTCGTAACAATGGACGAAACATGGGTCCATCATTTTGATCCCGAGACAAAACAGCAATCGCAATGGAAACGGCCATCATCACCGACCCCGAAGAAGTTTCGTGTCGTGGCATCGGCTGGCAAGGTTATGGCCTCAATATTTTGGGACTCAGAATGAATATTGTTGATTGATTACCTGGAGCGTGGAACATCTATTACAAGCCAATACGAGGCATGCCTTTTAAGTTTTGTCGTTTGAAGAAAAAAACACAACTAGAACCTTATAGTACTTTTTATTGTTTTTCAAAGTATTCACCACATAGCTTAATACACTTTTCCATTCGCTCAAACCAGTTATTATAACATTTATTCCACTCTAAAGTGGGGGTGTTCAAAATGGACTTGAAAGCGTCGACTGCTTCTTCCCCGGACTGGAACCTTTGACCACGAAGACTTTTCGGGCTTAGGTCAGGACTGTATGGAGGATGGTCAAGAATTTCTACTTTTTCCTGCTTCAAATACTCAATCGTTTGACGAGCGCTGTGTGAGCTTGCGTTGTCATGGTGCAGGATGATGCGTCGCTTTGAGTTAGATTTTCGAAGTTCGGCGATGACTTGTGGTAAACAAACTGTGGTATACCACTCTGCGTTAACCGTTCTACGATCTTCAAGTGCAATAGTCGCAACATGGCCGGTTTTTCTAACGAACGTGGCCACCATCTTCTTTGAAGTGCTTCGAGAACGAACAACTTTAGTCGGCTTTGGCTCGTCTTGAAAGACCCAGATTGTAGATTGTTGTTTGGAATCAGGATCGTAGGCATAGATTCGTCACCACTGATGATGTCGTAGACGTGATTTGACTCTCCTCGGTTGAACCTTTGCAGAGTTTTCTTACACCATCTGACGCGGGCCGCCTTGTGATCGTCGGAAAGCAGATGCGGTATCCAACGGCACACTAGCTTTCTCACACAAAGCGCTTCATGCAAGATCTTCTGAATGGTTGTCCCTGAGATTCCTAATAGAGCCTCTATCTCTCGATACGTCACGTGACGATTTTCGAGAATTAGTTGTCTCACAGCAATGATGTTATCTTCAGTGAAGGCGGATTTTGGGCGTCCTTCGCGAGATTTGTCACTAACACTATTATCTCCAGGCTGGAATTCTAAATACTAGCTTTCGACAGTCCGCAGACATGGGGCTTCATAACTGAACACAGATGTTAGCTCTTCAAAATACTGAAGCCGTGTCAGGCCTCTTCTAAAGTTGTAGAAAATTATTGCACGAACATTTTCCTTAGAAAGATTCATTTTCGTACGTAACCTGACAGATTCCAATCGACGCTGTGACTAAACAATAGCATTAATCCTAATATTATCAACTGTTTTGAGATTCAAAATTTAAACACATTCGAATATAGAACAGTTCCAAATTCAAAATTGCCGGGAAATATGGAAACGACGGAACTTAAAAGGCATGCCTCTTATTATAATAATAATACTAATGTTACTATGTAATGAGTTTGTATATCTTGGATGCGCCTTCAGTAAGGATGGGAAATACACCGCTGACATAGAGAGAAGAGTGAGTGCTGGGAACAGAGTGAATGGTGCGATGGGAAAGCTACTCGGGAGCCGGCACTTAAGCCATAAGGCGCAGCTGGCCATACATAACGGAGTTCTTGTCCCAACGCTTTTATATGGTAGCGAGAGCTGGGTATGTAAGAAGGAGAATGAAAGTAGGATAAATGCGAGCTCTGCGGAAGATGTGCGGAGTGAAGCTGACCGACCGCATTAGCAACAGCAAAGTAAGACAGCGAGTAGGTATAGAAGATAGTATCGGTGTAAAGATGAGAAAGGGCATGCTCCGTTGGTTCGGGCATATAGAAAGAATGCCAGAGGAAAGAATGACAAAACAGATATACAATGTGAAAGTGGAAGGATGCAGGTACCGGGGAAGACCTAGACTATCTTACCACGACCAAATAAACCGAGTCTTATCTGATGGAAAAGTCAAGAGTCTCCGTAACCGGCGAGCGTGTATGAGACGAACTATGAGAGTCGAGGAAGCCAGAGAGGTATGTAAGGAAAGAACCTGTTGGAACTCTGTACTCTCTGCCTACCCCGCAAGGGATCTGGCGTGAGGTTATAGATAGATAGATAGATAGACTAATGTTACTAAAGGCATCACTTACATGTTGCCTAAAAGTAGCGATACAGCTAATCCCTCACAGTACCGTCCCATAACATGTCTTCCAACTCTTTATAAACTTATAACCTCTTGAATCACGCACAATATTACCCAACACATAGATTACAATCACATCTTATCCGAAGAACAAAAAGGCTGCAGACAAAATCATAAAGGATGTAAAGAACAGCTCATAATCGATTCCACAATCTTAAAACATGCCAATTCACAAAAAAGAAACCTCCACATATCATACATTGATTATAAGAAAGCCTTTGATAATGTCCCTCATTCATGGTTAATTCGAGTACTACATATATATAAAATTAGCCCAGTATTAATCAACTTTCTGAAAAATGCTATGTCGGATTGGAGAACAACATTATACCTATCAAATGGTACAGACACAATCACGACTGACGAAATCTGTATCGGAAATGGTATTTTTCAGGGAGATTCCTTAAGTCCGTTATGGTTTTGCCTAGTTTTAAATCCATTGTCTAATATCCTTAATAGGACCAACAGTGGATACAAATTAAATATCAATACAGCTATTACACATCTAATGTACATGGACGACATTAAACTTTTTGCAAAAACTAATAAAGAACTCATAAATTTGATTGAAATAACTGAAAAATATAGCCAAGATATAAATATGACGTTTGGTCTGGACAAAAGTAGAGTACTTCATGTTAGGAAAAAGGGAGGGAAAAATTGTAGGCAATAATGATATAAATGAACCTAATATATTTGAAAATATGGAACCAGAAGAATCTTACAAATATCTTGGAATCCATCAGTCTAATATTATAAACCATATCATGATTAAAAAGAAACTTACTGTAGAGTACACGAGGCTATTAAATTTAATTTGTAAAAAACAGTTACATTCTAAAAATCTTTTTAAAGCAATCAATACGTATGCCATTCCTGTGTTGACGTATTCTTTCGGAGTAGTAAAATGGACCCGCACTGATATAAATAATTTAGAAAACAAAACTAGAACTACATTAACAAAACACCATTATTTACATCCTAAGTCAGCTATCGAAAGAGTTTCAGTAAAAAGGCAAGATGGAGGAAGAGGTCTTATAGATCTTAAAATAATGTGGGAAGGACATGTACAAAAACTTAGAGAATTCTTTTATAACAAATCAACAACTAGTGCTATACATACCGCAATAATAGATTTGGATATAAATTACACCCCATTAAATTTAAGTTGCAAAGATATACAATTTAAAACATTACAAATACATACAAAAGAAAAAATTAATAGATGGCGTTCAAAGGAACTTCATGGTCGACATATACATGATTTAGAGCAAGTTCATGTAGATCTTTTAGCTTCGAATGCTTGGCTTAAATTAGGTTCCCTTTTTCCAGAAACAGAAGGTTTTATGATTGCAGTACAGGACCAAGTTATAAATACAAAAAATTATAAAAAATATATCCTTAAAGATCCTAACATTCAAAATGACAAATGTAGAAAATGTCATCGCGCATCTGAGACAATACAACATATTACTGGTGCCTGCCCGACTCTAGCTCAAACTAACTACACTCACCGCCATAATCAAATAGCCCAAATAGTCCACCAAAAGTTAGCCATTAAACATAAACTTATACCATCTAAGCCTGTCCCATACTATCAGTACACCCCAAGGCCGGTGCTGGAGGATCAGAGATACAAAATGTATTTTGATAGAGCAATATTGACAGACAAAACAGTCCATAATAATAGACCGGACATAACCATTATAGATAAACTAAACAAATGTACATACCTAATAGATATAGCTGTACCTAATACACACAACCTACAAAAGACCATAACTGAGAAAATACATAAATACACAGAATTAAAAGAGGAAATCATCAGAATCTGGAAAATGAACAAAGTGCTAATTGTGCCTCTGGTTCTATCTAGCACCGGCGTAATACCGAAGCATCTCTTCCACTATCTACAACAAATTGAACTACCCGTTAATCTATTCATGACAATGCAAAAAGCCGCTATTTTAAATACGTGCCGAATAGTGCGAAAGTTTTTGCAAGATGATATCACACCTACCGAACAAAATTCCCATTATGAACCCCACTTGGTTTAGGCCCGTGGTTTTCATTAAATCACCGAAATTCTTAAAATTTCTAGAAAAACAATTTAAGAGTAAATAATAATAAAAATGTTCATTTTGTAACGTACAAGTAGTTTCATGGAAGCTTATGACTATATAGTTTACGCAACAAGATAACATGACATAAGGTAACAATTTCAGATACAAATAGGACGTGCATTACAAAAAGGGTCCTAACTCAGCAAGTTTGCTGACTGAGGACAGCCAGCGCTGATCTTCCGTTAGCGCCTTTTTGCGGACCGTTGACCTGACAGCACGACACATAACAAAATACGCAGATTAGCGAAGTCTTTGCTCTCAGTGAGACTATGAAAAAATAACAATACTAGAAAAAAAAAATACAAAATGATACAGTAATAGTCCTATGCTAGTCAACGAGCGCTCTCTCAACACGCCGGGCTGAAAACTGTAAGCGCTTTCCTTAATGTTATTTTAGCCGTTGGTTTACTCCAACGCTTCACCATCGCGCGCTAACAGAGCGCTCTCACGAGCGTAGGGTTACACATTTGCAGTGCGCTCCAGTTGCTATTAAAAACGCCCATGCGCCGTTTCCGCTGAACCAGTATGGGCTAATGGAATGACTAAATGTCATATACACTGTAGGGAGCGCTTCGCTCGCCTACTGGAACGCACTTTTAGAGACAACTAGTGATCTTAATATGAGTTACGGCGCCAAGTAGAAATTGTGTAGTACACAATTTCTACCGCACACGCAAAATAAAAAAGAAAGAAAAAAAAGTGTACAAATATGTCGCACGTGTCAAACAAAACCCTCATTAAAAATAAAATAACAATAAATCCACTATCCAACAAGAAATCCAATGATTTAATCATTTTTGTACATAATAACGGCTTACTGTGGGTATGTGATAATAACAAGTGGTATCGAGGTAGGTTCGATCGTCGATCAAAAATGGCGGAAAAAATTATTTCACCATTGCAAGAGGAATACGCATTAACCAGTAAGTAGAAAGCTACAAACTATAAAAATACCCATAAAGTTAACAGAAATAATACTATCCTAATCCTATAAGCCATCACAAATTATGCAGCTATTATGCAGCTTTAATTCCCAAGTTGAGGAATGCCATCAAAGCGAAAAGGAGAGGGAAACTTCGAAGGGGCGTGCTGTTTCATCACGACAACGCACCCGCGCACAGGTCGGCAGTTGCGATGGCTGCCATTCAGCCAGCTGGCTTCGAATTGGTTGACGGGGTGGTCACTTATTCACCAGATCAGGCGGCTAGCGATTTTGATCTGTTCCCCAAATTGAAAAAAATACTTAACACGTTAACCGCCAACACGGTCAATGTTGGGCGACACTTGATTATGCTACTAAGCCAAGCAAAAATCCTAGATTCTCTTAATTTTAATGGTCTGTTTTTTTTTATTATTTAGTTAGATTATATGCATAATTAATGTATTTAAGTAACATAAAATGATTTATTGAGTTCTTAGATTTACGCGAATATTACACATGAAATAAAACTATTTTACGGATTTTATCGCGGTTTATTTTTTTTTATTTTTAGTTCCCGATGTTATGGCGGGTGCGGTCAAGGACATGTTCACAGACTGCAGACTTCCACCGTCGCTCAAAGAAGTCTCAGTCATCAAGTCAAGTCATCAGATTTGATAGACCACAAATTCTCGTGAAAGAACACCGATTCCTACCAAGGATGGTTCGCGAGGCTATTGAAATTAAAAAACATCCTAATTTCAATAGAGAAGATGGCTGGGTGCTTCCGTCGTCTTGGGATCCGGTAATTAATATAATCAAATCCAAAACCAAGCATAACACTGCAAGACCTCAAGACACCGTGAGCTCATTCTGCGTAGATCGGACCAACAACAACAAAAATAATTAAGAAGTTTGAGGGTACCCCGGAACAACTATGCCTTTTGGACGTCTAACACCTCAGTCCCTCCCGTGACCATGGGTGCTGCAAAGCACTCGAAACGTCGGGAAATAAAAATAAAAAAAAAATAAACCGCGATAAAATCCGTTAAATAGTTTTATTTCATAAAATGATTTTCGATCCTCCTTTATGAATTATTAAGCGTCGGACAACATTGACCGCCATGGCCTCAGCGGACGAAAAATCGAAAATCCGTTCCATAGGGCCGCGCGGTCACATTGTCGCCCACCCTCACCCGACACTCGTGCTTATTTTAATTGCCTATCCTATGTCCCACGGCTGGGCCAAGGCTTCCACTTGATGTCTCAACATAAATTAATCCTGGACCAGTAGTATCTATGTCTTTCCCGAAAAAGTATCCAAATTGACACTCCATTTTCATCTCGGTCGACCACGACACCTATGACCGTCTTCAGGGATCCGTGCCGTGACGATATTTGACCAACTTTGCAGGTTCACATGCAAGATGCCCCGTCTATTCCCACTACAGCTTTGCCGACTTTAAGCCTATATCCATAACCTGAGTGTGAAAGGCAGCCTGGTGTTTCTGATGCAATCCATCCGTTTAGTGCTCTTTGGTAAACCTTGTCTGAATTTCTTCTCTTCGCGCTATGTGGCCCGCCCATTGCTACTTCAGCTTGCTAATCCTGAGGGCTATGTCGTTGACCTTGGTTCTTCTACGAACTTCTTCTCATTGCATGGCATGACTGGCAACATACATTGACTAAAAACTATAGTCTTAAAGCGCTGAGGTTTTTTGGACGAGTAGATCTATGGCGCTAAAGCCTTTCCGGAAACCGGCTTATTCGGGAGGCTGGAAGTCATCAAGTTTCGAGACGATTCGTGAATACTCTCGAAAACAACTTATAAACATGGCTCAGCAGTGCGATGGGCCTATAGTTCTTTAATAAAGTGTTATCGTAAAGTGTCTTTTTGAGTTGTTTGAGTTGTCCTAATCTCGTACAGGCTGATGTCCGGAATATCTTCAGTGTAGTGTCGGGTTAGCTTGGCTCTTGGGTATTTTATCAAGTCAACAACAGTTCAGCTACTGAGGTATATAACTGCCTATAGAACCTCTCTATCTCCCTATTCGACGTTATTTTTCCATCCTCCGTCTTCAGCTTCGTCAACTGGCTTTGCCCAATAGACGCATCTCTTGCGAACACTTTGGAGCCCTATAGTCTCCTCAATTCGCCTTGTATTGAAGGACCGTATATTGCGTCGCAAGGACTTCAATATCTGTCCATTGAGCTGCCTATAGGACTTAGCATCATCGGAGGTTTGGAGCGTCATGGAACGGAGCTCAGCCATAAGGTTCCGGGTGTAGTTAGATAGTTTTTGAGGCGTATTTTTACGGTAGGGCTTCAAATACTTGGACCCGACCGTATGGAGAGTCTCTACTTTAGATTTCGTCCACTGTACCATCATAGGTTACGATGGGTCAAACACACATATCCATCAGTCTGGCTTGAGGGACAAGGTAAGGTCGTCCTTCATCATATCCCTCAAGGACCATACTCTTCCAGGCGTTCTCTTTCTGTCTATTGAATCATGCCGGTTATGAAACAAGACAGTCTGGCCCAAATACGTATATTCGTTGACACTATGCACTAAGCATAGTAGTGATCTGTCCATCTCTCTCTACCCTACATTTCGTGCTGTTGGTCATAAGTTAAGTTTTTAATCTTTTCATGGATAATCTAGCCTCGAGGCTTGCTGTACTCAGTCTTGGAGCATTTGTTGTTGTTCTGATAGTTTGGATGAAAACAGAACGATATCATCGGCAAAGCGGAGATTAATCAGTTTACCTATCAATAAGTTTTTGGAGAAGTTTTTAATTTTTTTATAACAATATGTTTAATTTCAGTTTTAATTTGGTCTAGAGAAGCCTTAATGATATGAGTATATATGTTTTAATGCTGTTTAATACAGCTATTTCTTCTTTTAAAAGTTTGTTTAATTTATTATGATTCCAAAAAACCGTACAGTGATTTACAATTTACAGTAGCGTCTCAAAAATCATAATTTTTTTTCTAAGTGATATAGGGTAAACTAGAGGGCCGCGCGGGTCAGCTTATAAGTCAATTATCTCGGTGTCGGTGTCCCTCGGCGCAGCAGACAGTTTCGAACACTGGTCTGCCGCGCGGTCAACGTTGTCCGACACGGCCTGAACGGAAAGTTTCTGTGTCGCCCAACATTGTCCGCCATGGCCCGAATGAGAAGGGTCATTTTTTTCATTGGCAGCTAACGTGTTAAGGGGAAACAGGTACAAAGACGATAACGAGGTGATGGATGCCGTGGAGAGCTTTTTGCAGGACCAAGACAAAACTTTTTTGTGAAAGGGATTGAAGCCTTGGAAAAGCGCTGGACTCGGTGTGTAGAGAGACTCGGAAACTATGTAGAAAAATAAATTATAAAGTTATCAATAGTCATTATATTCTATCTCATTCTCACTACTTTTTGATCCCTCCTCGTATAACATGCGTGAAATGGAATTTGATCAAACGTAATCGTACCCATGGTTCGTCAAAAAGACTATAATTTCTAGTGTGAAGTGTGTGCCTACGTTTTTCTTATTTTAGGCTTAAAAGCTTAAGAGGTAAACTGTTTAAAAAAATATTCTTTTTAATTTTTATTGTAAGGTTCATCATATATGGTCTTTATCTGTAACTTTGATCAGTGATCTAGATAGGGTTCTTCCGTAGCTTTTTAATAGAAAATATATTATTCATTGTATTTTTCACATTTTAGTAGAATCACTACATATTATAAAACAAACTCTCCCGCCGCGTCTGTCTGACTGAACGCGGTAAACTCAATACCTACCGAACGGTTTATGTGTATAATTCACTCGTGCGATGCCGGGGCAAGGCGCTAGTAGTTTATATAAAAACTTATTTTAAAAATTATTGTTTACGTTTATTTTGTTAAAGACAAGAAAACTTCTGACCGCTCTACCGGAGATATTTGTAACCTTTATACCTACATGTATAATATTATAATAATTAAAACACCGTCACGCCTATATTCCCCAGCGGGGGTGGCAGAGGTGTACTGAGTACACCCACGTTTCGCCGACGATGTTAGGTCCCATGTAATAGGGGGCGAGCCTATTGCCATATACCGGGCATAATTCCAGACTCCGGACTCATACTGGGAATTTTTCGTTAGAAAAACTACATTTGTTCGACCTAGGATTTGAACCCAGGACCTCGTGATCACAAAGCGATGCGCTTTGCCACGAGACCAACGAGGCAGTCAATAATTAATAAAATAATTAGTTAGTAGTAATATAATAATTAGAATAGCATTATTTCTGTGAACAATAGTGTACCTACATAATGGCAAGTAGGTAGGTTTACTAAAGGTAGGTACGCCAAGCTAAGCCCTCCGCGCTTTTTATAAAGTGTATGCTGAAATTACTACATGTAAGTATAATATATTAATTTGAATAGTATTATCGTATTGTAATACCCAAGAAAGCGATAAGAAAGGTCGTTAATATTGTTATCGAGACGGAATAGATTTCTCGTGGCAGCAGCCGTGGCAACAAATCGCGACAAGTATCGGTAAATCATTTCGCCATGGCGTTGGATAGCGATTTGTAAAACAACTCTACGCTTATTGAATTACACTTATTAGGCATATGACCTAAAAAAAGATTTACCCCTTTGTTATAGGTACATGACATTAGGCTCGCCCACTATTACGAGGGACCTATAGACATCGTCGGTAAAAAGTGAGTGTACACAGTACAACACTGCCACCACATGTGTGTGTGAGTGTTATAGGTTTATGACCTAAATCAACAATCTCTAAAGCACGAGCCAGACCTTCTTATCCTTTTCTTTCCCCGGCAAAAATCCTGCATAGGACTTCCGCAAGCGTCGGAAGAAGCTCGCGGGGCGTGTCGGGTTCCTACCGACTAAAACCCCAGGGTAGCCGACATTGCACTTTGGAGGGGCTCGATTTATGAGATAAGACGTTTACCCAGAAGATAGACAGTTACACCTATATTCTCCAAGCGTGGTTGGTAGAGGTATGATGATGTCAGGTCCCATAAAATAGGAGGCGAGTCTATTGTCTATTGGCTTCCCTCAGAGAACTTTTTAAAGAGATCAACATTCTCACGGTCGCTTCACAGTATATATACGACAACATAGTGTACATACGTAGGAATATCCATTTATTTAATAAAGTGAGTGACGTTCATAAATTAAATACTAGAAATAAACATAAACTGGTATTACCAATTGTTAGGCTTAAAAAAGTATTTACTTCCTTCGTAGGAGTCGGTATTCGCTGCTTCAATAAGATACCAAAGCCCATGTTAGAGTTGCCACTTGACAGATTTAAAAAGTATATTAAATCTTCACTAATGAGTAAAGGATATTATACACTAAATGATTTTTTAAATGATAAAAATGCCTTTACACAAGTTAACTGAAATCTAGAAGAATATAATGTTAAGTGCAGCGTGTCCTGCCTAGCGAGCGTTCATTGATTTTAAATATTATTCTCGAACGATGTCGACAGGGTCGTGGATTGGTCATGCTCACTAAAATGTCTTTGCTAGTGGCGGCTCTGTGGAGCGGGTCATTCTTTTCCCTCTAAAATGGTTGAGGAGAGTGATGGCTGCTTCTCAGGTCATACTCGTGAACGGGTGCTGCTGGTGGGGACTGGTCCGTCCCCTGCCCTTTGTCTGACTGAACGTGTACCATAATGCTGATGAATTTTGTCTCGTTCGGCATCACACTGGAGCTATGACCAGTTGTTTTGTACGCGCTCTTTACATATTTTATAGTAACACTTTCTCTTACTATTATTATTATGCTTTTTATTATATACCTCTACAACATCTCTATTTTGTAAATGAGAGGACTATGTAGACACTGACCAATATCATGAATCTAAGTACACTTATGATTAATCTATACTTAAGCACATCTATTTAGCTCGTTCTGCATTGTTCTCCCATACTCCATAAATGCAATGTATACAAAAAGAATTGTAAACCTCATTTTTAAAAAAGAGTAACCGTGGAGTTTCTTGCCCTTCTTCTCCACAGGAATGACTTTCCGAACGGGTGGTAGAGTCTTAAGTAATAATAATTTTCTGTTTTTGACTATTCATAAGTGCCTTTTGGTCTACATGAATAAAAAACTTTTGATTTTGATTGATTTTGATTTTTGTCATTTTTTTTTTTTTTTTTTAAACGTTGCCCCACACTAGGATTTATTCCTGTGTCGTGGGTGCGTTTACAAACATGAAAATTCACAAACAAATACCCAAACCGGAACAAATAATTGTGGATCACACAAAGATTTGTCCCGTGCGGGAATCGAACCCGCGACTATTCGACACAGTGGGCGGAGCAGCTCAAGCTCTTAACCACTGCGCTAAATCGTCCGTCATACCAGGCACAATTGCAGATGCCGGTCTGTTACTACAAATTCTTCTATAAAATAATTACACCTTGTCTAAGCTTCGGGTCCTGTTGATCACTACGCGCATAGATTAACTAGATCTTTTTTTTTTAAAAATAGCCACTCCTCCCTATGAATAACTCTTGGTGTCGTGGGTGGGCTAACAAATATTAAATTCACACACACACACACACACACACACACACACAAACACCTAGACCGATACATAACATTATCGGGTATCCAACCCGCGACTACTGGGTCCAGTAAGAGAAGCCGCCTACGCTTAACCTATGAACCCCAAGCCGTCGTCAAATCAAAGAGTCAAAGAACATTATTAAAAGAGCTAATAGTTGTCCTAATAATAGCCAAAGAACTTGTAACAAATATATTAATTTTGCACACGATTTCAAAAATTGCACACGGATCAGTCTTGCGCTCGCGCAGGCAAATCGATATCGCAGTCATTCTAACTCAGTTAAACCAAGTAGTATACGAATTAATCGCGTGGAATGTTTGGCTTACGGATATAGTTTATATGTACAATACAATGGATCACAGTGTTTGTGTGTTACTAGTACCAAAAGTGGAGGAGCCAACTTAACCAGCCATGGACATGTAAAAGGTATTTTTACAAAATTGATGACAGTTAACATGTATATCTCATCACGAATTATGAGAGTGGAGGAAGCCAGAGAGATCTGTAAGGAAAACGTGTTGGAACTCTGTACTCTCTGCCTACCCTGCAAGGGATCTGGCATGATGATATAAATAGCTAGCTAGCTTTATAATCTAATTTTATTGTAAGAAGGAGATGTGGACATACGCAGTTTATAGCTCTGTCTCTATTTTATGGCGAAGTAAGAATATAGTTTTATTAAAGAGGTGGTAATCCCCTAGTTTAATAATCAAACTACGGGTAGGTCAGGCGCCCTCGGTTGGGACAGTCGCTGTGGGGGGACGGGGTGCACTACTAAGTGCACCGGTCAACCGCCGGCTATGGGCGGGGATCTACGACTACGTCGTCGTCGCCCGTATTCTGAGCGGAAAGAATGGATGACAAAGCATCGGGGGGATCGGTGAGAACATGTCGCGGCCGGCGGTGCGTTTATTATGTTACAGCTTGTATACACACAGCACACATACGGCATATATGGAAATGTAGAATTAACTTGCACACTGCTCATCTCTGCCACTACCGCTTTGGGAATGTAGGTGTGAGGTTTATTTTTTACGCACTTCACGATGGCTTGGTCTATAGGTTAGAGCGGAGGCAGCTCCACTCAATGGAGCGAGTGGTACCCGATTTGATCTCCGTCTAGGACAAATCTTTGTTTGACCCAGAAATATTTGTTTCCGATTGAGTATGTAAATTTAGTGCGTGTAGGCACACCAAACTAAGTTTGTGAGTCACACATAAGTTTATTTGTTTGGTTCGGCGATCGAACCAGAGACAACTTGATCCAGTAATTATAGGTGTCTACACTCTAACTGCTAGACCAAGTCGTCGTCTGGGTATAAAAACTGATAAGATGTGATTGCACAGTTCATTTACTGTAGATAAGTAAATAATTCTGTCGTAATCTTGTTAAGACATGCGCTAAAGTCCGCGCGGATAGTGTCACCGTTCATATCTACAAAAAGAGAAAAGTAAAAACAAATCTTCTGACTGACAAAGTTATTATTCTGTAATTAGTTATTGGTATGCGAAACTGGAAGGATGTAGGTACCGGGGAAGACCTAGACTATATTACCATTACCAAATAGACTGTTTCTTATCCGAAGGGCAAGTCAAGGTTCTCCGTAACCGGCGAGCGTGTATGAGACGAACTATGAGAGTGGAGGAAGCCAGAGAGGTATGTAAGGAAAGAACCTGTTGGAGCTCTGTACTCTTTGCCTACCCCGCAAGGGATCTGGCGTGATGATACAGATAGATAGATAGTTATTGGTCTACCTCGTTGGTCTAGTGGCGAACAATGCGCGTATCGATCACAAGGTCCTAGGTTCAAATCCTTAGTCGCCAAAAATTTAATTTTCCGGTAGAAAAAATATAGGCAATAGGATCACCCCTTATCACATGGGACCTACCATCTTTGACCAAAAGTGGGTGCATACAGTAAACTTCTGCCACCCCTGCTTATGGTATAAAGGCGTGGCGGTGTTGGACTAAAGAGCTTAGAAGCTTACAAGATATAAAGGTAGACACTTTTGGGGTTGAAGTTATTGCATGATAACATCAAAAAATGAAATCCGACACCTCTATATTCCCCAAGTGGAGGTGGCAGCGATGTACTGAGTACACCCAAGTTTCGCTGACTATGTAAGGTCCCATGTAATAGGGGGTGAGCCTATTGCCATATACCAGGCACAATTCCAGACTCCGGACTCATACTGGGAAGTTTTCATTAGAAAAACTAAATTTGTCCGACCTAGGATTTGAACCCAGGAACTCGTAATCACAAAGCGATGCGCTTTGCCACTAGATCGAGGACGTCAAAAAATGAAATAGAAAACTAAATATAAGTTCGCGGAACTTTTATTAGTTAATAAACTTTTAGAAATTAAAAAAAGTCTTTATCAAAGTTACTGGCTCTGAAAACGTTTAGCATTTTTTTTTTTTTGATATCGGCTGTAATAGGCAGTCAGATAAAAAGGCAAGACAAAAATCTTTAGGTGTAAAACCCCTTCTCCACGACCCCGACTCGCACTTGACGAAAATTTTACTGATTACATCGCCCTTGCGGCAATGTTGCAACGTGTTCCGGTTGTTATCATCACGACGCTGTAGATAGGGGCTCGTGGTTTGGCAAATATACCTATAAGTATCAATAACAGAATAGGTCAAGTTGAAACTTAGGTACTGAAAGGCCACCATGCTAATACTTGACTTCGCACGCCATCACACCGACAATCCTAATGATTTTTTTCCCTGTGACGTCATGGTCCTACAGCTAAGTCCGACAGATTCGGCCACGTGAATTTTCTACTTATGGGTCCTAAGAGTCGGGTCAAGGAATCACGAATTCTCATAATCCGATTATTCGGACTACAGTGAAATACGTACTCGTTCATGCTTCGATTCGTCGGACCATGAGTAAATGTGAGTAACCAAATCAGATTGAGAATTTCGTAGTTCTAAAAATAAAATTTTCATATATATAACGCTTTCAATACCTTAAATCGAACTCCAATTATTTATTTTGTATAAACCCTGCGTGGGTAGTAACAAATAGTCATATTCACATTATTTTTTCTTTAACTTACGGATTTACCACCAGATAGGAACGCGACGTCCACTGAGAATATCCGGCGAGAAATTCAGCGGGCTTGTTTTTTTTTTTGTCTAATTCTCTATTAATTTTTTTTCATCATTTTCTGTATAGATATATACATTTTTATATTAAACAAATTTAATTATGCAATCCAACTCCAGTGATGCTGTATAACTAACATATAAGACTAATAATAACACTATTTTTAGGGCTATTTGGCGGCAATCGTTTATACAAATGATCGGAAAATATTTTACAGCAATAATATGAATGTATGGGAGTCTGTGTTTATTTTTACAAGCTTTTATTAAACTTGCACTGTCTGTGTTTCCGGTTTAATCATTTGAAAAATGGATTACAAGCCAGATGGTGTTCAAGATCTGATGATGTCGAAAGGTGGCCAGAGAAACTCCTCAATTAAGTAAGATATCGCCGTTCTATTTTTGTTATAAAAGCTTGTTTTTAAAAAGATCTTTTTTTGATCTTCCGAGTTATTTCTATCTATGCAACCCATATTGCATTGCACAGGATAAAGTCTTACAGGGCAATGTTCTTGAAAACAAAACTTGTTTATTTCCCCGAGTGCTTACTGACGAACACTCGTAATGTTAACAACGAACAGACAGTAACCACTACTTTATACATATTTATGATAGTGTGTGTATCAAATTTATGTCCACGTGACATCTTATTGCGGGGACATAAAATTTTACGTTTAGTATCCAACTGAGAGGCACTGTTCGTTGTAAAAACAGAGGACCTGTTATGGGTGGAGTTATTTATGTATTAATTATAATACTAGTTAAGGATAGCATATACTGGGTCTGTAATACAGGTTTGGTTTACATAGCTTTGGGGTTTTACCTCACTTCTTTTTTGACTATGGTAATCAGCTAAGAAATTGAGTCATTTTTGCCAGTTTCGAGTAGTGTAATATGGTATCAAGTTTTAAATTTTGCTCCTCGATGCTAAAAATGATGACAATGATATTATTTAATGAAAGTAATGAGATATGCCACCCTGAACAATTGATTGATTGATCCGACCGATTTCGGACATGGCGGCCACTTTGACCCCTAGTCGGAGTAATGCCGCTGATGCGCTCGAAGATGGCTTATGTAGCGTATCTTCGCGGCGAAGTTCCGTGAACACTGAGGGCACGTGAGTACGCCGTTCTCATAGTTGTATGATATGGCAGCAGGTGGGCGGGCCTTTAACTGATTGCGTTTGGCGTCAAGGTCAGCTTTACGCTGAGCCTCGAACTCGTGTACTTGGCTGTTCACCATCCTGCGCCATTCTTGCCGTTGTGCTGCCAAACGTTCCCAACGAGAGGGCTCTATGTTGCATCTCTTCATATGTCGCTTTTGGACATCCTTGTACCGGAGGAGGGGACCGCCATGATTCCGCTTGCCCTTCTCCAGTTCAGAGTAGAAGATGCGCTTCGCCACTCTTTCCTCCGCCATACGAGATACGTGACCGCACCTCCGAAGCTGTCGACGCATTAAATAGGCCTCAATGCCTCCAACATTGGCTCGTCGCAGAACTTCGGTATTTCGCACTCTATCGGACCATCTGATCCTCATGATGGTACGGAGGCATTTAAGGTCGAAGCGATCCAGAGTGCGAACGTGGCGGCGGTATACACACCACGTCTCAGAGGAGTATAGGAGGTTTGGCAGCACGATTGCCATATACACCGATATCTTAGTGGGCAACTTAAGGTTATGCAAGCAGAAGACCTTGGTACATAGCTTGCCGAATGCCGCAGCTGCGGTACCCACCCTGCTATTGATCTCAGCATCAAGGTCACACTTGGATGTTACAGCGTTCCCCAGATAGCGAAATCTATCCACCTGCTTTAGCACATCCTCACCAAGTTTTATGGTCAGTGTCTCGTGACCGTATATGTCCAGGGACATCACCTCCGTCTTATTGACACTGATCTTTAAGCCGAACTTACGGCAGGCTTGGTGGAATGCGGACATCAGCTGTTGCAGGCCGTCTAGGGATTCTGATAGGAAGCACAAGTCATCAGCATACATGATCTCAGTGATCAGTGCGTAAGAGACTTTAGTGCGAGCCTTAAGTCTAGCCAAGTTGAAAAGGCTGCCGTTTGTGCGGAAACGGATGCGGACTCCCTGAGAAACAGTGTGTAAGACCTCTCTAACTACCACCGCAAAGTATAAGGCGAACAGAGTAGGCGCTAAGACACATCCTGGCTTCACCCCACAGGTAACGGGGAAGAAGTCTGTCTGTTCACCGTCTACGGCAACGCAGCATTGCATGTCGTCATGCAGGAGTCTAAGAAGTCTCACAAACTTTTCCGTGCACCCGAGCTTACCTAGCACCAACCATCTTATCTTATCTTATATTGGCTTGCCGGACCGAGGATACCTCTGGCGCACTTCGACCCATGGGATCTTTTGTGCTGTCCTTGCCCTAATGCTCTTACGTACCTGAGGTGTCCAGTACTCCCTGTATTAGGTTGTAGATTCCAGCAGGGGGAAAGAGCCGTAGTTCTTCTGGGTTTGGATAGGCCACTCCCAGCAGTTCCATTCGCCGCGCAGCCAGAGCGTCGCAGTGGCAGACGACGTGCTTCATGGTTTCAGTTTCTGTGCCACAGCACCTGCATACCACGTCGCCGCATAGGTTCATCTTGTGTAGATGTTCTTTCGTGCCATAGTGGCCTGTGAATGCTCCCGTTATTTGCCTTAGTTGTAGTCTACTATATTTTAGTAGTCTCTTGCAATCGTTTTCACACCATGCGGAAAGGAATTCCTTTGAGTGTCGAAGCCCTGTGTGTATTTCCCATTCTTTCTTATGTTGTTCTTGGGCATATTTGAAGAGTGCGCCTCTATAGGCACCGTCTGGTATGCCTATGAACGATTCTGGACCAACGGGTTTTCCCATTGCTCCCTTCCTAGCTAAGTCGTCCGCACGCTCATTGCCATCAACTCCCGTGTGCCCAGGGACCCAGACTAACCTGACCGTGTTGCGCGCTCCACATCTGTCAAGAAGGTATGCGCACTCCGCAGCCAGTGCTGAGTTTAGCTCATAGGAGCCGACGGCCTTGAGGGCAGCCTGACTATCACTACAAATGTAGATTTTCTTGCGCGTGATTCGTTTGTCCAAAATCTCTTTTGCACAAATGTTTATCGCATAGGTCTCTGCCTGGAATATTGATGTAAACCTGTCCATGCTTTGGCTGAGGCTGTATCCTTCCGTGTATACTCCGGCTCCTGTTCCAAACTTGGTTTTGGATCCGTCAGTGTACCATATCATTTGCTCCTTGCCTTGCTTGTTTAGACCACTTTTCCATTGTTCCCTGGTTGGGATGTGAGTGCTAAATCTCTTATTGAACATGTATGTGGTTAGGATCTTGTCGCTTCTCATGTTCCTTATGTCATCTAGTTCCTTATCCGGTTCTAGCTTGGTGTGTTCGAGGCCTGGCGCCGTTATGCTCCATAGTCCAGCTTTCTCTAGCCTATAGAGTGCCTTCCTTGCCTCAGTTTCAATGACGATATGTAATGGAGTCAGGTTGAGTAGCCTCTCCATAGCTGCCGTCGGTGTTGTTTTGAAAGCACTTGTGATGGCCAGGCAGGCTGTCCTCTGCAGTTTTGTTAAGGAATCCCTGCACGTCTGTGTCTTGGTTCTAGGCCACCACACAATGCATCCATACGTTAATATCGGTTTTACCATAGTGATAAATAACCAGTGCATTATTTTGGGCTGTAGTCCCCATGCCTTTCCATACGCTGACCTACACATATTCAGCACTCTCAGTGCTTTGGCTATGGTTAGATCAACATGTGTATGCCACTTCAGTTGCTTGTCCAGGGTCACCCCCAGATACTTGACCTCAGTGGCCCATTTAATTTTACTTCCGTACATGTGCAGGTCCTGTAAACCCGTCAGTACCTTTTTCCTTGTAAACAGGATGACATTAGTCTTCGTCGGGTTGACCGAGAGGCTATTTGTTGTGCACCAGTTTGTTACTTTATCTAGAGCTTCCTGCATCAGTGTCGATACTGTGTTTGGAAACTTCCCATTGATTGCTCCGTAGAACGGACCTTTGTTGATTATCTTCAAGAGAGAGTCCACTACCAGGCTCCACAGAGTCGGCGATAAGACCCCTCCTTGCGGGCATCCTTTAGTAGTTCTTACGGATAGCCCTTCTCCTAATAGAATGGACTGGACTATCCTGTTCTTTAGCATGTTTTTGATCCATCTGACAAGAGTTGGTTCTATCCCATGCTCTAAAGCAGCTAGTTCTATGGATGAGAATGTTGTGCGATCAAATGCACCCTCGATATCCAGAAAAGCTGCAGCACAAATTTCCTTTTGCTGCAGAGCCATCTCTGCACGATTCACCACATAGTGCAATGCCGTTTCCGTAGACTTACCAGGTAGATAAGCGCATTGCATCTTATGTAGGGGATAATCCTTTAGTGGACCATCCTTTATGTGCCTATCTATCATTTTCTCTAGACATTTTAAAAAGAATGAGGACAGGCTGATTGGTCTGTAGGATTTAGCATCCTCGTAGTTGGGTTTCCCTGGTTTGGGAATGAACGTCACCGTCACCTGCCGCCAGATACTAGGGGTATGCCCAAAGGCTACGCACGCCCTGAATAGTCTGCACAGGTGTTGGCTGAGTACTGGTTCCCCTTCTTGTAGTAGGATGGGGTAAACACCATCCGGACCAGGGGCCTTAAATGGTTGAAAGCTCTTTAAGGCCCATTTGAGTTTGTTCTGTTTCACGACTTTGCCTGCCGTCTCCCAGTCAGCTCTAATTGTCTTTAAGCTTAGCTCATCTATTTGGACATCACACATGGTGTCCTCTCCCTGTATTGCTACCGAACCTGGGAAGTGCACGTTGAACATTGTTTTCAGTGTTTCTTCCCCATTGTTTGTAAGGAATGAGGTATCATTCCTCACTGTAGTAAGTGAATTTAATTTGGCCATGGATATTGCCTTGGCTAACCTCATACCCTCAGGGAGGCTGTCTATGCTTTGGCAGTGTCTTTTCCAAGCCTTTCTTTTTGCTCTCCGCATTTCTGTATTGAACCTCGTGAGTATCGTAGAATATTCCCCAAAGTTCTTGGTTGCCTTCGCAGTGTTGAATGCACGTCGAGTTTCTACTCTTAACCACGCTAGCTCTGGTGTCCACCATGGGTCACGTTTCGCTATGACTCTGCTCTCCGGACAGTTATTAGTCCAGGCGGTCTTTACTGCCCGAGCTACGCTATCCGCTTCGAACTCTATATCCAATACAGAGCTGAGTCTGCCTCGGACCTTCCCTAACACTGCTTTAAGGTCACTTTTATATGCGGCCCAATCAGTGTTCCTTGGGTTCCGCCTTCTTGGGTTTATATATAACGTTTCCATCCCATACTGAAAACATATATAATTGTGATCGGAGGATGAGATCTCATTGGAGACATGCCAGTTGTTTACCTGTCTGCTCGCTCTATTAGAGGCAACTGTAATGTCAATAACTTCTGCCCTACGTCTATTAACAAACGTGGGCCTATTTCCTCTATTAAGAATTTGTAAAGGAGTGCTTACCAGAAAGTCCAGAAGTTTTTCCCCTCTTTGATTAGTGTCTGAGCTGCCCCAGACGACGTGATGCGCGTTTGCGTCACATCCTACGATTAGCTCAACCTTCTTGTTGCAGGAATATTCAACCAAGTCCCGCAGATGCGTTGTAACAGGGTCCGCGCTTTCGTAGGGCAGATAGGCAGCCGAGAAGATGACTGCTCGGCTGCCCTTGTTACCTTCCAATTTTAACTTCACCGTGGTGAGGTCCCTATAACAGAAAATGGACAGAGGCAAAGCGTTTATGCCATTCCTGACAAAAATGCAGGTCCTCATGTCATTAGTTGTGCAATTGTGAAACAGGTTACCCCCCGCTCCATCAAGGCCCTTTATCTGTCCCCTATAAATATAGAGTTCTTGAATAAGTGCTAAGTCAAATTTAGCTCTTCGCAGCTGGCGATCTAGCATCGCCGTAGCCGCCTTAGAATGGTGCAAGTTGATTTGTACGCACCTTAAGCCAAGCTCCTTTGTTGCCTGGTTGTGTTTAGTTGGTAGTCCACACTAGGGACTACCTACCTTGCAGCTCTCCTCCGGTTCGCTGCTATCTGGGGCTTCATCGACCTCCCCTATTGGGGAAGACGTGATGCCCAGATTGTCGAAGCCGCCCGCCAGTCCATCCGATCTCACCGACATGGCTGGCGATGGGACCGGACAGTCCGCGAGCAGTGCCTCCTCCTTATCTGTTGCAGGGGTGTTTCCCCCCTGCTGATGGTCTGGTAGTGTCTCCACCGGAGTACCAACCATAGAGCTTCCCGAGGCACACTGTCGAAAGCCTTCTCCAGGTCAACAAAGCAAAGGTACAGCTGACAGCCCTGTTCCCTGCTCTTTTCTTGCAGTTGACGCACAGAGAATATAGCTTCGCATGCCCCTCGGTCCGGTCGGAAGCCAAACTGGGTTTCAGGCAGAATCTTTTCAGACAAGTTCTTTAGGCGGTTTAAGAGAACTCTAGCAAAGACCTTTCCGGGGGCTGAAAGGAGCGAAATACCGCGGTAGGAGCTGCAGTCAGATCGGTCACCTTTGTGCTTGTAAAGAGCACTTATGCGCGATACTTTAAAGGTATCCGGAACGCGCTCCTCCTCCCACATGCGAACAAATAGTTCCCACACTAACGTGTGCAACTCCTCTCCGCCGTATCTTATCAGCTCTCCCGGTATATGGTCAATGCCAGCCGCCCGTTTGTTTTGTTGCTGTCTGATGGCAGTAACAACCTCGTCACGCAATAGAGTCTCGTCCAGCTCAAAGGCGAGAGGGAGCTGAGGCATTAAACCGATACTTTGCAGATCAGCTGATCGATCCACATTTAGCAGAATGAAATGCTTTTCAACATGTGACTACCGCCTAGAGACTTTAGAGGCACCCGAGCTTGATAGGATGAACCAATCAGCTTACGTACCTCACTCTAGAACTCACCCAGCTGGTTTGTGTCAATGAGCCATTGCATGTGACTAGCTTTGTCCTGCCACCACTTGTCTTTCATATGTCGAGACAGCTTGCGCAATTCGAGGTCACTAGCTTTAACAACCGCAACGCTTCCTCTCTACCTTTTGTGCTGTCGCAGGAGATCTCGGTGTTTGTCGAATGCTGCCCGCAGGGTTTCATCATTTCCATCAAACCAGTCTACGTTGCGACGGATTTTTTTACCCAGTACAGTTGAAGCGGTATCCATGATATGAGATGACATAGTTCCCCAGGCAGCATCAACATCACCTACCTCATTAGCTGGCATCAGCTTTTCAGACAGGGCTTCAGCGTATTTCTCCCTGACCGCGATATCTTCTAGCTTATCCAAGTTCAAAGAAGCAAGCTTTTTTATAAGAGATCTACGCGGGCGACGGAGGCGGATTCGTAGCTTAGTGACAATAAGTCGGTGGTCAGACCAGCAGTGCGCACCACGCATGACGCGGGTGACCTGCACTTGGCTGAAATCTTTTTGTCTCACGATAGTATAGTCAATCAAATGCCAATGCTTAGATCTTGGGTGCATCCATGTTTTCTTGTACTTGGCGGCAAGTCTAAACATAGTGTTCGTAATTGCTAGACCGTATTGAGCACAAAGACTGAGCAGCAACTGACCATTGCTGTTCATGATGCCAACTCCATGTCTACCCAGAACTCCAGGCCAAGCCTCATAGTCCCGTCCAACCCTGGCATTGAAATCGCCCAGCAATAAAACCTGCTCCCTGGCGTTGAAGCTATCGAGGCAATGTGTCACTCCCTCATAGAACTTTTCCTTGATGTCATCAGACTTGTCTAACGTTGGAGCATAGACACTGATGACATTAAGGTAGTTGACTTTGTCCAGGTGAAGGCGCAGTGTGGTTACGCGGTCTGAGATATGTACAGGGTACTCCTCTAAATGCTTTGCTAAATGATTCTTGATGGCAAAACCTACCCCTGATCGTCGAGTTTCGGAGGCAGCGGTACCTTTCCAGAAGAAAGTGTAGCCGCCACCTACTTCCACCAGCTCTCCTTCATCGGGGAGATGTGTTTCGCTGAGAGCAGCCACATCCACGTTATAGCGATGAAGTTCCCGAGCTACCATGGCGGTCTTACGTTCAGGGCAGGCGTTGACATCTCGATCAAGAAGCGTTCTCACGTTCCACACGCCGAATGTCATAACAGGTGTTCTTTTTAAATTTCCTTGCGGCGTCGACCACGATTTGAATGATGCGATGATAGCCGCGGTTACTACCATCTGCCATGTCGGGACGAGCATTTTCTTAGGGCACCTTTTCTAGCCCCCTCCCCAGCTGAGCGGGGAAAGCAGTGCCTCCCTAAACAGGGCTGCTTTGAGATCCCAAGTGCTGCCGAGCCCGTGCTGTCGTCCCAAATGTGCAGCGCGGAAACGACCACGGCGTGTTCTCACGCCCCCGGGACCGCCTGCGTGCAGATATCAGACAAAGCCTAGTTTGCATCAGGCTAGACCTCTCTACTTTTACCCATCGCCACAGGACTTTTGCGTACTCGGAGTCCAGTAACGGAAGCGGTCAGATGCGTGTCAGTATTTTCTCACGCTCCCTTAATCGCCTTTTACGATACCCACGGGAAGATATGGGGTGGTGCTATTCTGCCGGCACCACACGGCCTACCTGAACAATAACAGACATATGTACGAGTATATTAGTCTATGGAGTCTCGACACCGTTGCGTTGTAGGTAATTTTAAAAGTCACGGTTTAACACTTGGTTACCATTACCTCCACTCATGCGCGTGATATTTTGGTCAAAAATTTCACGGTTACACAACATTAACACTAGTTTTGGAAATTGAAACAAATTGACGACTCTGCTCCTTCCCGCAACAAAAACAAAAGTGTGTCAGTTCTATCTCGATTTGGAATTAGTTTTATATCTCTTAATATAAGAAGTTTACAACAGAATTTGAATAGTTTTTTAGTATTATTAAAGCGATTAAATGTTTCTTATGACATTATAGTATTAACTGAGTGTTGGATTAGGAAAGATTCAGTAATCGGCCAAATTGACGGCTATGTATCCTTTTCTTCTACAAAATTCATTAACCAGTCCGGTGGTGTAGTAATATATGTCAAAGACACTTTGAAGGCAACAATTAGTGAACCTAATTTATTGGAAGCTAATTCCCTGCTGGTTCATATTCCACATGTTGTAACTCTACTGGGTATATACCGCTCCTCATCATTTCGGAATACTGATACTTTCTTGGACTCTCTAGAATCTGTTATCTCAAATATGCCGGGTAGTAAGAATGCTATTATTATTGGTGATATTAATATTAACATTATTAATAGTGAAACATGTGCAGACTACCTATGTCTCATGGCTCAATTAGGCTATAGATCTGCAATTAATTCTCCAACTCGCAATGATGCAATTATTGACCACATTTTCGTAAAAACCCGAGTTCTTACAGAGGCTATAGTCTGTTCTTCGACAGTAACTGACCATTACCCAATAATGATCGGTATTTCTACTGAGCGCCAACAAAAACTGCATCCTCCTAAAACTTCAATGAGGTTGGATCTTGAAGCTATGGGTACGGATGTGCAGAAAATTGACTGGTCTCCGGTCTTGGAAAATACTTGTCCCACAGAAGCCTCACTCATTTTTGTATCCAAGTTAACTTCGTTAGTACAAAGCCACTCAAAAACTATAAAAATCAGCCGTGCGAAGGCTCTGTTAAAACCATGGATGACTCCTGGGTTACTTAGATGCTCCATCCATAGAGACAGGCTCCACTTAGATGCAAGGAAAAATCCGCTTTATTTTAAGCTTTTATTCCTGTGTCGTGGTTGCGTTTAAAATATGAAAATTGACATACACAAACACACACTTAACCACTGCGCTAAATCGTCGTCAAATTGAGTATTGAGAATATTAAGCCACCTTTAAGACTTCCAACTCGGCTTAACGACTGCCTCGTGAAGAGGTAACCGGGACCAACAACTTATCGTGTGTTCCGAAGGACGAAGACGATGATGATGATGATCGCTATGATCACCGCGGTACTGCGCTAAGAGTGCTGCAAATGAAAGGGCTGATTTTTTACCTGCAAAAAAAAAAAAAACGTTATTTTAATAATAATAATTATTATAATTTTTATTTCCAAACCAAGACATTATAACGTACAGAACAGGCAAAACACACCACACTAGGCAGAGCCTGTCTTGTGGTGGTTTTTTTGACATAATAAAAGATGGATTGCGGTACATTCAAGGGATACGAAAACAATAATAATAAAATAATACATAAAAAAATAAAAATAAAAACAAAGCTATAAAATCATGAAGTTAAAAAACAAGTATTATTTCAGGTTTAGGAACTAATATAATTATCTATATAAGTATTAAAGTTATTATTTATCAATTTTCGTAAAATCTTCAGTAACTTGGTAGGGCCAATTCAGTAATTCTGCCGTAATTTTAGTTTTAGCGTAAAAGTAATTCAAACCGAAGATTTGATTGGATTTATTGAATTTATTATACAAAAACGGTTTTAGAAATGAACTGAAACGTTGGGCAGATGAAGTTTTAGTTGGAGGTACTGGGACTAGGAATACCCTTTTTTTAGCTAGACGTTCTAAGTCCGGAATGTGTATTAACTCATTATAACATTCAAGGATAGCCTTAAGGAAAAATAGTCTTCTGACGCTGAGAACCTGAGATTCATTGAAAAGTGATATAGTGGGGTAAAGAAAGGGTCGTTTAAGCATTGTTTTTAGGACTGCCCTCTGACCTCTTTCTAAACCAATAAGGTGAGAGGTGGCCGCACCGCCCCATGCTAGGATGCAGTACGATAGTATTGACTGACACAGGGAGAAATAAATTGTCCTTAGGAGGCTAATTTGGGCGACGTCTCTGAGAAGTTTCATGGTGTATATAAATTTACGGACTCTAGTTGTTGTTTTGATGATATGCTCTTTAAAAGATAATTTTTCATCAATGATGATGCCAAGGTAAGTAGTCTTTACTCTAGATAGTTGGGTACATTTGCAAGGTAATTGAACATGCCCAGAAACTGAAAGGCAGGAATGAACTACAATATTCATTTCAGGTGGCGGAGCTGAGACTATAGTTTTGTGGAAACAAATATAGTTTGTTTTGGTGGCGTTAAGAGTTAATAAGTTCTCACGTAGCCATTTTGCCACACTTTGAAGTCCGTTTTCTGTGGTGTACTGAAGCTTGCCCCAAGATTTATCATGAAAAATTATGACAGTGTCATCGGCATAATTTATTATGTCCGCATTATTCAACTTGCTTAAAGAAAGACTATTTAACATACAAGGAAGAGGGTAGAGCCAAGTATACTCCCCTGTGGGACGCCATAAAGTACATTTTAAGGGTTACTGACGACGGCATTTACTCTGACACATTGTTTTCTATGTGTGAGATAACTTCGAAACCACTCTAGGCAAGTTCCTCTGACACCAGTAGCTTCCAATTTTTTCAGTAGTATGGGTGTAGATACTGTGTCGAGTGCCTTTGTATCAAAAAAAAAATTCCATGCGGTACTTAATCAGAACAGACGTGTTTTTGTTTACTCCGTAATTTTATATTGATGAAAGGTATAAAAAGTGATTATTTAACAAAACGTTTTGGTTATTATTTGAGTCTAACTAACTATAGTGTGCATAGTGAAGACCGTTTCTCGATTTATAAAGTAGTTTAGAAGTTATAGCAATTTTCATTTTAAAACTTTAATTAACGACCGCCGTTCCTGACCTACGACAACCCGCGGTAAGCCCGCTTCGCTCCCGCCACTGCACAGTGCATCGCTCGCCGTGAACACCCCGCGCGCCCCGCGAACCCTACCTCGCAGACCGTGCGGTATCAACAACATTACGCTCGGACTATGGATGGTAAGCAGCAACCGAAGATGTCTTCTGTGTGCGGCGCGTGCAGTAAGAAATTAATAACTCTTTCTTACTTGGAATGCTCATACTGTAAACAACCGTACGATCTAGGATGTCTTAACATCGCCTTAGATAACTTTAAAAAAATGACAGACACATACAAAAATCAATGGATATGCCCCTCATGCACCTGCGCTAGGCCAAAAGTCAGCGATACAAATACGCCCATACGCACGTTGAACAGCTCTTTCTCAATCGACAACGTGACTACGTCTCGTGGTAGCCGCAGCAAGCCGGCCACTTTCACTGTTAGCAGCGAGGAAGAACCCTCAATCTCGGATCTGCTTAACGAAATTATATTGCTGAGACAAGACGTCGTGGAAGTTAAATTCCAACTGTCTACTGTATCCTCCAACTTCGACCAAAAATTGAATGACTTCGTTAACAGACTTAATGCGAAAGACGACGAAATTAACCTCCTGAAATCCAAGATAGGTACATTGCAGGAAGTTATAAACTCACAGGAGCAATATCAACTAAGAAACGAAATTGAAGTGGTGGGAATTCCCGAATGCAATAACGAAAACTTAACGCACTTATTATTGGTCTCTGCAAAAAAACTAGGCGTCGACCTCCAAGACTCGGATATTGATGATGTGGCGCGTGTGGGTACCAAGAAGAGTGTGGAACAGTCGCCGGGGGGAGGAGTGAGACCAATAGTAGTTAAATTGGCACGTAAAACCAAAAGAGACGAACTGATAACGGCAGCAACCAAGAGACGTGGGCTTACATCCGATGGAATAGTGGATGGAACTTCTTCAACTGTCTACTTCAATGAACGATTGTCAAAAACGAATAGAAAATTATTTGGAGAAGCAAGGAAAAGGGCAAAGCTAAGGAACTTTCGCTTCTGCTGGGTACGTAATGGAAACATACTTGTGCGAAAAGCTCCAAATTCTAATAACAAACGCTACCCGGTTCAAACTATTCGCTCACTTGAAGATATTGACAATGTCATTGGCCCACTCGAAGCTACTGTTCCGAATTTTTTTCGCTCGCCTACCAGCGGCATCCAATAAACTACATAAATTAGCAACTTATTGTTTTAGGGTTATTTGTTTACTTCTTTTCTTTATTTGTTTTTTAATTACTCATTTAATTGACCAAACATTGCATACTACTCGCTCTCTCAGCATTGAATACATCGTTGTTAATAATTCTCTCTACGTGGCCAAACTCAAACAAAAAAATAATTTTATATTTGTAATTGTATTTATTCGGTATGGCATCTGTTGACATCTTAAATAATATAGATAATTCTTTTGATATTAAGTGCCACGTATTATACAATGCTGAAAAGTGTGAGTCAGTACTATCTCGATTACCACACGGCCTACCTGAACAATAACAGACATATGTACGAGTATATTAGTCTATGGAGTCTCGACACCGTTGCGTTGTAGGTAATTTTAAAAGTCACGGTTTAACACTTGGTTACCATTACCTCCACTCATGCGCGTGATATTTTGGTCAAAAATTTCACGGTTACACAACATTAACACTAGTTTTGGAAATTGAAACAAATTGACGACTCTGCTCCTTCCCGCAACAAAAACAAAAGTGTGAGTCAGTTCTATCTCGATTTGTAATTAGAATGATATCTCTTAATATAAGAAGTTTACAACAGAATTTGAATAGCTTTTTAGTATTATTAAAGCGATTAAATGTTTCTTATGACATTATAGTATTAACTGAGTGTTGGATTAGGACAGATTCAGTAATCGGCCACATTGAAGGCTATGTATCCTTTTCTTCTACAAAATTCATTAACCAGTCCGGTGGTGTAGTAATATATGTCAAAGACACTTTGAAGGCAACAATTAGTGAACCTAATTTATTGGAAGCTAATTCCCTGCTGGTTCATATTCCACATGTTGTAACTCTACTGGGTATATACCGCTCCTCATCATTTCGGAATACTGATACTTTCTTGGACTCTCTAGAATCTGTTATCTCTAATATGCCGGGTAGTCAGAATGCTATTATTATTGGTGATATTAATATTAACATTATTAATAGTGAAACATGTGCAGACTACCTATGTCTCATGGCTCAATTAGGCTATAGATCTGCAATTAATTCTCCAACTCGCAATGATGCAATTATTGACCACATTTTCGTAAAAACCCGAGTTCTTACAGAGGCTATAGTCTGTTCTTCGACAGTAACTGACCATTACCCAATAATGATTGGTATTTCTACTGAGCGCCAACGAAAACTGCATCCCCTAACACTTCAATGAAGTTGGATCTTGAAGCTATGGGTACGGATGTGCAGAAAATTGACTGGTCTCCGGTCTTGGAAAATACTTGTCCCTCAGAAGCCTCACTCATTTTTGTATCCAAGTTAACTTCGTTAGTACAAAGCCACTCAAAAACTATAAAAATCAGCCGTGCGAAGGCTATGTTAAAACCATGGATGACTCCTGGGTTACTTAGATGCTCCATCCATAAAGACAGGCTCCACTTAGATGCAAGGAAAAATCCTAAAGATCCATCTAAGTCTCTGATTTATAAGCGATACAGGAACTTTTACCGTGCTCTTCTGCGAAAGCTTAAAAACCAGTACGATGAAAACCAACTGATATCTAACCAAAATAATCCAAAAAAGCTCTGGGATGCTATCAAGCATATCACGTCTTCAGCTCCTCCTAAAAATAGTTCCCACGATCTCTGCAACATCAAGAATAATGTGAATGATTCATTAGACTACTGTAATCTGTACTTTTCTTATGTAGGATCTAACCTAGCTAATAAAATTCTAGAAGAACTCAACGAATCTCAAGACTCTCTGGCTGGTAAAATTAGCTCTTCTTTCTCTCAGGTTCAATCCCTTTTCTTTCACCCTATTACTTCATCTGATGTTGTACGCTTAATCTCCCAATTAATAGACAAGAGCGCTCCAGGAATCGATGGAATATGTAACCGATTAATTAAACATATTAAAGAATATATAGTAGAACCACTAACACATATATTCAATTTAAGTCTTTCGTCTGGGATTTTCCCTGAAATTTGGAAAACTGCCCTAGTAACCCCCGTTCATAAAGGAGGTGGCACTGTCCATCCCAACAACTTTAGACCTATATCCCTACTTAGCTCTTTTTCGAAATTACTCGAGAAAATTGTTAATAAGCAGTTTGTTTCTTTTCTGGAGTCAAATATTATTATATCTAATCAGCAATACGGTTTTCGACAGAACAAGTAGACAGAACAAGCCGTCTCACTGCTAACAAATATTGTTTCTCAGCACCTGGACAGTGGTGAAAGGTGCTTAGGAGTCTTCCTAGACCTGGCGAAGGCATTCGACACAGTATCTACACCCATACTACTGAAAAAATTGGAAGCTACTGGTGTCAGAGGAACTTGCCTAGAGTGGTTTCGAAGTTATCTCACAAATAGAAAACAATGTGTCAGAGTAAATGCCGTCGTCAGTAACCCTCAAAATGTACTTTATGGCGTCCCACAGGGGAGTATACTTGGCCCTACCCTCTTCCTTGTATACTTAAATAGTCTTTCTTTAAGCAAGCTGAATAATGCGGACATAATAAATTATGCCGATGACACTGTCATAATTTTTCATGATAAATCTTGGGGCAAGCTTCAGTACACCACAGAAAACGGACTTCAAAGTGTGGCAAAATGGCTACGTGAGAACTTATTAACTCTTAACGCCACCAAAACAAACTATATTTGTTTCCACAAAACTATAGTCTCAGCTCCGCCACCTGAAATGAATATTGTAGTTCATTCCTGCCTTTCAGTTTCTGGGCATGTTCAATTACCTTGCAAATGTACCCAACTATCTAGAGTAAAGACTAGTTACCTTGGCATCATCATTGATGAAAAATTATCTTTTAAAGAGCATATCATCAAAACAACAACTAGAGTCCGTAAATTTATATACACCATGAAACTTCTCAGAGACGTCGCCCAAATTAGCCTCCTAAGGACAATTTATTTCTCCCTGTGTCAGTCAATACTATCGTACTGCATCCTAGCATGGGGCGGTGCGGCCACCTCTCACCTTATTGGTTTAGAAAGAGGTCAGAGGGCAGTCCTAAAAACAATGCTTAAACGACCCTTTCTTTACCCCACTATATCACTTTTCAATGAATCTCAGGTTCTCAGCGTCAGAAGACTATTTTTCCTTAAGGCTATCCTTGAATGTTATAATGAGTTAATACACATTCCGGACTTAGAACGTCTAGCTAAAAAAAGGGTATTCCTAGTCCCAGTACCTCCAACTAAAACTTCATCTGCCCAACGTTTCAGTTCATTTCTAAAACCGTTTTTGTATAATAAATTCAATAAATCCAATCAAATCTTCGGTTTGAATTACTTTTACGCTAAAACTAAAATTACGGCAGAATTACTGAATTGGCCCTACCAAGTTACTGAAGATTTTACGAAAATTGATAAATAATAACTTTAATACTTATATAGATAATTATATTAGTTCCTAAACCTGAAATAATACTTGTTTTTTAACTTCATGATTTTATAGCTTTGTTTTTATTTTTATTTTTTTATGTATTATTTTATTATTATTGTTTTCGTATCCCTTGAATGTACCGCAATCCATCTTTTATTATGTCAAAAAAAACACCACAAGACAGGCTCTGCCTAGTGTGGTGTGTTTTGCCTGTTCTGTACGTTATAATGTGTTGTTTGGAAATAAAAATTATTATTATTATTTGTCAGGTCCAGGAAGACTCCTAAGCACCACTTTCACCACTGTCCAGGTGTTGAGAAACAATATTTGTTAGCAGTGAGACGGCTTGTTCTGTCGACTTGTTCTGTCGAAAACCGTATTGCTGATTAGAAATAATATTATTTGACTCCAGAAAAAACGATTTTTTTCTTTTCTTGAAGGTAAAAAATCAGCCATTTCATTTGCGGCACTCTTAGCGCAGTACCGCGGTGATCATAGCGATCATCATCATCATCGTCTTCGTCCTTCAGAACACACGATAAGCCGTTGGTCCCGGTTACCACTTCACGAGGCAGTCGTTAAGCCGAGTTGGAAGTCTTAAAGGTGGCTTAATATTCTCAATACTCAATTTGACGACGATTTAGCGCAGTGGTTAAGTGTGTGTTTGTGTATGTCAATTTTCATGTTTTTAAACGCAACCACGACACAGACACCATATATATATATATATATATATATATATATATATATATATATATATAAGTCCTAGCACCGGGTGGCCACAAACCTGCCTCCACCAATCCGCACCGGGTCCGCGTGGTGAAGTAGAACGTGTTGGCCCAGCAGTTAGACCGTATTTCGTCCCTCTGCTAGACGAAGGTTTCTCCCATGACTCTTTACCTTATATCAGCATTTCCCAAACTTTATTATGGCTTGATCCAGTTATTTTAAATTTTTAATGTTTCCCCATGGTGACCCATAACAAGTTTTTTAACCTTCCCAGTACATATAGGGAATAAAAAAAACACATTTTAATGTCCACATAATAAAAGTAAGTTTATTAAAGTCAACCTTTAAACACTAATAATAATATTATATCTCTATCTATCTATTATATCTCTATCTATATCATCACGCCAGATCCCTTGCAGGGTAGACAGAGAGTACAGAGTTCCAATAGGTTCTTTCCTTACATACCTCTCTGGCTTCCTCCACTCTCATAGTTCGTCTCATACACGTTCGCCGGTTATAGAGACTCCTGACTTGTCCTTTAGATAAGACCCGGTCTATTCGGTCATGTTAAGATAGTCTAGGTCTTCCCCGGTACCTACACCCTTCCACTTTCGCATTTTATATCACTTTTGTCATTCTTTCTTCGGACATTCTTTCTATATGACCGAACCAACGGAGCATATCCTTTCTCATCTTTACACCGATACTATCTTTCATACCTACTCGCTTTCTTACTACGCTGTTGCGAATGCGGTCGGTCAGCTTCACTCCGCATATCTTCGGCAGAGCTCGCATTTACACCGCATTTATCCTACTTAATAATACTATATAATTCATAATAACGTCATATTTTAGTGAGATGTATGAAGCCGTTTGTTTTTAACTATGTGTGTTTGAACGAGTATGATTGATTGTAAACAATGAGACGATGCTGCGACCTGGTATTTTATTTTCGTGGCCCGGTGCCGGGTCCTGCCCCACCATATGGGTAACATTGCCCGTTGTTAAAACAAAAAAAAAATGATGTGGCCAGTTCAAGATAATTAGTGTATAGCTAACATGTAATTAAACTTACATAAACCATAACTTTTTTACACTTTACTTAACATTAAAATATAAGTTTTAGTTATATGACATTTAATTATTTTTTATTTCTATAATCGACAAAAAATATTTTGTAACTATATAGTGGTGCATCCTTATTAAAGAGTTAAAACTCGTGACAGCACTGTAAACGTCAATGACTCCGTCCCCCTTTTGTCGAAATTGGACGACACGACTTCATATGTAATGTACAGTAACAAGATGCCAAATCAATCTAAAACCATTGATATATATGGGATATACTACTTTTGGCTCGACGTCAAATAAAAGATTGACTAGTGCTTCTTACTTCGTTTATATTCATTTTTCTTCTTAAAATTGCTTCTTCCGTCCATTGCTCCTTTCCATCTTTGTTCTTTTTATTTATTCTATCCGTTCTTCATTCCCCTTCCACACTTATTCATTTTACACATTTAGTTGCGTTCACGGACCGCTTGCGCTGGAAAGCGATTGGGAAGTCCTATGTTCAGCAGTGGACAAGTATAGGCTGAGATGATGATGTCTAAAACTAATCAGTTTTACTCTTTTTCCTATGAATATTGTAACAGTTGACTGGGGAGAAAATACCTTTCTTTTTAAATAATACCGTGAGGCCTATATTACCCAAGCGAGGGTGGCAGAGGTGTACTAAGTACACCCACTTTGCGCCTACCGATGTAAGGTCCCATTGCAATAGGGGGCGAGCTTATTGCCATTGCACCGGGCACAATGCCAGATTCCGGGCTGATACTGGGAAATTGATTAGTGAAAAATTACACTGTGTCCGATCTAGGATTCGAATCCGTTCTTTGATTTGGAGCTACTGAATTTTCGAGAAACCCAATTCCGTACACAAGAAATAATACGTGTGTGTCGTAGGTGGCTGGACTTTGACTGGGCAGTTTAAGATTTTTTTATTAATAACTAGTTTCTGCCCGCGACTTTGTCCACGTTGACTTTAGACGGGAACCTTACATTTTTCCGGGATAAAAAATCCATATAATAAACTATATGTGTACTAAATTTCATCCAAATCCATCCAGCCGTTTTTGCGTGATTGAGTAACAAGCATCCAAACATCTAATCATAGAAACTTTCAAGTAGGTGACATACGTGAGTATCAACATTATTTTAAGTGCCCCTGACCATTTACAAAGTATAGTCTTGAAGATCATTATAAAAATGATTAGATACATTATCTTAATCTAGCAATCATATTAATAGCGTCTTTATACTTATTTATGGTTTTAAAATGAGTGGGACACTCTGTGGGCTGGGAATAAATTATTCCTAAGCATGTGCGCAAATATGACTAAAGGAGTTGTATAAAGATTAACATCAGAGTAGTTACGACAAATTACCGTTAAGTAGTTGATAGGTGCATAAGTCGTATTTTTATCCCTCGCTAAAGACGGAAAACATACATGCTGATTGTGAAAAAAACACAAGAAAAAGTTTTTTTTTCTAACCTATTTCGTCCTACTGCTAAAATAAAAACAAATTACCCGTATCATCCCATTTCTGGGTAAAAGCTCCATCCGTATGAGAAGAATACTTAAACAATAATATACTGTGTCCCCAACTTTTCTTAATTCTTTATTGTACACACAAATTGTTACAAATAATAAAATTAAACCCCGTCACACCTATATTCCCCGGCAGTGGTGACAGAGGTGTACTGAGTACACCCACTTTTCGCCGACAATGTTAGGTCCCATGTAATAGGGAGTGAGCCTATTGCCATATACCGGGCACAATTCCGGACTCCGGACTCATACTAGGAAGTTTTTGTTAGAAAAACTTCATTTGTCAACCTAGGATTTGAACCCAGGGCCTCGGGATCACCAAGCGATGTGCTTTGCCACTAGACCAACGAGGCAGTCTATAGTCTTATAATAAAATAAAAATTACAAAATAAATGAATGTACAAGGTGCTTAACTCAAAGTCGAGTTCGCTACCAGCATACCTTTGAGTGATAGAGAAACAAATTATTATTATTATATTAATATATAATATATATTATAATTAATGAGGATAGAAATAAGTCAGAGATGGGCAAAATATATTCAGATTAATGATTGCAATTGCCTTTTGTAAAATTCAGTCATAATTCAAGATTAAAAGTGTAATCGTAATCGTTAAAGAGAACAAAATATAATTGTAATCGTTAATCATTAATACCCCTTCACGCCTGTATTCCCCAAGCCGGAGTGGTTATATATTAATCTGATTACATTTTGCCCATCTCTGGAATAAGTTCCCCAAGTGAGGGCGGCAAAAGTATTTTTTATAAGCAACCATGTGATGGTCCGACTTGGTAAGCGTAAGGTAGGACGGCCCCCAGCTAGATGGACCGACGACCTCAAAAAGGTCGCTGGGACAGACTGGATGCGGAAGGCGGAGGACCGTGTGCAATGGCGCGTGTTAGGAGAGGCCTATGTCCAGCAGTGGACTACGATAGGCTGATTGATTGATTTGATTGAACCATGTGATGAATGCCCAATGCCAGATACCAAAGTACCAAGGGGCAAAGCGGTTTCCATTATATTAGGCTAAATTCCAAATTTTGGTCCAAAACCAACATTTTTTCCATCTATTACACCGTTTCCGATGTAGTATTCGATCCCAACAACTCGTAAGAGACTATTACTGAGGCATTTTCAGTAGAAAAAGCCCAAGAATAACTTATGCGACTTAGGTAACAAATACTATGCACCATTTGACTAGCGAAGAAGTCAAAAACTTTTAAAATGACATAACACAAAATAATACGTAGTAGTATAGACTCTATGCAAGCAGGTTGCGTCGTTATTATATTTTTAGACCAAGTTCAAAAACAATCGCTCGGTAGTCCAAACACGTACTTGTCCGACAATACGTTGAATATTTGTGCCTACACCGATTTATTTAGGCTCAGCACTAAACAGATAGAGTTATTTTAATTGCAAATAATTGAAGATATCTTCCGTAGAGAACGTCTCAGTATTTGTGGATTTACCCAAGGTAAATAAAAAAAATGTGTGTAGTTTGATTACGATTTAATGTCAAAATGTACATAGGTAAGTACAAAATGAACGTGTTTGTAATATAAATTTGATTACAACCAAACTTAGTTCATTGAAATAAAATTAATATTATTGATTCAGCCATTATATTTGGTCTATTAATTATGCAGTGGCGTATATATATAAAAATATTCTGATTATAGGTAACTTTTTTATTAAAGTAGAAAATAAGTCATATTTCCTATATATAACGAACGCCATTGCAGTAATAGGACTTATTTAGGACTTATTTTCTACTTTAGTAAAAAAGTTACCTATAATCAGAATATTTTTATTCATGTAAATCATTACAGTATTCATGAATCAGAAAAGTAGTAACAAAGACTCTACCATCACTTTGGAATGTAATTCCTGTAGATAAGAAGGGCAAGAAGGCAAGGAAACCCACACCGAGAATGTAACGTTTTAATTACATTCTCGGTGTGGGTGCATCAAAAACTCTGGGGTTCGTTATCAGAAACATTGTCGGTTTTAAAAACAGTAAAACAACAATTCAAATATATAATTTCCTAGCGTACGTGCGTACTAAGCAGTTATATATTTGAATTGTTGTAGTTATATTGCCGTATTCTTGGATACTACGTATAGTATTCAAGAATACTGCAGCACGGTATGGAGACCACATTATGCCGATAACAGCTTGATACTAGAGAGAATACAAAAGAGGTTCCTCTGGCACCTTGCGTATGCTATCGGCATAGCTAAACAAACTCGCTCGTATGCGGCAAGGCTGCTACACTTTAAGATGGTGACATTGGGAAAACGCAGAAATTTTATCAGCTCTCTTTTCCTATACAAGCTACTTCATCACAAAATTAATTGTCCCCAATTGTTGAGTAAGTTCCGATTTCGCGTCCCCGCTGGATATCCTCGCTATCCAATCACCCCACTGTATCCACCGCTTCGTAGAACAGTTCTGGGTGCTAACTCAGCCGTTCATAGGATTTGCAAACTAATTAATAAAAATAGTGAATTCGTAGATGTGTATTCATACATACATCAATGTAAGTTTTCAATGTTTGTATATTTGTAATCGATAGATGGTGAGCCAATAAACTAAAAAAAAACTCCACAGTTACCCTTTTAAAGTAATGTTTTTACAACTATATTTTGTTGTGGGGTGTGGAAGAACAATGTAGGCTAGTTTATCAGGTGGATTTAAGCGAAAAGAACCAAATTATATAATAGTATTTGAATACTTGTCGATGCTAATATGTTCTTTCGGTCTAATCCTTTCTCAGGACTGTACAAATCGGCTTAATTCTCTCAAGTGCCTTACTTCCAGAGCTCTTTCCCTATCATTATCATCATCATCATCACAGCCTTTCCTTAGTCCATCCCAGACTTATTTGCCTATATATGCCCATATAAAATCATTTTTCGCATTTTCAAGAAAGCCTTAAAGTGAAAGAAGCTGTTTTAAATAGTCACTCTCTAATTATTAAAATGTATTATCATCTATCTAATCGCCGGAGCTTCAATGAAGCGTTAATTCAGTAATTAACTAAGCTGATAGGGCTGCGAGTTCGCATTCATATAAACTCAGACCGGTGTAGAATCGCCACCATTTAGTGTCGAGCTTACAGCGGTAGTGCGAGCACAGGATACTAAGGTAGGATTTCAATTTACTACATAATATAGCATAAGAATCTATTTTTATCCCAATCCTCCCTTTTATTCGTTTTTTTTGTGAGTGAGAGACACGCTTAGTGTCATCTATGGGGGTAAATCAAAATTTTGGCTTATAGGAATTATAAAGGGGAACTGTGTCGCAGAAAAATATATGAGTTACAGAACAGGGATTAGCTCGCAAAAAGATATCACATAGACTTAAGCTGGGTTTCCACTACGAGCGGAACGGACTCGATATGAAGTCCGTTAATTTGCAACAGTAAATATCATAAAAGTGCCTAACCTTCCGCCTAACTCTTTCTTGATAGAAATCAAGAAAGAGTTAGGCGGAAAGTGTTGAACGAATAAATATAGTTAAAAATGGATTCTCTCCGCTCCTTCGATTTTGCAGTGAAAGGCAAATAATTAAAATAATTCTGAGTCGAAGGTAAAACCTATTTTAACTAGTTGTACACCGTTCCGCTCAACTATTTCGCGCTCATTACTCTTTTGTAGTGGCAGGTCGGCTTTACTCGGTGGAAGCGGGGGTTATAAAAAGTTAAAGGTGTATCTGCAGTTCTTACTGATTAATTTTGAGACACATATCAACGGCAGTTTTTATGTTATAATATACGTTTTTGAAATCAAAAAGTCGTATAAGAATATACAGTCCGTAAAATCTAAGACAAGAGAAATGTTCTAGAGATAGAGTTCTATATATATGCACTTTACCTGCAGGTAAGGCTCTTACCACTAAATCAAAAATGCACATCACAATATCATGAGGAAAACGGAGCACTTATTTTGAGTCAACAGTCTGATATTCTGCGTGAGGGTCCACCCATTCTTCCGAATATCGCTCGTGTTGGGGAACAAAGAACAATAGATACCTACAAAAAAACCAGTGTCAGATTGTTACGTAAATTGATGTAACTAATACTTAGCATACAAATATTCATGTGTATTGACGACTATACGTGCATGCGGGCTTAGAACATAATGTTTTGGGACAATAACCTGAGATACCATTCAAGAAAGGTAATAAAAATGAGATGATATACAGGTAAAAGCCATCATAGCGTTTCTATTACTTATTTAAAACAATAAAAAACCTCTACTGAAATTTGATAAAGTTACTGATTAGTTTGTTATTGCAATCAGTCGAAATCCGTTTTAAATAAACTACATTTTAGAATTTTATTGGTAGTTGTTTTGGCCTTTATTATTATTTTTATCTTATATACCTAAAATATTGCTAATGCTCAGTTTACGTTTTTCTTTTAATTTATATTTTTTTAATGTTTTTTGTACGGTGTTCTAAACTGGTACTATAATTTCTATATTCAGTGTCGCGAGTGCGATGAATTACATTAATTTTACATACAGAAACACCAAGATCATAAATATTTGTGTCACACAAAGATTTGTCCTGTGTGGGGATCGAACCCGTGACTACTCGATACACTGGGCGGAGCGACTTGAACTCTGAACTATTGAACTAAGCTGCCCGTCAAAGTACGGTCACGTTAAATCACCAAAGTCTCATCGTATTTATACTGACGCCTTCCTAATATTTTTTAAAACTTAGTCCCGCACTAGGACTTATTCCTGTGTCGTGGGTACGTTAACAAACATAAAAAATCACATACACAAATACCCAGACCGGAACAAATAATTGTGGATCACACAAAGATTCCCGTGCGGGAATCGAACCCGCGACTATTAAACACAGCGGCGGAGCGGCTTAAGCTCTTAATCACTGCGCTTAATCAATAAAAAATCCACAATTAACCAAAAATTTAGGTCTTTCAAACTATTTAATAGTACTTAGTAAAGGACTCTCTTAGAATCTTATTTAGTGTTTTTTTTTAAATGTAGCCTTACATTCGGAATTATTCCTGTGTCGTGGGTGCGTTTACAAACATGAAATTCATTAACACATACACACAGATCAAAAAAAAACATTTGTGGGTCACACAAAGATTTGTCCCGGGGATTCGAACCAGTGACTACTCAATGCAGTGGCCGGAGCAGCTTAAACTCTTAACTACTGGACTAAGCCGTCTGTCTAAGAACAGTGCGGTCTTGTTAAGATACTAAAGTGTCTATCAATCTATCTATCTATATCATTAAGCCAGATCCCTTGCGGGGTAGGCAGAGAGTACAGAGTTCCAACAGGTTCGTTACTTACATACCTATCTGGCTTCCTCCACTAATGTGTTATAGGGCTTATATTTACTCCATCCATATTTTTTATTCACTTCAAGAAATCCACAATAAAAACAATCAATAGAATCTCCTCAACTACTTAGTTGGAGCTAGTAACGGGCTCTCTTACAATCTGGCGAATCACACATATCTACACGTCCGCAGTATCTCTATATCACTCTGCCGATGCCAAATGGCGAGCGAACCGTGAATGTTAACACAACTAAACGACGCGGGGAATGGATGTCGATCAAACATCAGAATACGCCGAAAGATGGATGTCTTTTTGATGGGAATGTTTAGCAGGTGCGCGAGCAAATGAATTGATTTGTATGAGAATGAGGCTTTTGTATGGGTAATAAATTTGTGTGATGTGTGAGGAAGTGTAAGTACATTGACTCTTGGGACCAATTCCAATCCTAACATTGATGTACCTACTATATGTAATTTAATCATAATTTAACAATAAACAGTCATGATCAATAATATATAAGCATTAAATAATAATAATAAGCACTTTAAGATTCCGCAGTTACGAAATAATTTGTTTAAAGATATTTAGGAATAACAATGACATATAAACGTCAATCGCCTCAGTTTTTCCCGTGTCCATGAGCATAGGCATCCAATGGATCCAAATACACGGATTCAAGTGGTGGAAAAAGTAAAAAAACACTAAAAAGGAAAAATAACATTAGGATTCATCAATGGAGACATCCAATAGACCCAAGTGGACGTCGCGGCTGTAAAGCACGAGAAATATTCGAAACGAAACAAACAAAAATATAACGCGGTTAAATCGCTTTTTATGTTTAATATTTTTCATGTATTGTGTACATAAGCGATATTTTGAAGTGGCTGGTGGTCTTGTATACAAGGTGTAACATAATTAACGCAAGACCTAAATGTAGTTGGTTTCAAATCGACAAATGAATCGATACCATCTATTTTTAATAAAAGTTGCATTTTTTTTAAATTATCAAAAACTACTGTAACTCATTCTTTTTCTTCTTCTTCTGGTGCTTCTCCAACTAGTGAAGGTTGACTGTCAATTTTTGGAATTGGTAAGAGCGATTTGGAAGAGCTGTACCGCGCTAGCAATTCCCGTCCACTCCCGGATGTTACGGAGCCACGATTTCTTTCTGCGACCCACACGCCTTTTACCGGCAACTTTGCCCATTGCCAATCACCTGTAAAATATCATATCTATCGTGCCTGAGCACGTGGCCGAGGTATGCAGTTTTTCGTATTTTTATGAGGGTCACACTTATGACCTTTCCTCTTGAAGTTCCCGTTCTTGATTGGCTTGTCGCAGAACTTCTTGGTTGGTGACTTTTGAATCCAACTTATTCTCAGCATCCGCCTGTATGTCTACAATTTGAATGCTTCAATATGTTTTCTGAGGTTTTCCTAAGTTACTCATTCAGTCCGCTGTATTAAACAAAAAAAATCTTTATTCAAAGCAATACGGCTATTTTGAATTCATTTCTAATAGATATACCTCAATATGCACACAAAAGTACAGGTTTCAAAAGTACAGCGAATAAGAGCCCTGTTGGAACTCTGTTCTCTCTGACTACCCCGCAAGGAACCAGTGTGATGATATAGATAGATAGAACCTAATACTTACATAATTTGACTAAACGTCTCATACAAATATTTGATTATTTCATAATCCTTAAAACGATGCGATCAATACAAATAATGCATTATAATGTTGTTACGTCACTTCCTTGTAATCGGTGCGCGGGCGCAGCTTTCGTTGGCATTCGGCGCGCGCGCGTCGCGCTGACTTGTCAATCTGGAGGAGAATTACGTGCGAGAATCGCCAAATAAGGCGTCAATTTGTTTTCATTTAATGAAACTGCTATTTTATTTTACATGTGATATTTCACTAGCAATGATTTTTAATTCTCTTATGGCCAGTCCCAATACTAATTAACAGATGAATTTGCTTATCGTCAGTACTATTTTGACAGATTTTCCATGTTCACCAACATTATAAAGAGGAAAGAGTTGTTTGTTTGTGTAATCGATAAACTCTGAAACTACTAAACCCATTTTAATAATTCTTAGACCAATAAAAAGCTACATTGAGCAGAAGTAACATAGACCCGGTAAGTGGCGATGCTGTCGATGGGGTGCAAAGCCGCAGGTAACTGTTAGTATCATCATCAGCCCGTGTCAGTCCACTGCTGGACGTAGGCCTCTCCCATGGCACGCCACTGAGCTCGATCTTCAGCTCTCCTTCTCCAATCCCTGCCCGCTGCCTTACGAATATCGTCGCCCCACCTAGCTACAGGGCGCCCTATACTACGTTTGCCGACACCCGGTCTCCACTCAAGAAAAAGTCTGCCCTAACGGCCATCGGTTCTGCGGCATATGTGTCCTGCCCACTGCCACTTCAGCTTGCTAATTCGCTGAGCTATGTCGGTAACCTTGGTTCTCTGATGAATAACTTCATTCAGGATTGGATCCCTAAGAGAAACTCCGAGCATAGCTCTTTCCATAGCTCGCTGAGCGACCTTGAACTGGTGGACAAGTGACTGGCCACGTTTCGGCTCCGTATGTCATTACAGGTAGGACGCACTGATTAAAAACTTTAGTTTTTAGGCATTGGGGTATGGGCGATAAGAAGACTCGACGGAGTTTTCCAAATGCTGCCCAGCCCAGCTGTATCCGTCTCTTAACTTCCTTGTCGAAGTTGTGTTTACCTAGTTCGAGCAACTGCCCTAGGTATACGTACTCAGAGACAACTTGGAGGGAGGCTCCGTTTACGGCGATCGGTCCCGGGTCAACATGCTTGTGTTTATAACTTTAGTTTTATCCAAGTTTATCCGGAGACCGATTCGCTGAGACGAATTAGCAAGGCTGTCCAGCATCTGTTGTAGGTCTTGCAACGTTTAAGCCATGATGACGATGTCATCTGCAAATCGCAGGTGAGTGATGTATGCGCCATTTATATTGATGCCGCGACCTTTCCAGTCCAGCGTCTTGAACATATCCTCCAGTACATTGGTGAATAGTTTTGGTGATATGACATCACCTTGGCGCACTCCGCGGCGCAGGTGGATATGTTCAGTCCGCTGGTTCTGTACTTGAATGGTCATCGTTGCGGCTTCAAAAAGGCATCTCATCACCTCGATGTATCGCCAATCAACTTGGCATTGTTGCAAGGAGTCCAGAACTGACCAGGTTTCGACACTGACACTGTTAGTATAAGATAACAAAAATCTAATAATTCTACAATCATTCTACAGGAATTGCTTTAAAAGCACCGTAAGAAGTAGTATCAAGTAGTGTTGCACTTTCAAATGTTTGCTACTTTAGTGAAAAATGAATTATGATCGATCTGCTAAATGGTGACATCCGAATAAAATGCGATTTCATTTCAAGTGTGATTTTAGCAGCCATCGTGTAGACAACTAGGAACCCTATGCACCGCTACAAAGTTGCGACTCTCCATACATGTCTAGAGCGTAATATTAGAGTTCGCACGACGCGTGTCATATGTAGATGCCCCGACATCAACCCTGTGGGGTTGAATAGTCCCGCTAGACACAACATTCATTTGGCTGGAAGATTTTTTCAAATCCTGCCCCAACTTTCCTGCCACAGTAGCAGGTGCGAAAAATTAAAAAATAACTTCATAAGTTTTTTACGTTACCTGTATTTTTTCCTTGCCTAGTTAATAGTGTCGGTTTAGTTGTTTAGATCATTTTTAGACTTTTTTCTGCGACCCATTCGCCTTTTACCGGCAAGTTTGCCCATCATAATGGCCTGTAGAAGATGATAAATGATGTAAATAAACACCGACACGTCTATATTCCCTCATTTCGGGTGGTAGGTGTGTACAACTGATCACCAACGAATGCTGAGGCTATTTCCATTATGCCAGGCACTATTCCAGGCTGCAGACTGCTACTGAAAAAAAACAATAGAAAAATCGAACAACACATTGCTTTTTATTTTATTAATAGGCTACCCTGTTTTTTATTGACTTATACTATCATTGGCATAATTGAGACCAACAATTTGTTTTATCCAAAACACATCGAATTTAACTTTTTTCCCCTCACTTGGCAAGGCCATTCTTTGTCCTTTCGATAAGATACCATAATAGTCTTGAACAAAAAAATGATGCTCAAAAATTGGAAAGACCCTCTAGGACTTATAATGTTATCAAGATATATCTCTTGGGGGACAGTTTGGTAAGCCAATTGTACCTACAGATATTGCCCTGATTTGGCTTCGCAGCTTTATCACCAACAAATATCATCATTTTTCCATTAAATTTGACAGAACATTAATATAAACTTAAATTTTCCTTATAAAACGGTCCATCTATTAGTAGAAACCGAATAAGAATGCGTGTTGTAGTGTTTAAGATTGACATGCATAGAAAAGAAGCAGTGGGTGACGGAAATTTATATAATAACTAGTATAGATGATGTCTTACATACCTATATACACTCACACCTTTATCCCACTGGGGTAGGCAGAGACTACAGTTGGCCACATACTACAAATCTGACACACTTCTTTCGCTTCATCTAGATACTGTCTTATTTTTGTAATAATCACAAATAAATCAGTATCGAGTAACCTTTGTTACGGTAACTAACTGATGGAATTTCAAAGACAATGACGAACTCAGTCACATCGGAAATGTAACACACTGCGCTTCCTTTTCATCGCAGAAAAACCAAGAACACGAACTGTTCTCATAAAATGCCAAACTTTATCTTTCAACCGCTTTTGAACTAGTTGTTATTTTATAATTTGTTATGAGACTACACAGGAAACTAAACGTATCCCCCCGTTTAAGAAATGTTGTATCTAGTTATGCGCTCGTAGTGCTGGAATATCGCAGAGATTGTATCACCAAGTTTGGCAGTGTTCACTTCCTTCCCTCACTCGGGTCACTTCGTTTCCTCTAGTATGGTCGAGGAGAGTTATGGCTGTTTCGATTGTCATACTCGTGAATGGGTGCTGCTTGTAGGGACTGGCCCGGCCCGAATCCTTTAGACACTCTTAAGACAAACCATGATTGGTCTCATATCGCGGTCGTAAGGCATCGCACAGGAGCTAGATCTAAAGTATGCAATTATAACCTTAATATTGTACTCATTACTAATTTTTAAAGCACTTAGCCTACATTTGCAGTATGAATAAAAAGTTTACAAAATATGCAGAAAAATTAAATCATTTTAAAATGTCGTCATTAATAAGGCACAGAGAATTGTCAGCTTTGGTTTTTCTAAAAAAACTTGTAACATGTGCCATGAATTGTTCTGACTTGCTTTCTAAAGTATCATTATATGTGCCGCGAAATCTGCCTAGACGTTTTAATAAAAAACTGTTTATCTATCTATCTATCTATAACCTCACGCCAGATCCCTTGCAGGGTAGGCCGAGAGTACAGAGTTCCAACAGGTTCTTTCCTTACATACCTCTCTGGCTTCCTCGACTCTCATAGTTCGTCTCATACACGCTCGCCGGTTACGGAGACTCTTGACTTTTCCATCAGATAAGACTCGGTTTATAAAAACTGTTTAACTTACCCAAAAGCCACACTAATTTGAAACTGCATTCTCCTTTACACAGAATGTATACATTGTACAAAGAACACGAAAAGAACATAGATTTAAATGTAACATCAATACCACTAATAAAAAGAGTTGTACCTACTAAGGATAACAAAATGATATGGCTTTAATGTGTTCTCGCTTCTTTGTCTTTGAATTTTATTTGTAAATTCCTTTTTTTTTGTTTTTCCATATTTATTGTTTATTTTTTGTTTCACTTTTTGTTTAAATATTAACCTTGTATTATTTTTAACATTTTTTATTTTACTTTGAGTGTCGTCTGTGGACTAATTTTTAGTGCATGCTGTGCTCTTCTTTAAGTAATGGGGCATTTAGGTTTAAGTTGAAAATGTATTATTATTAATATATTATTCGTAAAGTCATTGTTTAAAGGCAAATAAATATACAAATAACTTATGATAAAAAAATGGAAAAAATAAGAGAATTAAATAAAAAAGACAAGCTCGCTGAGTTTCTCGCTGGATTTTCTCAGTGGAGGCCGCGTTACGATTCGGTAATAGCTTAGTAGTTAGATTAAAAAAAAGGTACACTGACAATTTGAAAGTTACGCAAAGGTTTATGCAAAATAAATTACTTGAGTTTGAGTTCGGCTCTGTCAGTCTGAGATAGGTAGATAATCTTTTATGAAATTTGAATTTTCAAGTGTTTCTCGTGCTTCTGAAGGCAGGCAATAATGTGACAGCAATGTGTCCCATTATGCGGTTGCCATTAAGCCAAGCTGAAAGCCTCAGGGGCGGCTTTAATAAGTTCTCACAGCAGGAATTCACGAGGTGGAATATGACCTTTTCTCTCCCACCTCGATTGGCGAGAGAAGGCCTTAGCCCAGAAGTGGGATAGAATATATTGATTTAAATGAATTATGATAGTCGTCAGTCAAGTTTTTATTCAAAATGGTATATTTCAAACTTCTATTTATCGATCTATATCATCACGCCAGATCCCTTGCAGGGTAGGCAGAGAGTACAGAGTTCCAACAGGTTCTTTCTTTACATACCTCTCTGGCTTCCTCCACTCTCATAGTTCAAACTTGTCATTTTCATACCGATAGTACACCAGCAAGTATCAAATTCGTGGTCTCTTAACAACCTTCACCCACCAAACTCAGGACAAAAAGAGTTTAAATAGATGACCTTCCTATCTTTGCCCTAACAAGTCAAACCACATAAGATAGCAGGAACCGCAGACAACATAGTAAACCTCATAGCGCGTACGCAACACTGTACAGATAACAAGTGGTTGTGTACTTGTGTTGTAACCGCTGTTTGGCCAGCGAAATGCACAGCAGCGCTCCGCGGCGCACCACAATCACAACGGCATTCGTCCCGAGCGGACGCTTCGCGCCTCTTTTTGACAGCTGTCACGTTCGGGTTTCGTAACCGCGAGTGCATTAAAAAAATATATTTTGAAAAATTGAACATTCATTTTCTTTCGTGTTTTTATTTTCACATTTTGTTTTACCGAGTTTCAGGTGAGTTTGTTTTGTTTGTTTCTGCTTGTGTAATATTAAGTTAGCGTCCTTGTGAAATAATTGACGTTATCAATTAAATTTGAAGTGAAGGTATTTTGTTAATTCATGAGTTGTGTATAACTTTATTTCTTCTGTTTTCTTAATATTTTATTCTTTATTCTTCATATTTTACTCATTGTTTTACATGTCTTTGACTTTATTTGATATTATTTTGAAGAATTAGAGAAAGTATTTTTACAATAACATGAAGTCCGCTTTGTACTTCTGTAACTTTCTGTTGTTACTTTAAACACAAAAAAGGCTTCTGGATGTGTATGCGCAACATGCACACAAAAAAAATAAATAAAAACCCAGACCACTACACAAATATATCCCCAAAATCCTTGTGCTTACAAATAAAAATATCCTTTTTGCACTAAATCCGCCATATTTTAATAAAAAAGTCGTACATGAACAGCAAATGTTGACTTATGTAAGACTCACACAGTGCAACCGGCACCTACAGACAGATACAAACAAACATAACTACACACGGCGAGTGAGTGGGCAGTACCTCACGGCGTGACCTCAGGCCTCACGAAAGATCTCTACACAATACCAGCTTAGACTAAACACTAAGTTAAAACTTTGCGCGGTTACTCTCTAGTATAAATTATTATAAATTGTAAAATCGCATCGATTTTTACTGTAATGGTGTTTCATTCGGGTCTAAATAATATTTTTGGGGATATATATATAGATTTCCACCATGGTAAGTCCCGTCAACCAGGGTAGAAAATCGATGGCATGAAGTGTTGATCTTCTAAAAGTCTCGAAGTACATTTAATTAATAAAAAATTTATTGTTGTCGTGTTGTGGTATAGAAACCAGTTTAAATTTTAATATTTTGTATGTTTGTCGCTCAAAGGTTTGATGGCAGAGACCTCAATTTAGAATTATGCTCGCCTTTGTTACAATTTTTTTATAATCCTCTCTATGTGTATGATAAAGAATGAATTATGATCCTTCAAAATATATTTGGTGAAGTTTTTATTACACAACGCGACTCACCATCGGCGTCAGTGATTTTAATGATATATGTAGAGTCCTCATTGAAACAATCGTGAAATAATTCTTTAGTAACTAACATTTCTCTTGAAATAAAACAATTTTTCGGATTTTATCGCGGTTTATTTTTGATTTTTAAGCTCCTGACGTTTCGAGTGCTTTGTAGCACCTCACGTCACGGGAAGGACTGAGGTGTTAGACGTTTAAAAGGCATAGTTGTTCCCAGGTACCCTCCAACTTCTTAATTATGTTTGTTGGTCCGATCTACGCAGAATGAGCTCACGGGGTCTTGCGGTGTTATACTTGGTTTTAGATTTAATTATATTAATTACCGGATCCCAAGTCAATGAAAGTACCCAGTCGTCTTCTCTAGGGTTCGCGAGGCTATTGAAATTAGAAAAAACATCCTAATTTCATAATTGCTTAATTTAGAAACCGTAACGGTTAGTTTTCGTATCGGCGGTTGGTGAACGTAGATTTGTGACCACTGCGAAACTTATCAAGCCTTATGGGTGGCTTGATAAGTTTCGCAGTGGTCAGGTCCAGGTTGCATTAACGACTACCTTCTGAACCGGTAACCAGGACCTACAGTTTAAGGCATCTTCGGAAGCACGGTTGACTTTCCAAGTGGTAGAGTTTTAGAGTATATATGGTTTACATGATTAAAATATATTCAGATTCTGACTCACGTAGAGAGGCTTAAAAATAGCAATGCCTCAAACGGTAGCACCACCAGACTGAGCGGACCGAACGCTGTTTTATCTTAGTGATCGCTAAGAACAACGGCGTCCCACAGCACTATCACCAAAACGATGTCTCAATAAAATGTTAAAAACTCCGATAAAGTTAATTTTATTACAAACAAAGGTGTCTTTATCAGTTTAACTGCTGCACCGCAAGTCGGAATATTAAATCGATATTGCATGTTAATTGACTAGGACACCAATCAACTGTATCAATATTTGATAATAAACTGAGCTAATGAATTCCGCTCGAACGTTGCACATTTCTGTGATATAAGTGAATGTTTAAAACATGTAAAGTCTCACTGTAATTCTGGAATTCGTCTGAATATAGGCTGAATAGCAATACTGTTCCTATGCGCAAAATAAATGCTAGCTAGCCTTTTGTGCGCCCTGTCGAGCTCCAGCGATTTGATACCATTTTAAATCCTAAAAACTAAACGTGAAAGTTTGTGAGGATGGAATTGTTACTCTTTTAAGTAGTTTAAGTTTAGTGGCAATGCAATGATATGGTACCATGGAGATGGTCTGATGATGGAGTCGGAAGGTGGCCATAGGAACGTGTGATGTTACAACGTAACTTCCTCGTGTTTAGGCTTCTTAGATTGGTCTTAATAAGTATTATACTACCAGATGGTGTTTAGGATCTGATCATGAACCCGAAAGATGGCTAATGGAACCACCCAACTATTCAATATAACCCCGACGTGTTCGCGCTCGTTGGATTTATATTGACGAGTACTTTACACCCGGATGGTGTCCAAGTTCAGAGCTTGGACACCATTCCGGCTCCATGATGGAGCCGAAAGGAACTCTTCAAGTACGCAAGATATCATCGTTGTGTTCTTGCTATAAAAGCTTGTTTTTAAAAGATCTTTTTATGTTGAAATTAATTATCCATGATCCTACACTAAATGGTAATTCTTTATGAAAAGTCAAGAAAAAAATAGTGATTATTACGATTTTACCATCAATTTGGAATGTTATTCCTGTTGAGAAGAATGGCGTGAAACTACGATTACTATTTAAAAATAGGAGTTTTATATTGCTTTGTCGTCATCGGTATCTTTATTTTATTATTCTTTCTGGCATTTTTTTTGGTTACATTTCCACGACTATCGATTCATAGCCATTTCGCGCCACGAAGAACCAGCAAAGGAGTCAAATCGTCACGCCACCTTTTCCTAGGTCATTTTATCATTAAAACAAAAAAAAATATTGACTATCGGCTGCCTACCAGACGTCAACCCTTTCTGGAATAGCAGTAAACCTATAGATTGGGGCTATGGATCTCATAGATGCTGCCATTACGAAGAGTGTAGTCCTGCTTCCGACAACATTCCAGCCCAAATGAATTATCCTTTGATATTGCACCAGAGTATTCTTTTGGAAATTAACGCTATTTCAGCATTATTTGCCTAATCAAGTTCGCCTTAAGACCAGCTGTTAGTCCAGTTCAGCGTGGGAAAACTATATTTTCACTTAGTCCCTAAACTTAAAGCAACTATGGAATGGCCACGACACAATTCTTCAAACCATAAACCCAGTACTTCCGGCCCGATAACCACAACCTAATAACAACTGCAGTCATAAAAACCTGGTTAGATTAAAATTAATTGGTATCATATAAAAATGGTGCAATTTAGATAGCTGTTAAAAAGAACGATTTATATTTCAATTTTATAGATAATTTGATTTTTATTATATCCTGACAACTAGGCTAAGATATCCAAGAGCTGGTTACAAACCTTGTCATGATCATCATCTCAGCCTATACTAGTCCACTGCTGAACATAAACCTCCCCAATCGCTTTCCAGCACAACCGGTCCGATGCCACCTGCATCCAACGACTTCCTGCGGTCTTCATAAGTCTTGATAATATTTTATCCATCTATATCATCACGCCAGGTCCCTTGCGGGGTAGACGGAGAATACAGAGTTCCAACAGGTTCTTATTCTCATTGATAATATTTGACAAGCTATTTAGGCTACAGAACGTGCCAAAGAAATAGACATACATTTAGTAGAAAAACATAACCCTCCTACTAGGGCGGTCGAGTAAAAAAGGTTTTATGAATACCAACATTGCCCGTAAATGTTTAGTAAGATAGTAGAAGCCTTACATACATAGTAAAAATCTAAAAGGATTATCTGTTTATTTTTACTCGAAGAGTTGTGAAAATTTGAGTTTTCATACACGGTTCTGTTATCTAAAACGAGTTTTTCGTACTAACCATATTTTTGCTATTTGACGTTGTTGATCCTTTTTGACAAAATGATACTCCGTTCGCCTTTAACATAATATATTTTCAAAGCTTTATGTAAATTTTTCGTATAGTTTGGAAAATATAATGCATCTATGTATATGTTAAAGCTACCAGACTCTACCTTACAAGAGTCTCTACATATTAAATTTTTGCTAGTTACTAAGTCTTAAATAAAATAGCACAGGACACGACACCGTCCTAATAGCCCCGCAATCTCAAATTTACCATACTACAACACATACTTACCATAGGCTAAAACATACGATGACATCATAACTATAATGATCTTTAGAGCCATATTCCACTTGGCCTTACAATAAATTAAAGAAGTTTTCACAGATTTCAGAATGTTACTTTGGTTTCCGTAACCGGCGAGCGTGTAGGAGACGAACTATGAGAGTGGAAGAAGACAAAGATGTCTGTAAGGAAAGAACCTGTTGGAACTCTGTACTCTCTGCCTACCCCGCAAGGGATCTGGCGTTATGATAGAGACGTATATAGATTCTCAGAGATTTAACAACGCATCCTAGGCGTCGTCGGCGAGATCTGTCGGGGAGGAGATGATTGCGGCTTCGGAGCCGATCCGATGTTAGCTCATTGTTTCAAATTAAACCAAATTGGCGGCGGCAATCACGGGCAATAACGCCTCGATACTGCACGCGATGATAGCCGAAATCTTGACGCGTTGTTAGCTGTTATCAAGATATGTTGGTATATAAGAAAATGTAGATTAAAATACCCATATACAACGAGTAACTTAAATGGCGTAAGACCTCAGACACGAGACATTTTTGCTTTACAAATTCAATACAGTTTCAGTTTAGAAGTGTCCGTTAACATTTTTCTTAAGAACTTTCAACGGTGTCCAATTAACAACAAAATCTGAAGTATTCGTGTATAATGTGAAGAAGCTCAATTGAAATCGCTGTATTGCTTTTAGTTATGGTTAAACATATTCAATACTGCGGGCCGGGGAACGCTTGGAGTGAATAATGGTAAGTTTGACTAATTTAAGTATTTAAAAAATATAGTATATATTTACAATTGTTGAAAACGATTCAGTTCCCAATATTTTACATGTCTGACTGTCTCATCTATCACTTTGAGACTAAAATACCTTTGTAAAACGAAGGTGCACTATCTACAGTGGATTATAGATTTTCCCAACTGTGCCTCCCCCCACCTGCGATACAACCAAATGGCCTTTAATAGCCTTTTTAATTACATAATCAAAATAATACGATACTTTAATCGGCCACAATATGGTAGAATTGATAGGTGTCTATGTGTTGTAAATCTTGGCATATATAACTATTGATAAACGTCTTTGCATTATCCCCGAACTGATAAAAACGGATTACTGATAATACACGTTGTCAACGTCAGCGATATATGGGCTACTGAATACACCTCTGCCACTCCCGCTTGGGGAATATAATATAGGCGTGACAATAATTATTTTTTTCACAAGTTTTTTAAGTTTTCACTTTTTATTCATGTTAGTTGTTATTTTTTTTTGTTTTTATTGGGATTATGAGTAGCATTGATAATTTATGGTGATGGTAAAGGGTGGCCTAAGGTTCGAATCTCGGCTTGTACCATTGGGTTTCTCGAATCTTTGTGTGATTGTCCCATGCTAAGGGTGAAGAAAGACTTCGCGAGGAAACCCATACTTGTGAGGGAACCTAATATTTTTTCGAAAACCTTGCCAAATAATGTGCTCAAAGAATAGCGATAGGATCGGTGAAATGTCTTCTACATTTACTTTATTTAGTTATAGTAATGAACAGTTTCGTTTTTGGTAGAATGGTTATCAACATTTTGAATTAATCTGATTATTCTTTTCACCCAGTATAAAATGACTCGCCAATAGCGGTATGATTGTGAGTGCGGTTTTTGGTTAAACGACAAGTATGTAAACAAACAGTCAAACTAGTACAAGTATATAGGTCACTCGGGGTCAAGCCGCGAGGTCTAACAACACAGGCGTACCCTAGCATCCGCAGATTCCGGTCCGGAGAACCAGTCCGCACACCACATACCTAGATTCCTATAGAAATATCTAGACGAAATACGTAAAATGTAATGGTACAAAACTCTTATTCTTGCGGTAATAAGTTTGATTTTGAAATTGTTAAGGATTAAGTTCTTAGATTTACGCGAATATTACACATGAAATGATTTCTTTTTGTTTTAATTACGGTTTGTTTTATTAACTCTTTGCACTGTTGTACAGACGTAAGCCTGATGAGACTTCTCATCGATCATTTATTAACTCCTTGGGGATATATTTTCAAAAATTCTTTCTTGTTGATTATCTACATTATATAGGAACCTCTTATGCAAATTTTCATGCATATAGACCCATTGGTTTAAGCTGTGCGTTGTCTGACAGTCATTTAATGTTATGGAGATAAATTTTATTCTCTCCGTGCTAGAGTTTTATTAAGTAAATGACAATAGGCTCGCCCCTTATTACATTGGGATCTGTCATTGTCAGCGATTTGTGGGGGTACATAATACTTCTCTACCAATCCCGTTTATTTTTGTATAAACGAAGCTCCACAATAAGATTAATTTCTGTATCGTGGGTGCGTTTACAAACATGAAATTTACATGAGTGTTTACTCGGACTCGAAATTAACATTTGTGGGTCACTCAAAGATTTGTCTCGTGCGGGGATCGTACCTGAGACAAATAGGTATAGGCGCGAAGGTGCTTTCTCTCTCTGTCTCTGTCATCACGCCGGAGCCCTTGCAGAGCGTACCGAGTTCCAAGCGGCGATAGTTCAATTATTTTTATTGATTTTTCTGGGTTTGGATCACATAGTCACCAAATGTCCTTACTCGCAATCGTCACGTTACGCTGTTTTAATGTTATCGCATGTTTTAAGTAACTTAGCACCTATCGGTCACGCCGTGAAGATACGCCACATTACCATTCGTCACAGACACGCTGTTTAAATAACAAGAAATAAAAAATTATTTAACTAAAAACGATTTTTTTAATTATATGAAGTTTTAAAAACGAACTCCTGAAGTGCATGCTATCCACACTAATATAATAATAAGGAAAAAATTGTATTTTCGTATGTTTGTAACGAATAAACTCAAAAACTACTGGACCGATTTTAATGATTCTTTCACCATTAGAAAGTTACGTTATCCAGAAGTAACATAGGCTATAAAACATGGACCCGGTAGGTGGCGCTGTTGTCGACCGGGTACGAAGTGGCGGAAACTGCTCGTATAATATAAATAAATAGTAAGGTTTCTAGTCCAATATAGTTATTGGCTCGCCCCCTATTACATGGGACTTAAAATCGTCTGCGAAAAGTGGGTGTACACAGTACACTTTTGTCATCCCGATTTGGGAATATAGGCGTGACGGCCTAGTCCAAGGTTTCTATTAAACAGCTGAATATCTTGTCGATACTAGTTGTCGAATAAAGAAATCATATCGAAATCGAGTCATCCATTCGGAGTTACGGTTGCGACATACAGACAAAATGATTTTTGAAACATAGAGATCCTTGAAAAAGGAAATACTACAATCGGTCACCCACCCATCTTAGGCCAACCGAGCTGAACGTTGCTTAACCTTAGTAATAGCTAAGAACTCCACAGCGCTACAGTATGCCTCTTTCAGATCAAATTAAATTTCATTACAAATACTTCTCAAACCTGTTGTAAGTCTGCACTCTCTGCCTACCCCGCAAGGGGTCTAGCCTGATGATATAAATAGAGCTAGATGGTCCTCAAACCAGGCGATTGCCTGTATCTTAAGAGGTAATATTTACTGGGCCCTTATTCGTCAGAATTCATATAGGCCCTAATACGTCCATTTCTTTCCACTGGTGATAGAAACTGGTTTATAAAGTAGGGTATTAGTACCTCATAGTGTAAGAACCCTGCTAGGAATAAAAATTTCCAAAAAATACCCAAAAATATTCAATTTTCACGCAAGTTAATTTTTCAATCTAAAAAAGGTCGCCGCTCGCTAAGTGTGTTACCCAATCGGCCTTCACCATCTGATAGCGAGAACTACACCACTTTTCGATTACGCAGTCCATTGAAGGGCGGCAAGGGTCATTGAGGCGTACCACTCGAATAAAACTGGTAATAGAGTTAAAAGTAGCTGTAATTATCGCAATTTCGCAAAAGTTAGTAGATCTATTTCGCAATGTACCTGGTGGTTGCTGTATGAGATTAAAATGAGTGCTGATTAATGCAATTGAGGGTAAATTGTACTCGAATATCTTGATGTTTCGACGTGGTGTGGCAAGTCGAAAATTTACCATAGAGACTTGTGTGTGTGTGAATGATCTACGCTGTTGGCCGCGGCGCCTTTACAGCTTCGCCGGACAAGAGAGCGAGCGTGCAACCACTACGCTCGAGCCATCCATAGAGACAATGTTTTATTAATAATCACACCAATAAGTCAAACATGAATGAACGTACAGAAACAAATATGAATGAAATCCTTATGGGACTGTTCCCACACGGATATTTTTTCCCGCGAACAAATTCGGAACTAACGCTGCCATCAAGTGAATTTTTTTTTTTTTTTAAACGTTGCCCCACACTAGGATTAATTCCTGTGTCGTGGGTGCGTTTACAAACATGAAAATTCACATACACAAATACCCAGACCGGAACAAATAATTGTGGATCACACAAAGATTTGTCCCGTGCGGGAATCGAACCCGCGACTATTAGACACAGTGGGCGGGGCGGGCTAAGCCCTTAACCACTGCGCTAAATCGTCGTCACTTCACGACAGTAGCAGAGTTGCCGTTTAGTATGAAATTTACCCAACCCCTCTTTAAATTGAAATATTTTCTTGGAAATAGGAATATTTCACACCAATGCCCTGTCAATGTCATCCTCGGACCAAAATATCTTTGTCGCGCTATATGTATTTTGTCTTGTAAAGTTATCATTTTCAAAAGCGCTTATATAAAACTAAACATATTATACTTCTATCTATCTCTATCATCACGCCAGATCCCTTGCGGGGTAGCCAGAGAGAATAGAGTTCCAACAGGTTCTTTCTTTACATAAATTATAGTGTACTAAACAGTTTATTATACACAATCTTTGCTGTCACTGTTACTGAAATCGTGATAAGACACTAGAAGTCGTATCGCCGCGCGACCTTGTCGCACATGTGAAAAAATCATCACTAATACGCATTATGTGATTCAGTGCTGCGTGGACAATTTTTTGTGATATATAAAATGGTGTTTTGCAGCATTCCATTTAATTTCCAATAGGGAAAATCCTCCAAAATTTTAACAATACTTATAAGGGTATTACAATTCATCCGAAAGTATTTTTATAGCAATAAATTAATATATAATAAGACTGTCTTTATTTCAAACTGTGTATGTGTAACGGTGACGACAGTGGTTTCAGAAGAAGTCGTGAGCTATTTCATTCCTAATGGCTTATTTTTGCGATTCCTTTGGAATACCAGTCAACCATTCGCTAAACCCGCCACCCTCTGCGCCGCTCGTCATCTGCTCGCAAGACCTCTGCAGTTCATCACCTCCTGCGTTGGCGACCACCATCCACGTCACCCGTCACTTGACCACGAGTCCCGTCAACCGTCAGTATAATTGTCAACCGTCTGCGTCTCCTGTCTTAAGTAGGCGTGACCCAATATCCAGATGCATTCCCGTCATTTTTTCACATCACCCATTAACCGTCCGCTAATACCATCAACCGTCCATTTCGTCCGTCATCAGCCCGAAGGACCCGTCATTCGTCAGATCACCGTCAACTGTCCCAGAGACCCGTCATTATTCCGCCTGATTTATCAACCGCGTGCGTTGCCGTCATCTATCCGCAAGATCCTCAGAGTAAGGACTAAGCGTGATCTGTGAACCATCTGCGTTGCCGTCAACAGTCCGCGTCGCCCGTCGTTAGTCCGCAGGACCCGTCAATCACCTGCGGTGCCGTCAACAGTCACCTATTTTACAAATCCCAAAATTATACCGTTTTCCCCTCAATTATCACCAGTTTAGTGTCGGTACCGTGACAATAGCAGTGTTAGTCATTTCGGAAGACACAAAGCGTTCTGTCGGTGCCGTGGCGGATTCACCGTGAAACATCCGTGTATGGACAACGACGTTATTGTCAGTTTTATTTCAGAAGTCCGTTTGTATTAAAGTAATATTTGTAAATGTCTAATTCAGTAATCTCAGTTCCTTCGCGTTGATACGTGAGTTTAGTCTAATTTATGCGTTTACAAACAAATGTTACATGTATATAAACTTAGTCATACAAGTTGAAAATCATTCCCTAATAAGGGCTTGGTTCAGTGGTTAGGAGCTTATACCACTCCGTCCACTGGGCCAAGTACTCGCGAGTTCGATTTTCGCACGGGACAAATCTTTGTGTGAACTACAAATATTTGTTTGGATCTGAGTGTTTGTGTATATGAATTTCAAGGTTGTTAACACACTCATGATACAGGAATAATTCCTAATGTGGAACTACGTCTTGCAAAAATCTAAACTAAAACCATTCTACCGGTACCGATTCTATCAAACAAAAGTCGCGTTGAAATCGTTGCATCCGTTTTAAAGCTACAACGTCGCAGGCTCACAGACGAATACATACAAAAGATACCTATAAATAACAGTTCTCGTTTTAATTGACGATATTTTTTAAAGTACGAAAAGGTAGCGTTATTTAAACCTGTATTCATATAAATATTTTTTTATAAGTTCATTAGTCTTGTCCCTGATGGAATTTCCCGTTGGTAATTTTGAACCTTCTACGGCAGTGAGTTATCAAAGATAATTTTCTTAATGCTCATTCACCTATATGATTATAAGGAACTCCCGTGCGAAATTAATGTTTACCGGTACAAGCTACACGTTGTTTTTTAGTCAGCGTTAGTTTTTTATTTAAAAAAAAAACGTAGCCCCACTGAGAATTATTACTGGATCGTGGGTGCGTTTACAAACATGTAATTTACGTACACAAACACCCAGATCGAAACAAACATTTGTGGGTCACATAAAGATTTGTTCCGTGCGGGAATCGAACCCGCGACTACTCGATCAATTGGGTGGAGTGACACTTAACCACTGAACCAACGTTTAGTTATAAAGCAAGTTTTAATAAGTAGATTAGGAGTCCAAATGTCATAGACAGAGGTTCGCCCTATGCTCATAGATAGCTTAAACAAACAGACAAGTGTTTACATTCGCGAGGCAAGCGAACCCGCGGGCCATAGTAAACATCCGAGCGGAGGCGGACGGACACACCAGCGCGCGTTTACAAAATATTCGCTCCTGACGGATACTGGCGCGCAAATATTATGGAATATCTCGCGACACACGGATTTAGTTTAGAAACAAGATACCTATACCAACTGCACTATATTATAGCAGTGATAACACGGTGACAATCATTTCAATTAAACGTTTTTATTTGTGGATAATTTGTGTTACAGTTAAGATGTATGATACCGGCGCGCAAATATTATGGAATATCTCGCGACACACGGATTTAGTTTAGAAACAAGATATCTATACCAACTGCACGTATATTATAGCAGTGATAACACGGTGACAATCATTTCAATTAAACGTTTTTATTTGTGGATAATTTGTGTTACAGTTAAGATGTACTAGCAGTACCTATCTTGTTCAAATCTATCATCGAATCCCTAAACCGTTTTAATAGTCAATAGCTTCCTGCTTACCAATGTAACACATTCTATTAGTGGCTAAGTTAATAATTAAATAAATTAATTAATTAGTGTCAACATCTTAAATGCGTCACGCGACGCATTACGTTTTTTTCGTGAAATGATTATTTAATGGCACTTCAGTGACTAGAAATGAGGAGATTCGCAGGAGAACCAAAGTCACCGATATAGCTCACAGTATTGCCAAATTTAAAGGTTTCGCCACATAGCCAACGCAGCGGGAGCGCGACGGTGGCGCCGTTTGGGAAATTGTAATGTTATGAAATGTAAGGGACGACACTCGGCGCAGCCCCGCTCGGCGCGACGGAAAACGTCACGACTGCCGCCGTTGCGCTTGACGCGATTACAAACGAACCACGGTGGAGCGAGACGCCAATACGCGTGAGAGCAGGTCGCCAGTGTCAGGTGTGGGCTCGGCCGGCGCAACGTCGCTCCCGCTGTGTGACATGTGCGCCGCGCTGCCGACCGCCGACGCTTCCGTTACGCTCCCGTGGGCGGGGCACATCGCTAGTAGAACTGACGGCCGTTGGGACAGAAAGGTTCTCAGGTGGAAACCTCGTACCGGAAGACGTAGAGTAGGCAAGCCCCCCACAAGATGCACCGATGACCTGGTGAAGGGCGCAGGTAAAAGCTGCAGGCCTTTGTCCTGCAGTGGATGTCTTTCGGCTGATGATGACATGATGACTTCACTAGCATACAGAAAATCATAACATAATAATTTCACGAAGTTATCGTAACGCACCGCGTTTCAATATAGCAAATAAGGGGCACGTATTATGTATCTTCCATATACTCGTAGTATTGAATGGTATAATAATTTATAGACATCAGGAAGCTATGCTGATCCTTTAAAATAATATGAAGCTTCAGCGAAAAAATTTGATGATAAATATACGCTAGCCAGATATGGCGCACATGCAAGTCTTTTAGCAATGTTTACAGGAACTGTAAAAATACCTTAAACGTTTTGGGAATAGATACTGTTTCATATTTTTCGAAGTTTACGATATGGTTCAATATAGAAGATAAAATGGACTAGCGATCTTGTTGCATCACGCTTGCCACAAGAAATACGGCCTAACTGTGCGAACGAGGAAGGTCCCAAACTCCGTCTAAATCCTTTCTTTATTAGTGCGGCTTATACGCAGACACCCGTTATTGTCTGGTTTGATATAGATTCCTGTTTAATTGAAGTATTAAAAAGTATATATTGCTTGTTTTAAGAAAGTTTTTTTTCTTCTGTGACTCGTCTTTTTATCTCATTGATTGGTTATCTATTGCGTATATCTAGTATCTATATAGAGTCTATTTATGTAGATATTATCTGATATAAATAAGTTTGTTGCGTTTTACTCACACATTAAAACTGTGACCTCCACACACATCAACCTTCATATTATTTTGTTTTGTACCAATCCCTGCATCTAGAAGTATCGAGAAGGTTATTGTTAAATTGCTAGTTCGCATGATATTTGGCGCACTACAGAACAATAATACTTAGTGCATATAAGTTGGAGTTCCGCTAATAGCGACAAGCGATTAACACTTTTATGAACCTATCAACAATTTGAATGTTTGGCTGCAATAATTTGGATCTGAGATTGACCGAAATTTGTCTGATTTTAAAAATATCCTCTCGTGGAGCTACATACAAATAGAATATGAAATATGGACGTGGTCTGAAATTTAAGCATAAATAAAGTTAGAATAGACAGACATGATATATTAAGAAGCGTTGTAACTCCAACCGTCTTATTACTAAATGAGTACTGGCTTCACCAAGAATTGCACACATTGAAAAATCAAAATATAGTAGTCGATGTAAATAATTCTCGTTTATTATTAACACGGCAAAATATTGATTTCAATCAATCAATGCAAATGTTAATTTGAGGGATTGATAAAACTTAAAAAATCTTTCGCTACCAGTAGTGCCCCAACTGGTGCGGATGTAATCAATTTAGATGCGTTTCGCGAACGATCCCCACCGTCCGAAACAACTACCTACTATCGCATATCAACAGTCTATTTATATCTTTACATGACTAAAGAAAGCGCCTATGTATTGTATAACTGACTGATTATTATCATCATTGTCATCATCATTATAATTGGCATTAGCCTCTCTCTTAATGGGCTATTCTTCTTGCATAACTCATTTTTTCGTAACCTATATTGTCCAAACGCTGGGTAAAGGTCTCCCTCATAACTTTCCTAACGGATCTGTAATAACACATTAGTTTTACTTACTTCTTGGTTTAATATCTAGTGCACTAGGTAGTATTATTGGGGGCTCTCGGACCAGCATACTGTTCGGCTAGATATATACTAAGATGGCAAGTTTTCATAATATATTTCTCACGTATCAGCTGTGTTATGTCTCAATCATGTTGCATAAATTTGACAAAGATTCAATAATTATTAGTTTCTTTATAATAAAGTCTTCAGCCTATTTATATCCTACCCAGTACACTTACCAGTTAATAAATAGCCTTTCTAAATCCTTCGTCTACTTCCGTGAGAAACACGACGAAATATTTGCGCTGCGGCTAATACATCACAAGGCTTATTATATTCCATACGCGATGGTACGTGTCGTCCTGTCGTATGTCGCACGTCCACGCCGCTTGTCGCGTCTGCGCCGGCGCATCCTTGACACTTACAACTGCGGATGACGTCATGGTGCCGCTCGCTTTGATCGCATGATAATCGTGTTATGGAAGATCAGTTATGTATCAGTTTATTAATTTCTTTAGTATAACCTCTGTGGCTAAGATATTTGAATAAATTTGCAATTTTTGCTGACTACTTTAATTCACTTGTTAAAATTAAAACTACATATTACTGTGTTTAATTACTTGTAACATTAATCAATAGTTCACTGTCTTCCGTTCTATTAATTAGAGGCTAAGTAAATAATTAAAAATCCAAGCTAAAAGTTTAATAGGTCATAGGTATATCCATTTATATCGCCCGATCCTTGCAAGGTAAGCAGAAGATACAGAGTACTCTGGCTTCTTCCAGTCTCATAGTTCGTCTTATGGGTACTCAAATTATTAATAATAAATATTTTCGGGACTAAACATTAGTATTAATATTGGATCTGCGTTCTTGATCTTTGAAATGTAAGGCTTCTAGTAATCAACATCCTTCTTACCTTCTTCTTTCCTTTTAGTTTTGCTTATAACTCATTCTTATTTTGATAATTTCAACTGCTTTAACATCATTCTTTCCGTCCGTCCATTTTTTTCCAATCTTCTATCTTTATATCCATCTACTGTAATTGCAATAAGAAATTAAATACTACCAGTGCGAAAGAATATAATATTATTATTGCGTCCCGTCCCATATTGTGTCTCGTCGAGCCGATATGCGTTAGACAGATTTCAAAGATTTCAACTGGAAAAATATTATAGTCTCAAATTAATAGTTATGTGAGCGTAGTTCCGACGCGACGCTGCTCACCTTGAGCTGGTGGGATCCAAACGAGATGCGACGGCGCATTTTTTAGATATAGTACAAGTAATTGTTGTATAAGAAGTTGAAGGATATTGTTTGCATGATCATTGATTTTATCGTGGTGTATTTTGAATTTTATTTTTCGATGTCTGAAGTGCTTTAAAAAGGTAAATCCTTAAATGGAGGCGGGTCTATCACAATCATATTTCAGAGTGAATACTACGTATAGTATTTTTCATGTAAGGTGGGTACTGTGGCAGTTGTTAGTGTCAAAGAAAATTATACATTATATATGGGCAATAAGAGGCATGACTCGTTTCTAAACTTATGGTGTTATGCGTTAACACCATTGAATTAAATATTATTTCGTTTGGCACTTAGAACTGTTACTACCCTTCCTATGTGTAATATATTATAGTCGACTAACCACATCTTCGGCCCCATCGACTCTTTCCATCGGAGGAGATAGGGTTCAATCACTGACTAGTCCTTAATAAAAAAAAATACGTCAATCTCATGTATGACATTTATAAATCTAAGATGTGAGGAGTCAATTTCTTAGATAGTGTTCGAAGAAATTCTATTTATATCTGAGAAGTCCTTAGTTTTATACATTCAGAGGGGCAGGGCTATTTTCTATAATAAAAAATATCATCTGTCTGATGTTAATTGTCTGAAAGTAATTAATTGCTTACATAGTAATGTGAAGTATTTTGTTAGGGCCGGTTAAAAAAAAAACGACTTGGCGTTGTTTAGTTTTCCATTGTATCATTTCAAGTGTTACATAAAATATTGATTTATTTCTCCTTGAAGCTATAATTTTAAACTCTTTCCTCACTATTGGCCTATTGGCGCCGTCAAAATATTTGTAATAAAAATTTACGATTTTCACTACATTACTGTATATAAAACTAGGTAAACCTACTTACAACATAAATATATTAGGATAGAGAAATGCATTACTTAAAACTAATATTAAAAACGGAATCGGAAGGTCGTGCGATTAAAGACCTAAATAGAGCACGGTCTCATTGATAAAAATTTCTCGAAAAAGGTTATTGAAATAAAAGACGTGTTTAAACATTGATCCTTTTTCAGGTATCTTTTGACTCTGTATTTAGTGGTTATAAAATTAGACTAATAAAATTATAATATACCAAGCACCTATAGAAGATAATTATGTACTCATAATGATAAAGTAATTTCTTGTCAGAGATCACATATTATGAAGTTGAATGTGATGATCACATCTTGGTACACTATATAATAATTGGAGCAATGCACTATTTAATTATCATGCGATCTTTACGTTGGCTAGATATATTATTCTCTAGATCTCTCGGTCTTGAGTCTGATTTTTACATGTTAGTCCTTGTGTGATCACAAATATTTGCTTCAATCCAACTGTTTGTGTGTACCAACTAGTGTGGAGCAACGGTTTGAATTAAACGAAATACCTCTCGTAACTGCATTGATTCAGTTCTAGTCAGCTATTGTAAGATATGTTACTAAAAATTCAATCCAGACAATTATCCTAAAGACGCTGCATTAGAGTGATTGTTCATAACATGAATTAATTAATTTGTATTCCTAAATAAAATTATCATATCTATCGGCAAGGTTTCATCTGAAAACTTACGAATCAATTAAATGTATTACACTGAAAGTAGCGGATTAATATGAATTATTTATATCATCACGTCAGATCCCTTGCGGGGTAGGCGGAGAATACAGAGTTCCAACAGGTTCTTTCCTTACATACCTCTCTGGCTTCCTCCACTAATAATTTGATGATGTAAAGGGTTCTCAAATTATTAGCACTTTAACATTACCTTTCAATGTGCACCAATTTATGTCTTCATTAAGACGAAATATATGATATAGAATTACTTATTTCACACTAATAATAATCTCTAAATCCAACAGTTTTAGCATTCCGCAAGGTTGCATTTTGTGCCCACTTCTTTTTTATATTTTACGCGTAACACCTATGTATGCAGCATTCTTCACCGTTTCGCCCTACTTAACTATTATGTGCGTGTTAATTTCATAACACGCATAAAAATAATTCGCGTAACGTTGCAAATGAACCCATAAATCAAAGCATTGTGGATTAACAGCTTTGTCATTTATCGTTCCATACGAGGCATTTGTGTCGTATATTTTGATCAGCATGAAGAATATAAATATACATTTTGTTTTTAAAGCCCCGTACATCCAAGAATAGTCGAATACCTCTATAGGGTCACTCGTGCGTCTGTCTGCGATCTGACATATCAGTTTTTCTAGGAAACGGTAACACAGAAGTCTGGAGTTGGCATAGTGATGAATGTGGTGGACGCGAACACATTCCAATAGTTGAAAATCATCGTTTTTATATATTTCACAACGGCTAAGATACGGATACCTTTAATTTTGTTTTCTTTTCTTGGGTCGTACCGAATCTTTTACTGGAATTGTGTTTTAAAAGAATTGAGGCTACTTAAATCTTTTTAAATGTAGCCCTCCTAAAATATGTTTTCGTATTGAAAGGTTACCACTATAGTCGAGTCTTCGGAAACGGAGGAATATAGGAGTGACGGTGATTATTTGTAATATTTAGGTATATTGACGGATGTTTAGATAAATATTAAGCTGAGTATTGTACTATATATAATAGAGTAAATTGCTTGGAAATAATTTGAAAACCGTTCGAATGACAAACGATGTTGGCTATGTAATAACACTGCCAACCCGTACAATACGTGCAACAAAATTGCAATATCAAAATGTTTAGTCTTGAAAAAGTTCGTGGGTATCCTTTCAAACGTAGGTAGACCCAACCAAGCTTCTACGAAGCATTTTAGAAATTATGAAATACAATCTTGGATGCGCCTTCAGTAAGGATAGGAAATACACCGCTGATATAGAGAGAAGAGTGAATGCAGGTAATAGAGTGAATGGTGCGATGGAAAGGCTACTTGGGAGCCGGCACTTAAGCCAAAAAGCGCAGCTGGCCATGCATAACGGAGTGCTTGTCCCAACGCTGTTATATGGCAGTGAGAGTTGAGTATGTAAGAAGGAGAACGAAAGCAGGATAAATGCGGTCGAAATGCGATCTCTGCGGAAGATGTGCGGAGTCACGCTGACCGACCGTATTCGCAACAGCGTAGTAAGAAAGCGAGTAGGTATGAAAGATAGTATCGGTGTACAGATGAGAAAGGGTATGCTCCGTTGGTTCGGGCATATAGAAATAATGCCAGAAGAAAGAATGACAAAACAGATATACAATGCGAAAGTGGAAGGATGTAGGTGCCGGGGAAGACCTAGACTAACTTACCATGACCAAATAGACCGTGTCTTAGCTGAAGGGCAAGTCAAGAGTCTCCGTAACCGGCGAGCTATGAGAGTGGAGGAAGCCAGAGAGGTATGTAAGGAAAGAACCTGTTGGAACTCTGTACGCTCTGCCTACCCCGCGAGGGAGCTGGCGTGATGATATAGATAGATATAGATAGATAGATGAAATACAAATGTAATTAAGAAACCGAGAAGCAAAACCGTAACATTTTTTGGTTGTGGTTATTTCGATTGGTATCACTACCGTTACGATAGGAGGTGGACTGTTGACCAACGCAAAGTGTTTGCGCTTCAAGCGTTATTTCAAAATAAACTAGGTTCGGTGTAATTCAGAAGCGAATGCGTACACCAATTTCTTTGGTATAATAAGCAGAGGTATTGAACACATTTACTAATCGCTGAGATATTTCGAGAAGTGATGGAACTCACACGTTACTAATCCAGAACATTACTGTTTGGATGGTCTTATTAAAGGTACCCGGTCAACCCTTAAAACATTTTTTCATAGTAGACACCCGAAGCTGTAAACGCATTTATGCTAAATTACCTGTTTACAAGTTCATTTCAGTGATTTAATGACTACTGATTTTGCTTTTTATTTGTCATGTTTTTAAAATGATATCACCGATTATTAATATAATGGTTTTCCGCTCCACACAAATGCTTCGTGTGTGTTTAACTTCCAACAACACGAGGAAAACGATCGTAAAGCAGCGAAATCGTCACATTGCACATATTTCAGATTACTCTTTATCGACACAAACAAAAAAAGTGTTGAACTACTGTGCAATTTTACTTGCATCATGTTTGAGAATTTTTAACGTGGTGGTTTGATACTCTTCCTTTTGCTAGACTTTTTATATCGTGTTACTATAAAAGTGTTTCTTTTTCCTATAGATGTGCGTGAAAAGTGACAAATTTAGATTTTTTTTTAAATTATAGTCTACAAGGAACTAGTGATAATTTATTCCATAGTGTTTTACAAGTACTTCGATAATCTAGATGTTCGGATGTAAATATTCCAATTTGTGATCATAAAAGCATGAGAGTGTTCAAAGCAAGAGAGGTCTGTAGGAAAAGAACTTGTTAGAAGTTTGTACTCTCCACTCCCATCCCGTAAGGGATCTGACGTGATGATATAGATAGATAAAAGATTATCCTAATAGACCCATCAGACCATTATTAAGTGAACTATTTAAAATAATTTGGTTTAACAATGTTCCACACACCACCTTTCTTAGGAAATAGGTTTGAAAGTTGGCCATCCTAAAACTACTCTTCACCCAAATCAGAGTAAATTAAATAAAATATTATATTGTGAATGTATAAAATTTTCTAAAAATAATAGACTCACTGTCTACGATTTCGTCGAAACTCAGGTCTTCGCCTAGACTAGTCAAACTATTAAATCATTAAAACGCTATAGGTAAATAACAATAGTTCATGTCTGTAATTACTATAGACTTGTAGCAAAAACATTTTGCATCTATGATAATTACGGTTGTAACAGGTCATAATGAACTACACACTTGCGCAAGCGCACTGTAGGCACATAACGTAGTTACTACTTTGATCGTGCAGGTTGTCGTGGCACGGTCGTGTGTCATCCGATTTTTACTGTCACGACACGCGCCGGAATTCCCGGGGATTAAGTATTTTACGACTGTTGATAATTTTTTTTCAAGATCCGGTAAAGCGAATGTATATTTAATTTACTATGATCGCAATGATCGTGTGTTGCATGAAAGTTAAGTGAAGATACATGTTCATGAATGTTCCCGACACAGGAATCGTGAGCGAAAAGTGGGCAAATATGGTAAAGCTAATTGGAACTCACTTATCTTTTTTTGATAATGGACATCGGCTATAAAATTGAGACATTTATGCCAGTGTCTAGTAACATAATATCCTTCTCCTGGCGACGGTTCCTCAGTGCTGAGGTTCGACCCTCCGATGTGGTATGCAGACAGTATTGCCTTGTGCACGATGTCTTTCAATCTTGACCGATTTCTGTCCGTTTGTAGAACTACATCTACTCGAGTTTCTAATGTTAAGCGGATCTGGTCGATCCAACATGTCGGGCTACGGTGATTTTCCTTCGATCTTTACGGTAACCAAGAATCTCTGTTGCAAATGATCATCTTTCTTTATCAAGTTCCTAATTAATTTGACTAACCGATAACAATCATGATAGTGTCGAAGATGGAATTGATAAAAAAAAAATAACTTGGCGTTTACTATTCACAGACCAGCAGCCAAGGTCGGGTGCCTTGAGGGATTGAAAAGTCACGTTTTATAATTTTACACAAATACGTAACGGTTAATATTCCACCAACTTAACACATTATAACAACAAAATAACAACAGTTTTGTGAAATAAAACATCATCATCATTATCATCTCAGCCTATACTTGTCAACTGAACATAGGCCTCCTCAATCGCTTTCCAGACTAACCGGTCCGATGCCACCTGCATCCAACGACTTCCTGCGATTTCCACAAGATCGTCGGTCCATCTGGCAGGCGGTCGTTCCACGTTGCGCTTGCCAATACGTGGAAACAATGGAAATAAAACAAATTGCCAATATTACTTTTCCATTTCTTGCCAAATCTCGTACTGGAACTCATCAATAGGTTACGTTTCACGGCCTGTGTCAAAGGCTCATGAATAGATTTGCCTATTACGGATAGATTTTAAAAATATTTTGTATGAAAAAAAAATCAAATCTCTCAAAATTCTACTGACAGTAAGTAAATCTTTCCTTAAGTTGAATATTGAAACCGGCCGATAATCAGTAGGTTAATAACTAGGTAACGCTTTCCTCAAACAACTTAGAATCGAACGAAGGTGCGTAACAATATGGCGTACACCAAATAGCTAGAATAGTAAATTCTTTATTCCGAAATGACGCAACTTCTTTAAGTGGTATCCTCTAATTGATAGCCGTGTTGATTGCATAAATTCTCTTAAGTTTTTACCTAGCTGTAATTAAACGTTTTACAAAAACGTGATGATAGTATGTATGAGGAAAACCACGGTGTAACGTATACCTACATAACAAGCAAACCCCATCATCATGCCACACTTGTCATCTTAACCACACAATTATGAAATAATTCAGCTATATCGTCCCACTTGTTACACCCGTTTTCCCTGAGAACTAGACAGAGGTGCGCATAGTACATCCAGATTTCACCGACGTTTCTTTGATTCCAAAGTTATACGGGACACGGCTGAAGCCATTCTTTAAATTCTTTTATATGTGGAGGTTTTTTCACGACTTCTTTCGTCACCATTAGCAAGTGCCAAATATACTAAGTACAACTACTAATATGTAGGTATACTTATTAAGTATGCCCATTTACAGCCAACAATGTTAGGTCCCAATCTGATAAGAGGCGGGCCATCCGTCAAAGTACAAAACACAATGCCATAGACGCTACTGATTTTTTGAACCAAGACCTCGTGACCACGAGCCGAACTATTCGCTAATAGACAAAAGAGACATATCTCACATTAGATTTTGATTTTCTTCTTCTTGAAAGATTTTTAGCTCACTGTAGTGAAATGTTATTTACTGCAAAGTAAGAGACTTGAACCGGTATAATATCTAAACCACATACCGGTACCACTTGGATGTTTGCCCATCTCTTTGGCGGCCTGGTTTTGATTTTGTATATACCTTCAAACCTCGTTGTTGAAGTCACTTGGTATAACGAATTCTTACTTACCCTCGGTCTTCAGGGAGTTAAAAGTGACACGACGCGTTACGATTACTTGGTGAAATGATCGTTTAATTGTTTTTAATTGCATACAGAACACCATTACACGATCCGTCAGTTGGTGGACGACTTGGTCCAGTAGCTAAGCCGCTCCACCCAGTAAATCGAGCAGTCGTGGATTCAACCCCTGTATGGGACAAAACTTTGTGTGTCCCATAAATACTCGTTTCAGTCTCGGTGTCATGTATGTGAATTTCATGAACGTTAATGCACCTATGACACAGAAATAAATATAATTCCTACCAAGGATGGTTCGCGAGGCTATTGAAATTAAAAAACATCCTAATTTCAATAGAGAAGATGGCTGGGTGCTTCCATCGTCTTGTGATCCGGTAATTAATGTAATCAAATCCAAAACCAAGCACAACACTGCAAGACCTCAAGACACCGTGAGCTCATTCTGCGTAGATGGGACCAACAACAACAAAAATAATTAAGAAGTTTGAGGGTACCCCGGAACAACTATGCCTTTTTGGACGTCTAACACCTCATTCCCTCCCGTGACCATGGGTGCTGCAAAGCAATCGAAACGTCGGGAACTAAAAATAAAAAATAAACCGCGATAAAATCCGTAAAATAGTTTTATTTCATGTGTAATATTTGCGTAAATCTAAGAACTCAATATGCCAAATATAAGATCATTAATTTCGGAAGTGGAATAAATATCGAAGTCAAGGCGAATGCGCCGGTCGCCGCAGTGTTGTGCAAGTGCGCGCGGTCCCTGCGCCCGCGCGGACCAGCCAGTGAAAGCCGGTCTTACACAACTAGCTCCGTTTGCTCGGACAGATCTCTGCTAACTCTGTTTATAAATACCTGTTATCCTATTACCAGAGGTGTTCTTTGTACACCCATCTATTAATGATATATTTAGTTTAGTGCCTCGTTGGCTCGTTGGTTAATGCCTCGATTACGAGGATGATGGTTCAAACCATAAGTCGGACAAAGAGTAATTTTTCGATAGAAAAATTACCGCAAGGAATCTGAGTGGAGGGGAAGTTACCAAGGGATGATTACCAGTGTCAGTATTGGAGTCTGGTATCTTAACATTGTCGGCGAAATATATATAAATATACGTCTGCCACCCGCCCTTGGGGATTATAGACGATAAAAATATATATTTAGACATAATGTATTTATCGTGATATTTTGTGTTAATTATTTCGCTTAACTAAAATTATTATGTTCACTCTCACATTTGTTGATTTATCTTTTGATGTGTCAACAACACAGTGATGCGTGTCGGGATTCGAACTCGCACTCACGGCCTCGCGAATAGATAATAAACTGTACTGAAAACCCTCGTGGTTAAAAGGCGAGCACTTGATCAACTCTCCAAAGAAATCGTTTAACTGCTGTAGTTACTAGAGGTCGTATGGGGTCGATGTCCCGTCGCGGCAAATATTTGCTTAATATGGTATTTGTCACGGTCTGTGCCCGAAGTTTGCTATTTTTTACGTTTGAACTGGTGCCTACGACTATGGAAAACTATATAAAAAAAAGAAATAGTTACCATAAGAATAGATAAGCATTAAATTAGTAGATTAAAAACTAACAAATAAGATGTCAATTTCTTTTTTTTAAGTTTCCTTTATGCTTTTTGTGTGTAGTACTGGAGTTAGCGTGTGCTAGATTAATCAGTGTATGGGACCCTACGATGCAGGCTTGCCTAGTGTGGAAACCATGAATAGATTTTCACTTGTAATTCCTACAATGTACAAATAATATTATCATTTAATGATCTCACTATTAAGTTTGAACATTATTTGTATGTGCAATAAATATATTTTCATTTTCAATTATCAACAATTTTATTAAAATTACGAACTTGGGGCCCTGGAGTAGTGTAGTTACATGTGAAATTTTCAAGTTATATTGTGGGGCAACGGTAGACAGAAACTAAGCATATGAAATACAGAAAAACAGTTTGAAACCAGCATTATTTGGTAGAAATTAATAAAGTAAACAAGGTGAAATAAAATAAACACACGACAAATAAAGTATGCCCTTTACAAAAAGGCTCCCACTCAGTATTATACTGGTTGGTTAATGGTTATACAACCAGTGCTAGACTTCCGTGGGGCCGTTTGGTGACGTCACGGGGGAAAATATACGAGTGAGAATTACATAAGCAAGAAAGGGTATGTGATCCTATTGTCCGTTAGCGTCACTTCACCAAAAATAATGAAAATTCATTCAACTTAATGTTCGCGAAATGGCTTATTTATTAAGTTTATTTTTAACCTCAAAACGAACCAGCTGCGGCCACATTATTGGTTCGAGTCACACAACAAACATACCTACATATCAGTCATTTGAATAAATACATTTTTATACTCCGTATAGCCACGCTAATGGACTATATTTTAGAAAACACGTAGCCCCACTCTAGGATTTATACCTGTGTCGTGAGTACGTTTACAAACATGAAAATTCACATACACAAATAACCCAGACCGAAACAAATAATTGTGGATTACACAAAGATTTGTCCCGTGCAGGATCGAACCCGCGACTATTAGACACAGTGGGCGGAGCGGACTAAGCTCTTAACCACTGCGCTAAATCGTCCGTCGATTTCAGATTCCAGACTGATATTAGGAAGTTTTGGGGATCTAGGATTCGAACCCAGACCCTCGGGAATCACGAGGACCTTGGTCGTGATCGCCACGAGGCATTCACAAAAATAAATTATTCCAAAGTCCTATTGACCACGTAGTCGACGATGGATTGGTTTAGTGGAAAGAGGGTAGGCCGCTCCTTTCACTGGATCGAGAAGTCGCGGACTCGATCCTAGCCCGGACAAAATGTCCTTGCCTGACCCGCACATATTGGTTTCAGTATGGGTGTTTGTGTATGTGAAATTCACATTTGCGAACGCACCCAGGACATGGGCATAACAAACGTGGGGCTAAGTTTTTCTTTAAAAAAACCTGCTAGCTAAACGATCGAATTTTATAATCACAATAAACAATATCGCGAGAAAGATATTACGTGACTAACACAGAAGTATTAATAGAAAAAAATGTATCAACACACTTTTCATTGCTTTGTCTCGACAAACTAGTGCTTATTTTACCACATAACAAGCCACCTGGCGCCGCAATGCCACAATGGGTTAATGTGAGTCACAAGGTAATAGTTACATGAATCAATTAGGTTTTCATTCCAGTTTTCAATGTTAAACATAAATTACGGTGCGAAAGTTGAAGACTGCAAGTAGGTATTGACAGAAAGTTTTTCTTCATCATCATGATATCAGCCTATATTTGTCCACTGCTGAACATAGGTCTCCCCAATCGCTCTCCAGCGCAGCCGGTCCAATGCCACCTGCATCCAACGACTTCCTGCGATCCTCACAAGATCGTCGGTCCATCTGGTAGGTGGCCGTCCCACGCTGCGCTTGCCAATACGTGGTCCCCAATGTAGAATCTTTCTGCCCCAACGCCCGTCCTATCTTCGCGCTATGTGGCCCGCCCATTGCCACTTCAGCTTACTAATCCTATGGGCTATGTCGGTGACCTTGGTTCTTCTACGAATCTCCTCATTTCTGATTCGATCACGTAGGGAAACGCCGAGCATAGCTCTTTCCATAGCTCGCTGAGCAACTCTGAGATTTTTTATGAGACCTATTGTAAGAGATTACTCCACTTTAGGGGGATTCATTTAATTGCAATTAAAATTTCAATTGATTGATCTATCTATACCATCACGCCAGCCCTTGCTAGGCAGAGAGTACAGAGTTCCAACAGGTTCTTTCCTTACAGACCTCTCTGGCTTCCTCCACTCTCATGGTCGCCGGTTATGAAGACTCTTGACTTGTCCTTTAGATAAGACTCGGTCTATTTGGTCGTGATAAGACATTGATTGGTTAATTGATCAAGGTATTGTTTGATACTACAATTAAAAAATCATTTTATAATTCCTAGCACTGACTGTCGCCAAGGAGTTTTTAGATCATACAGTATCGCTTTCTACTTCACCGACATCCATACCAGATATCTTTTAATAGGTAATTCATTAGGAAGTAGAGGAAGCCAGAGAGGTATGTAAGGAAAGAACCTGTTGGAACTACGTACTCTCTGCCTACACCATAAGGGATCTGGCGTGATGATATAGATAGATAGATAATTCATTATCATAATCACGAAAAGCGGTGGAATTGTAATCACTAATCAGTGGCTATAACCGACGCATTTGGACATACCGATCACGTGTCGATAGACTAAATGCACAAGAATCATTCATAAAGAATTATTTTTAAGGGCATGTGAATATTTGTAACATTGAAGTAATAATAATGTGATTTGTGAGTGACACGATAGAGTTAAATTATTTTATTTAGTTAGTTCGCCCTGGCAATATCCATGAAGTTAAGGTTTAAACGTCTAGATCTCATCTATTTTATAACTAGTATTTACCTGCGTCAGACACACGTGAGATTCTGACCTATTAGGTATATACATATTTCCTCTTATTATGTGCACTGATTGAGGAAAACTCACCGGTAAAATTGTGAGATTAACACAATGTTTTGAATAGAGTATGCTTTCGAAACGCACGCCATGTAGAGGAGAATATGTACATATATTTTAAAGAAAAAACATTTTTTGTATTTCATAATATTTCATACTGTCTCTATTTTAAGATTAGTAAAATATCACTAGTAGCTCTACTATTGTACTCTACAGGGGTAAATTTTATAGCAAACGGCAACTCTGCGACTGTCATGATGTAACACACTGTTCACGTGATGACAGCGTTAGTTCAAATTTTGACCGCGGGCCAAAAGATCCTTGTATGACTGTATAGAGATTGATCGTTAATAATTTTGACAGTTTGAAAAAATATATCAATGAAAGATCAAGTAAAGAACAAACAATCTATAATCTAATGTGATTGATTTTATTTCGATGATGACAAAATATTGACTTATTATCTATCTCTCTATCTATAACCTCACGCCAGATCCCTTGCGGGGTAGGCAGAGAGTACAGAGTTCCAACAGGTTCTTTCCTTACATACCTCTCTGGCTTCCTCGACTCTCATAGTTCGTCTCATACACGCTCGCCGGTTACGGAGACTCTTGACTTTTCCATCAGATAAGACTCGGTTTATTTGGTCGTGGTAAGATAGTCTAGGTCTTCCCCGGTACCTGCATCCTTCCACTTTCACATTGTATATCTGTTTTGTCATTCTTTCCTCTGGCATTCTTTCTATATGCCCGAACCAACGGAGCATGCCCTTTCTCATCTTTACACCGATACTATCTTTCATACCTACTCGCTGTCTTACTATGCTGTTGCTAATGCGGTCGGTCAGCTTCACTCCGCACATCTTCCGCAGAGCTCGCATTTCTACCGCATTTATCCTACTTTCATTCTCCTTCTTACATACCCAGCTCTCGCTACCATATACAAGAACAAGACAAGAACTCCGTTATGTATGGCCAGCTGCGCCTTATGGCTTAAGTGCCGGCTCCCGAGTAGCTTTCCCATCGCACCATTCACTCTGTTCCCTGCACTCACTCTTCTCTCTATGTCAGCGGTGTATTTCCCATCCTTACTGAAGGCGCATCCAAGATATACAAACTCATTCACTTGCTCCAGCACATCGTTACCAACCACAATCCTTACATTCGTTCTGGTTTCTTCCCTTTCAAAAACCATAATCTTGGTTTTCTTCACATTCAAGTGTAAGCCATTGATCATGCAGTCGTCTTTCATAACTGTGACTAGTGTTTGCAGATCAGTGGCTTTTGGCGCTATTAAAACCGCGTCATCTGCATAAAGTAGATGGTTTACCACTAAGTCACCCATTTGTACACCTTCATTCATCGCTTTCAGTCTTTGAAGACTTTTGTCCAGATATATTATAAACAGTCTAGCGGACAACACGCAACCCTGCTTGACGCCGATTTTAACGTCAAACCAGGGTGACCTGTTACCACCCACCCGTACGCATGCCTTGCAGTCCACATAAGTGGACTGGACGGCTCGCAACAGAGTGCCATCTATACCATACTCTGGCAAAATGTCCCAAAGTCTCTTTCGCACAACTCTGTCAAATGCCTTCTCCAGATCTACAAAACCGCAGAAAACCTTCCGGCCCACTGCCAGATGCTTCTCTACGATGTTGCGGAGTGAGAAGACTTGATCCGAACATCCTCTTCCAGACCTGAAACCCCCTTGTGCCTCGCACAACATTCCATCGGACTTCACGCGCATTCTCCGTTCAATAATTTTACCGTACACCTTGGCTGCCAAGCTGATCAAACTGATGGCTCTGTAATTGGCGCAGTCATATTGTGAACCCTTGCCTTTATACAAGGGTACTATGACTGCGCGGCGCCAATCTGTAGGGACTCTACCGGTCCTCCAGCAAAGGTTTGCAAGGGCCCGGAAAGCGTCTCAAACCGGATTGACTTATTAGATTATAATATCACTAGCTTAATTTTCATTAAGTGTGACACAAGTAAACATTTCGGTTATTTGAATTAGGACCTAATATCAGGGCTATAAAGCTTAATTTCCTCTATTATTACTTTTGTAATTGTGTACGTATTCCATTCGGCAAACTGGATTTCTGTTACCAATTTCGAAATTATTTGGACCCAGGTGATGAGATTGGTCTCTCGATAGAAGTAGACCGTACTTGTAATTTCTTTCTATCTATCTATATACACTACACGCCAGATTCCTTGCGGGATAGGCAGAAAGTACACAATGTCGATAGGTTATTTCCCTATAAACTTCTCTTGCCTCCTCGACTCTTATAGTTTGTCTCAAATATGCTCGTCGACTACGGAGAATCTTGATTTGTTAATTAGATAAAATACGGTTTATTTAAGTTATAGAAGCTCTTTCTTCATCTGTATAAATCAAGTTCTATTTTCCTATTAATCTAGTGCCTAGCTGTGGGTTATAGAAAGCTGATATTGATGGTGATATGTTTCTATTAAAACTCAGTATAGCTATTGCTGTTAACTATTAGCTACCTTTAAATTATTGGTAAGGGATAATACCTAGTGAAACGTCCAATTAATAAGGCAATAAGGAAGTCCGTAAACACAATTGAGCGTAAGTCAAATCGCGCGCTCGATCGCCTTGGCAACCAGCCAGACAACTTGAGTGAAATTTTTCCGCAATTTCTATAGCCTTATCTACCTTCTATGTAGTGCAGTTTACTTAAACCATTATCATTGAATACGTTCGCAATAAATTAACATGCCTAAATAAATAGAGCAGTAACGGTTTACACATCAAAATTGACAACTACTCAACTGACTTTCTTATAAGATAAATAAAAAATTTAATTTAAAAACACCTTTATACAAGCAATGCCGATCCAACAAGCCTAAACACGAGGGGGTTACGTTGTATATTTCACATGCTCCTATGGCCACCTTCCGACTCCAGCATCAGACCAGCTCCATGGTACCATATTATTGCGTTGTCACCGACTTTACATACGTATGCCAAATTTCAGCTTTCCTTTACGTCTCCACACAAATCGATTCTGGGCCTATAATATCCATGTCTTTCACGCATAAGTGTCCAAGTCGGCACGCCATCTTTGTTTCGGCCGATCACCACTACGCTGCGTTCCATGACGCAAGTTACGGATGTAGGCTTTAAGTCGGCAAAGCTGAAGTGGGATTAGGTAGGACCTGTCGTGCGTATGGACCCGCAAAGGTGGGCAAGCATCGTCACGGTATGAACCCCTGAGGACTGTCATATTATATTGAATATTAAAAAATCTTAGAATAAAGGTTTAGTTATTAGTGTTTTAAGCATGTTCCAGGCCTTACTATCCTAACTCCTAAATGTGTAGCACAATCGTTCTTACCTAATTATTATTAGACATCGGACATCCTATCGTCCTTGTCTTAAGCCCGAAGTTGGAAAGTGTGAAAGAGAGAACGCTACCTAAATAGAATGTCTTATCAAAAATTAAGAAAGGAAGGTTTGGATCCCACTTAACAAGTAACTGGATATACAAAATATTATTTGACCACCACGACAAATAATTGACTATGAGTTATCACAGCTCACCAGTGTAGCTACCACACCTATTGTGTGACCACGACAAAATGTTATGACCACGAGTCTGTAGTTACAGTTTATCTTAAAATGGTCAATTTGCGCTTTCCAGGAGACAGCAGCGATGGAGGAGCATCACGACCATGACCACGGCCACGACATGGACCACGGAGACGACCCGTGCGGACACAGTCACGACCACGCTATGTATGTAAGTATCCGCCATCGGACATATCCGAGGAAAGCAAGACATTTGTACAAACTTAAAAGATTTTATTAGATAATATAGAATAAAATAAAATAAAAAAATTATAAAACCCCCGACTTATCATCAGAACTTAGTCACCATCTATCTATATACCTTTCTATTGAGGTATTCTCTTAATGAGGTAATCGTTAAGCCAAAAAGCCTTAAAGGCGGCTAAATAAGTTACAACAGCAGAGGCCCACAAACTTGCCTCCAGAAATCCGCCTGGACCTAATCTCTGTCGCATCTATTTGTGAGGAAAGGCCTTTGACCAGCAGTGGGACAATGCATATATATTTATTTATTTCAACAAAAAAGTACCCAATTGCAACAAATTTGTTATCAGCCCAAGTAGATAGACAACCACGAAGTGGTTATCGATAACATTATCAGTTTGTACAGCGGTTTGTGGGTGTTAATCACGCTCTTTCCCATAGATAGCAGTGGTAGACCTAAATGTCGTCATTGAAAGTGCATGTTGTGTAAAAATAGAAGTCGAGGGGATTTATGTTTGGGAAATGATTTGTAATCTGCAAAGGCTTCCATGAGTGTCTTTATATGCAGTGAAGATAACTATTCGCATTCCTTGGTAAAATACACTATGTAAAACACACACACACCGTCACGCCTATATTCCCCAGAGGGGGTGGCAGAAGTGTACTGAGTACACCCACGTTTCGCCAACGATGTTAGGTCCCATGTAATAGGGGGCGAGCCTATTGCCATATACCGGGCACAATTCCAGACTCCGGACTCATACTGGGAATTTAAAATGTATGTATTTACACTATGTTATGTAAATAAAATAAATAAATACATATTTAGTGTAAAATAATAAAAGTACTAAGAAGGAAAAATTGAACAATTTTTTGACGCGAATTGAAAACTACGACACAAGTATTAAATTATATGTTTTTGTACCATACAATTTATATTTATTGTTTTTTTATTTATTTTTTTTAAACGTTGCCCCACTCTAGGATTAATTCCTGTGTCGTGGGTGCGTTTACAAACATGAAAATTCACATACACAAATACCCAGACCGGGACAAATAAATGTGGATCACACAAAGATTTGTCCCGTGCGGGAATCGAACCCGCGACTATTAGACACAGTGGGCGGGGCGGGCTAAGCCCTTAACCACTGCGCTAAATCGTCCGTCGTTGCCATGCATTTGCAATGCAAAATTACAAAAACTAGAAACCTTCAAAAATTACAAACAAAATCGCAATGTATGCTATAGCGGACAGCGATGGTATAGCAAACGTAACAATAAGTTATAGTTAAGTACATATCGATCCCATACTTCTAGAGCCTACGCAAGTTTACTTAAAATAGCGGGTGTTGTTGAGTGCCAAAACAATGGCCCTGTTTCCGGCGGCGCGCGCGCATTCCAGCCGATACCGGGCAGGGACACACTGACACACCGACACGGATTTCGCGAATTTTACAACTGGTCTCGCATACGCATGCGAGCACAAACATGTACAGATTGTTTTATATCATCGTGGAATTTACAGAAGCTGCTGCATTATGTAACCGCGATATCTTCATTCCTACTGCTTCACTTCGATTAACTGTTATTCTGATTTACTGTTAATAAAATAATGTAAAATTATAGACTACTACCCTCTGCCCGCGACTCCGTCCGCGTGGACTTTAGGCCGGAACCTAAAATTTTTTTTCGGGAAAAAATAATTCGATGTGTTAATTCAGGTAATAAATTATCTGTGTGTCAGATTTCATTCAAATCCATTCAGCTGTTTTTGCGTGATTGAATAGCAATCATCCAAACATACGAACTTTCACATTTGTAATATAAGTAAGATATTACTAAAATTATGGAGTAAAACCAAACACAACGTGATTAAAATGATATAAAATAATGAAACTATCCGTCTTGTATGTTAACTAGTTAATATTATAAACAGAAAGTTGTGAGAATGGATGTATGGCAAAAACTACTGAACGGATTTCAATGAAACTTTACAGTAATATAGCTTATACACCTGTATTTACCTACAGGCAACAGACGAACCCGCGGGCTGCCGCTAATCCTACTAATACTATAGATATGAAAGTTCGTATGCTAAGATGTTTGTTACTCAATCACGAAAAAACGGCTGAACGTATTTAGATAAAATTTGGCACACAGTTTATTACCTGGAGTAACACATAGGATACTTTTTATCTCGGAAAAATGTTAGGTTCCTGCTCAAAGTCAAGACGTACGAAGTCGCGGGCAACACTACTATTCCATAAATTCCACGATAATAGAAAACAACAGCCTGTATACGGCCAGCGAGATGTTTTAGTAATTACGGCCTAGATTTTCTAGCTTATATTTGACTGACTCTGTCATTACTGTCTCGGTCGACACTGTCTTTTTTTATTTATTAATGGCAACCGGCTAAATAATTAAACTATTCTTTCTAGTGTCAAGTCGCATAATAATCACTATTATAAGACAAAGTCCCCCCGCCGCGTCTGTCTGTCTGTCTGAACGAGATAAACTCAATAACTACCGATCGGATTTTCACACGGTTTTCACAAATGGACGGGGGATTCGAGAGGAAGGTTTATGTGTATTATTCACCCGTGCGAAGTCGGACGCATCGCTAGTCCACAATATAAAATATTTTTGTTTATTTTTTTTGGATAGCATACAGCTATTCAATACTATCATAGTAACTATAAGCCATTTATAAAGTACCGCATATAAGTTAATGTAAAAAAACATGTACCTAGGTATCCCTTTAGACGGCTTACCGTCTACCGTACGTTTTAGGTAAGACTTTAGGTAAACGACTCAGTTCCGCTGCCTATGCCGTAAGAAAAATCAGACAGCTTACTGATGTGGACACCGCGCGGTTGGTCTACTTCAGTTACTTTCATAGTGTCATGTCTTACGGTATATTATTGTGGGGTAGGGCAGCTGACATTGAGTCTATTTTTATCTTACAAAAAAGGGCTATTAGGGCCATCTATAACTTAGGTAGTCGCGACTCTTTGAGAGAATTGTTTAAAGTAGCCAATATTATGACGGTCCCATGTCAGTATATTTATGAAAACATAATGTACACACGGAAAAATTTAGATCTATTTAATCAGCTAGGTGATAGGCATTGCTATAACACGCGACATAGAAATAAATTGGATCAACCGCAATTTCGTCTGTCTAAAATTCACACGTCTTTCATAGGGTACTGTGTTAGATTTTATAATAAAATTCCACTTGACGTCACTCAACTTAGTGAAAATAAATTAAAATCCTGTATTAAACGTACGCTCTGCAAGCGAGCTTACTATACACTTGATGATTATTTAAAAGATAAAAATGCTTGGATAGGTGATGTTCCAGCTTCACCAGAATGTGGATAACATGTTCAGCTATTATTATTTATTATTCCCTCTCTTCCTTCTAGTAGTTAAATAAAATTTATCATTTTTCTTCCTCATTTCTTTATCTGTAAATGAGAGAACCATATAGCCATTCACATGAATAGTTTAACTTTGTTAATTTAATTTAGACTCACCTGATACTACATTGTTCTCCCATACCCCACAACAAAATGTAGATGGAAAGATTGTAAAAATATTATTTTAAAAGAGTAACCGTGGAGTTTCTTGCCCTTCTTCTCCACAGGAATGACATTCCGAAGTGGTGGTAGAGTCTTTGTTACTATTTTGACGATTCATAAATACTGTAATGGTTTACATGAATAAAAAATATTCTGATTCTGATTCCCTCCTAAAATAGGATAGCCACTAAGCTATAATAAATTCTCCATCTCTCATTTCCAGTTCCACTCGTGCGTGTGCACCCAAATCCTCTTCAGCGGGTGGGTGACCACCAACGCGCTGGAGCTCTTCGGTTCAGCCGTGGCCATCTTCCTGGCGGGCGTGCTGTACGAAGGACTGAAGTACTACAGGGAAGCCCTGCACTCCAGGGCCACGGCGACCACCGGAGACTCCACTGTTAACATTACCAAGAGTGAATGTGGAAATAATGGACCTTGTGCAGGGACTGCGGTTGTTAAGTAAATATCACACCATATTCGAAGCTTTGGGCTTAGCTTTTGCGAAAAAAAATAAAAAAATAAACACGCTCCTGTTTCCATAAGCGGGGGTGGCAGAGGTGTACTGTGTACAACCACTTTTCGATGATATGTAATAGGGAGCAAGCCTGTTGCCAATATACCAGGCACAATGCCATACTCTGAATTGCTACTGGAAATTATTCTATTGAAAAATTATTTTGTTCGAACCTAGGATCGTTATACGCATTTTCGCTACTAGACCAACAAGGCCATCGCATTTAACCTATACTACTATTACTCTTATTTACCTACCTGGCTAGCAGTCGTATAGCAAAGTTGAAAGCCTTCTGGCGTAGATATCTCTGTCACAAAGATACCAACTAAACATTGCAAAAGAAAAAAAAATCACACTTATCTACGCATTAGAGTAGCTATCTTATCCCTGTATCCCTTAAAAATATGGCCGTCAACACCTAAACGGCTTACATCACAGTTTCCCGGCTTCACCCTTTAATAACTCCGTCTTCGTAACCGGCGGCCGTGCATGAAACAAACTATGAGAGTGGAGGAAGCCTGAGAGGTTTGTAAAGAAAGAACCTGTTAGAACTTTGTACTTTCTGCCTACACCACAAAGGATTATAGATAGACGTTTCAATAATATCCAGCACAAATTATATTTACCTAAGAACCTAACTTCATATTATGTTTTTTTTTTCTTATCCTCTAATAACTACATCTAGCGATGGAAAGCCGCACTAATATCCGTTTGCAGGAAGTCTTTACATTTCAAAGGAAATTGTTTTCTCGACGTCTACAATGAGTTTAGTAACGACTACATCGTAAATACCCGTATATTTGCATAATATATATTCAATATACATAGTTTCAACAAATAATAAGTTTAAAACAGTATTGTTATTTATTTTAGTGCATTATGGCCATTCAGGCCACAAGTCAACTTTTAAAAACTTTCTATTAAGGTATGTGTCCACTGCTGCGACTAACGAGAAATAATTTTGTTTTCAGATACTCGATGTTTTCATCCGGACACGTGATACAAACGATACTACACTTCATACAGTCGACGGCGTCATACGCCCTCATGTTGATATTCATGACGTACAACGTCTGGCTCTGTTTGGCGCTTGTCCTTGGTCTGGCAGTTGGTTACTTTTTCTTCGGCTGGCGGAAGAACACCGTTGTTGACATGACAGAACATTGTCAGTGATTTGTTTGCCTTGCATTGTATAAACGAAGTTGTATATTGTAATTTTATTATACCTTTGTCTGGGATTGCTTTAGTTACCTAAAAAGTATAATGTCTATCTATCCATATCATCACACCAGATCCCTTGCGGGGTAGGCAGAGAGATAAGTATAATGTATTTATTAAAATCAAAAATGGCCTAGAAAGTTTGGTTATTAAAACTGGAGCAGTCCTTAGCAAAGCAACCTTGTGGGGTGAGGGGGGGTGTCGGTGAGGTGTCAATAGATATCACTTTTTGTAAAAAAACTAATGAAATAAATTTAAATGCAATCTATTATCATATCGTACGATTTGGATTTGTTTAATTAAGTAAATATAAAATAATACTGATGGCGATACTTTAATAATCCGTATTTAACTAAAGAATATAAATTATGTACGTGAATCAAAGAACATTTGATATGAAATTTTAAGAAAATAGTGCCTAACCGACTTGTTAATATCACGTCATATTGAATTTTTTACACTAAAATATCAAACCAAATTTCGTACTATTATTAAATTGCTATTTACCTCCTGTATGTTGACAAAAGGCACAATTACGCAATTTAACGATCGAATATCCTATATTCAATTTTTTTTTACTATTTTGGGTTTCCAAAAGTGAAAATAATTTTATTTATCCGATCATGTGTACATAACCTATAATTGTATTTATAAATTAAAAAAAATTCTATACCGATAATTGTACTATTAATAATTAGTTATTAAAGCCACCTTGCCATTTTATTTATGGTTACAAACATATATAGGGAAAACATACAAATTACCAACATATTTTTAAAAATACAACAATTTATCAAGAAGTACTATAATTTTACTTAAGTATAGGTAAGTATTATGTTAAGATGTAACATATTTGTTAAATAGATAGTAACAAAGTAAAGCAATTAATAATATTTTGCTTAAATTGTGTAATTTTTCCTTAGAATCCCGTTCTTTGTTTTTCAAAGATAACGTTTCAGTTAGACACTTGATATAATATCTACTAAGCAATGATTACTTACTCGTATATTCGTGGCTATTAGTTGATCCAAATGAAGTATCCTATTACACTCGTGAATTAGTTTTTTTTTTATTCAAGTTTTATATTGCCACAAACTAGAGTTGGTTAGCAAATCGCAATGAGATTCATTTAAATTAACTGTTTTTTTTTTATAATTAAATAATAACTATTGAAACCTTTGTATTAGTGCATAGTTTTGTTACTATCTGAATAAAAATATGTCTGTAGCACATCTATTTGTCCAATTAAGTCTCTAGAAAGATTTAAATTGAAGACGTATAATGTGTGTATTAATAGATACAGTGCAATTCTTGTTATTAGAATTAAGCAGCACTATTTTTTATGATATTGTAATATAAGTATTAGTTCGGGGTATTAAATGTGATTTTAAAATATTATGAAATTTGCTCATTCAAATATACTAAGTGAACCATGACAGTCAAAAAAATTATCAATGGGGAATTAATTAACAAAAAATTTATTGTATTTTACAACTATTATCATGATTATTATTTTGTATATCTTCTTATGGAAGAGAAAATTAATCAATGCAATAACATTTATTTATACCAATTGCAGTTTTAAATATGTGATATTGAATGATTTGTTTAAACCAATGGTATAGAATTTTGCTATTCTTTCTTGTAATTCATTGATTTGCTAATAACTATTATTGTATATACAATTTACGTGGTACACGATTAATCATGTCGTGAAAATAATTATAGACACAATTAAATAATGTCATCATAAACAGAATGAATAAACATTCCATATAAATGAATTTGTCATGTTATTTCATGATACCTGGTACAAATTATTTTAAAATATATACCTTATAAAATCAATATATGCGCATACAGTATGTCCAGCAGAGATAGTTGATAGAATTTTCTGTTCTTTAGTTTGATAATTGAGTTAATTCGTTGAAAATAAATAGCGAGCACTTTGACCGTTGCTTTTTATAGGACGAGTTAAACTCTTCAACCAATATACCAACCATATATCTTTTCATTATCTGAAAGGCCTATTACATTTGAACTAAACAATCTTGACTTATTGTCTTGTCATATGGAAGCCATGTAAATCAAGTGCATTAAAAAAATCTATTATCTATGTCTTAAAAACTGCATTGTATTGGATAATAATCGGATGACTTGATTACGCATACTACCTTCCTGATCTCGAAGGGTTTAGTAAATATAGTGCTTGATCCCATCCAAGCCGTCTCCACTAAATATAAACTAGAACTTTTAGACTACCCAAATGTGAAAATCCCATCAAAATCGATTGCGTAATTTTGCATAAAACCTGAATGGATAAAAAAATAATATTGGTTTTACTTTGAAAGCTTAGTACAAAATGTCGGATTACATAGAAGATAAGACGGCGTGGAATTGAAGTGCCATGTTATTGATAGTAATGCTATGTATTGTTCTCTTATAATTACGGCAATGTTAAAGTGTAGCGTGTTCTGCCTGACGAGCTTGTGGTATTGCTGCTTTGTAGACACAATGTGGCTACTGTCTTTGGGGTTCTGGTTTGGTCATGCTCTCTATAATGTCTTTGCTTGCGGTGGCTGTCTGGCGTGGGTCACTCCCTTCCCTCCAATATGGTCGAGGGGAATGATAGCTGTTCCAGCAGTCATACTCGTGAACGGGTGCTGCTTGTGGGGACTGATCCATCTGGAATCCTTTAGACGCTCTTTACAAATGTTATTAGATTCATATCTAGATCGTTAGGCATCACGCTGGAGCTAGGTCTTAAACTACGGGGCATGCCTTTTAAGTTTTGTCGTTTGACGAAAAAACACAACTAGAACCTTATAGTACTTTTTATTGTTTTTCAAAGTATTCACCACGTAGCTTAATACACTTTTCCATTCGCTCAAACCAGTTATTATAACATTTATTCCACTCTAAAGTGGGGGTGTTCAAAATGGCTGACTTGAAAGCGTCGACTGCTTCTTCACCGGACTAGACTCTGACCACGAAGACTTTTCTTAATTTTAGGAAATGTTAAGAAATCGTTAAGGCTTAGGTCAGAACTGTATGGAGGATGGTCAAGAATTTCTACTTTTTCCTGCTTCAAATACTCAATCGTTTGACGAGCGCTGTGTGAGCTTGCGTTGTCGTGGTGCAGGATGATGCGTCGCTTTGAATTAGATTTTCGAAGTTCGGCGATGACTTGTGGTATACCACTCTGCGTTAACCGTTCTACGATCTTCAAGTACAATAGTCGCAACATGGCCGGTTTTTCCAACGAACGTGGCCACCATCTTCTTTGAAGTGCTTCGAGAACGAACAACTTTAGTCGGCTTTGGCTCGTCTTGAAATACCCAGATTGTAGATTGTTATTTGGAATCAGGATCGTAGGCATAGATCCAAGATTCGTCACCACTGATGATGTCGTAGACGTGATTTGACTCTCCTCGGTTGAACCTTTGCAGAGTTTTCTTACACCATCTGACGCGGGCCGCCTTGTCGTCGGAAAGCAGATGCGGTATCCAACGGCAAACTAGCTTTCTCACACCAAGCGCTTCATGCAAGATCTTCTGAATGGTTGTCCCTGAGATGCCTAATAGAGCCTCTATCTCTCGATACGTCACATGACGATCTTCGAGAATTAGTTGTCTCACGGCAATGATGTTATCTTCAGTGAAGGCGGATTTTGGGCGTCCTTCGCGAGATTTGTCACTAACACTAGTATGTCCACGCTGGAATACTACATACCAGCGTTCGACAGTTCGCAGACATAGGGCTTCATCACTGAACACAGATGTTAGCTCTTCAAAACACTGAAGCCGTGTCAGACCTCTTCTAAAGTTGTAGAAACGAACATTTTCCTTAGAAAGATTCATTTTCGTACATAACCTGACAGATTCCAATCGACGCTGTGACTAAACAATAGCATTAATCCTAATACTTTCAACAGTTTTGAGATTCAAAATTTAAACACATTCTAATAAAGAACAATTCCAAATTCAAAATTGCCGGGAAATATGAAAACGACAGAACTTAAAAGGCATGCCTCGTATATTTATTAATATCTTTAAAGTAGAACAGTGTCTGAGACGAACAATGAGAGTGGAGGAAGCTAGAGAGATATATAGGGAAAGAACCTGTTAAAACTCTGTACTCTCTGCCTACCCCGTAAGGAATCTGGCGTGATGATTGATAGAACCCCTATATATTTTTTATAATAGGTAGTATAGAAAAAATAAAGGCAACGTTACTTTATTCAGAGCGAAATGAAGTTAGTTCAATGAGTCCTCTAATTATAATGCACAAAAACTACACCCACGCATTTCTTAATAGGTACAATAATATATTTTATTTTTAATGTTAAAATAACGGCTGTTGTAAACATATCAGTGGGCACTTTGGGCGTAGCTATGTTCGCAGCATTTAATAGGAATATACCTAACGCTAAATTTTAAAGTAAACATGATAAAGTTTAACGAGGTCGACCGAAAACATGTGGCGTTCAGTTCCGGGTCGTAAGTGTTTATGTATTATAATATAATTAAACGATTTTGCGAGTTAGGTATCTATGTTTTTGCGCCACTTATTTTCCAGTAGGTAGATGTTAAGCTTTCGTTTATTCCGTCTAACATGACTGACAGAGTTACGGTTTTTGAGACATTTTAAAGTGTCACCGTAATTTAGTTTTCAAAATCCATACTTAATTCATTTTTATAGAACCCTGCTGATAACTGCGGTTACCATTAAAATACAGTCAAAATATATTTAAATAATTTTATTTTCCTTCTTTATCACATTACAATCGCATCAGTGAATAACACCCTTAAGTAAAACTTATTTTTCCCTTAACGTTCAGAAACATATAGTTTTGTAGTACCTATAAAAATTTATGCATGGCTTTCTAATATTTACTCTCGTTGATAAAATATTTATACGGCACTTTTTTCTTCACCTTATTAATCAGCAAATTAGTGCAGCAAATAAGTAATGCTTTTCAACTTTGTATCTTGAAACATAGCTTACATCGGGGAAGAAAAAAACTAGTTCACTTCAAAGTAGTACGAACATCTGTGCACGATTTCCGAACGTAACATTATGTCAAAAGTGAAATGTGACGGGCGATCCATCGTTTGTCTTATGCGATTTACTTGTTGATTTTATTTATGAATTTAATAAAAATACAGTGAAACAGTCGTGATATCGCCCACAGGACAGCTATGTTACAGTTTTATAAGTGAAAAAAGTGTTTGCGACCGGACGTTGCGCTCCTGCGACCGCCGATTTCTAAGGTAACGGTATTCGATTATGACAACGTTGAATATTTTCTAAGAAATGTGTACTTGTTTAGTTTTTATCAATTTGATTTATTTATTTGTGTTTTAAATATGTAATTGGGTATTATAATGATCAGCGGTGGTTATAATTGTTGTAGAAAAGATGTCGCGAAGTTACATTGGTTTAAGGCCTGTCTTCGCAAATCTCGGGCCATGTGTGCAAGTCAAGTGTAGGCCGCTAATATTTTCAGCTGCTCAGGAGATAGATTTTGTGCCTCCGTGCATATCACACAGATATTTTAACACCTTTCCCTTTTAAAGAGGTCAAGGGAATTGAATGGCATATCTCAGATATTCCACGACACAAATTACGATGCTTAGTTAGAGCACTAGTTAAGTAAATTTTAATGTTGTTTTGATAATAAACTCATTTTGCGCAGTGTGTATCTATAGTATTTATCTACATACTTTATGATACATTTGTTATGTTAGTACTGTTGTGCAAAGTTAGGGAATGATACCAATAACAAGAAACAAATTTATGTTTTGATACACATGTCTACTATTTACAGTATGTATAATTGCTATTTTTATTTCAATAAATGGAATACCATATAACATCAAACTAATTCTAATATAGAGTAATTCCGTAATTCAAAATTTACCCAACCAACAATTTTTACATGATTTTGGTGGTGATCAAAACTACATCTAATAGCTTTTTTACTTCTGTTTATTTATTATCTTTATGAAAAGTAAATTCAGAGATAAATAAAACAATAACTGTTTACTCAGGCTGATATGAAATTACAAACAAGTTACAATTTTTTTTTGTACCCTAAAAATCATATTAGAAATAGAAAAACGAAACGAAATTTGATATAATATAAGCAATAAATAAATCAAGTTTTCATAAGAAAGCTCTGAAAAGTGCAATTTCATTATATTCAGTCATTATCATCCAAATCGTCACTATTACTAATTTCAAGTACATGAGGCTTATAGAATCTATTGTAAATGTTGTCCAAGAACAGGAGTCTCTGGTTTGTTGGTGGTGGGATCATCTTTAACTCTGGGAACAGAAGCACAGGTATGGCTGAGATGTCCACAGCCATTCCATCAGTTAGTACTGGCTGCCATATTGTTGGAATCAGTGTTGTAGTCAATGGAGTTGGATCACTGAAAAATGTTATATAGAGTTTGACTATTTAAGTAAGAATTTTTTTTTTTAAAGAAACATATCCCCGCGTTAGGATTTATTCCTGTATCGTGGGTTACATACATGAAATTTGACATACACAAATACCCACACCGGAACAAATAATTGTTGATCACACAAAGATTTGTCCCGTGCAGGAATCGAACCCACGACTATTAGACCCAGTGGGCGGAGCGGCTCAAGCTCCTAACCACTGCACTAAATCGTCCGAAATCATTAAAATAAATCCTTTGTCCATGGAAACAGTACCTTGTTTACCATGAAAAATAACAAGCTAGGCAAGTATTATAGCTAATTAAACCCCACAAAACACTTTGTATTTAAAAATAAGGGGTAATGTCAGGTTTAGTTAATCACTAAATGAAAATAAATGATGTACCTCATATTAATGAAATTTGTCCACAGTGTCATCAACTGTGTTAAAAACTTTTCATCTGAGTTTTCTGAATCAAATGTATAAAAATAATCCAAAACTGTGACAATTCTTGGAGCTCCAGTATCCTCTGATTCCAAATCAACATCTTCAAACCTTGTTTTCATAATGTAAACTGAGTGAGAATTCTTTGCTGCATACAGCATCGCAAATTTTATTAGAGGATATTCATTAAAGACATCATTTAGGTAAACTGCGTAATTCTCCAATGTATTTCCTCTGTTAAAATCGTCCCCAAAGTAAAACTCCTTTACTATATCAGCAACTTTATGCTTCAAATTATCATCATCAAACTCCAAATTGTTTGGTAGTAAATCTGATAAATTATCTGGTGGTTTGTCAAATCTGTCAGTTTCATTGCCAATCATTGCTATTCCTTCATCATTGGAGTACACAATAAGCATTGGCACTTTATGATAATTGCCTTGTTTCAAAATGTGCACAGGATCCGCATCTAAGAGGGTGTGTAAATAATATGACTTATTCTCAACACAAGGTAGAAACATTTCCGAAATATTAATCAGTTCTTTGGCTGGTACATCTTGATAGAATTGCAATAAATCTGATGGGTCTTCACTACCTTCGTACCCTATTGTGTTCGCAGCTTGTAAAGCTGTTGCAATAGGTTCATAATTCATTGATGTAGGGGACAAGACTGAACCGGATTCTAGGATAACCTTATGGAGGAGACCTTTAGCAAGTCCAGATAATAGCAAGAGTTCTATGGAAGCTGCACCGGAACCTGTCCCGTAGATAGTGATGTCACGGGAGTTCCCGCCAAAGCTTCCAATATTCCTATTGATCCAGTAAAGCGCTGCTATCTGGTCTTTCAATCCAGCGTTACCAGGAGCATCTGGGGTGCCGAGGCAGAGGAAACCAAGAGCGGATAATCGGTAATTAAATGATGCGATGACGAAACCGTCGCGTAGAAGCCGGACGGGCGGATGGTGATAGCCCCATCTGTAAATGGGAAAATATCTTTTTGCATAACCGCGCTAGATCCTATGCGTAACAAATTATTTGTTAAAATATTTGATAACTCGGTTGCTTCATTGGTTCATTGTACGTGATTCGAATTCTAGATCGCATACTGTGGCTTTTCTATTGAAAGATCAGGTCCGGATCAGAAACCGTGTGTGAAGTCTGATACGCTAAAATTTTATTAAAACCTTACATTTTGCCACCCATGCTAGGGTAATATAGACGTGACAGTGTGTAGGCATATGTGTAATACAGGTTTCTCCGTTTAATGAGGTTTTAAAGAAAAAGAACACCGTCACGCTTCTTGTTCCTCAAGGCAGGTGTAGAAGATGCGAACTGTGCATACACATTCGCCTACGAGGTTAGGTTTCAATATGACATAGGGGGAACTTATTGCCATATTGCCATTATATCGGGTACAATTTCAGTTTTTACACACATAGATAATACCGAAAACACTTCCTGCGACTCGGAATTCGAACGGTGGACTACGTGATCGCGTGATATCATGCGCCTTTTGACCAAAATAGTCAGTCAGGTTTAAAGTAAATTGGAAATACCTAAATTAATTTACTTATCAATTCAAAGTACAAAGCGTCCAATCTCGGGAATTCCCGCCGTTAAATTCGCTGTTCAGAATTTAATTATTCGAATGATTGGTCGAGAAATTTCTAGAACGAGATCGATGCTTTTTAACGCATAGATATGCAGTCTTGATGCTCGGAATTCCCCAATTAGTCACTATAAGGCCATTGTCCGGCGGCCCGCGTCTAGTGCGGAGATTTTAAATCGAATAGTTGTCGCCGAGTATAACGGCGAGTATTCAGGTCGAGTTTTTGTCGAGGTAATGCAGGAAATAAGTTGTTGTTACAGTCTTAGATGAATTACTTGTTTGGATGGAGCATCGCGGGCACGGATACGGCATACAATTTATCTACACATAGGTGTGTGTACAGCTTCACCGGACAAGAGGGCGAGCGTGCAACCACTGCGCTCGTGTCAGAAGGGTAAGGGGGCAACTAGCTCAAGGGCGCTTCAAGGAGGAACGGCCTCGGCTTGGGCAGTCGCTATGGGGGGGTATACTAGGTGTCTCACTGTGGTGCTCTGCACCGGCCGGCGGGCAAGGGATACTTAGAGCTCGCCGGCGAGGTCGGTGTCTGATCCATCTACCCATAGGGTATACATTGTAATACGTACACGCACGCACACGCACACATAGTGTGTAACTGAGGCCGCTTGTGGTGCCATTTTGTTAGCAATGCCCAGTCTAGACAAGTCTTAGGCTAAGGCTATAGTTAAAAGTATATAGAATATTTATTAGTTATTATAACTGCATCGTTGGTCTAGTGGTTGTTAAATGCGCGCAGTGATCACAGCGTCTCAACTCCTAGGTCGGACGAAATGTATTTTTTCGATAGAAAAATACTATTACGGTACGATGTCAATAGGCTCGCTCCATATTTCATGGGTCCTAACATCGTCGTCAAAAAGTGGGTGACACAGTACTCGACTATCACTCCCACTTGGGGAATATAGGTATGTTCACTTTTATAATTTTTTTAAACTATAAAACAGGAATAGTTCCGTCTCTTGATAAGATGCAGATATATAATACATACACTCGAAATCGCGAAATCTTTATGTCAACGACTGTGTCGTTGGTCTATGAGTCATAATGCGTGTGGAAAGTGGAGGTCATAAGTTCGAATTCTAAGTTGGACAAAATGTTATAGGAATCCGGAAACTGGAATATGTGCGCTATCTGTACTCCGTATACTGTGGACAATAGCTTTGCCTCTACTATATAGGCATCTAACATGGATTGTGAGAAGTGTTTGAGTCGTAACCCTACGAAGTACCAATTAACCTCATTTTAGCTTTGGTTTTAAAATATATCTTTTTCAGTTTGACGTCTTTGTATAGAAAATTCCAAAGACAATATGATCACAAAATTAACAACGGCATTATGGAGTCTAAATTTGTGCTCGGTGTAATGAAAATAGACTCGCCCCTTTTACAGAGAGAATGCGGGTGTACATAGTAAGCTTTTGCCTCCCCGTTTAATGTATTTCTTTTTTTTTTTAAGAAAAACGTAGACCCACTAGGATTTATTCCTGTGTTGTGGGTGCGTTTACAAACATGAAAATTCACATACACAAATACCCAGACTGGAACAAATAATTGTGGATCACACAAAGATTTGTCCCGTGCGGGAATCGAACCCGCGACTATTAGACACAGTATAATAATTCCACCTTTAATCTAAAGGCCAATTCTAGTATTTAATTTATACTGAGACTAAATTTTGAATTCAGATTTATTTATAAATTGACTCGGTCCAATTTCAATATCATCGCAGTTGTATCTCAATACAATGTCAAGTTATTAAAGCTAGTGGCCGCCCATTGGTCGAATTCGACCATAATTAATTTAAATTATAAGTTTGAGCGTTATTAAGATTCTATTGTCAAAGACTATACTTCTATAATTACAGATTTCGCCAAGGCTACTCTATTAATTTGCTAATTTTTTTCAAATAAATTATATGAAATTTAAATAAAAAAAATGATTAAAATTAAGCCAAAAAAAATGCTGTCCGATGAACTTGACATACATATTTTGATAATTTAATTTAAAGATACAAAACGTCTCTGTAAACGATGCTCTTTCATCGTTTGCTGGTTATGTTTTACATTCAGTAAGACTATAGACAAATAATATTAAAAACAAACAATATTAATCTATTGTTAATTTGTAGTGTATTGTGTCAAATACACGGTAGTGTGTGTAATGTGTTTTTTTATTGATTTAATGTATTTTCTATGCATAATTTAAATAAAATATTAGCATTCTGCACTCCTCCTCGATATAAGTGTTGGAAATTTCATACTCCTCCCTCCGCGCAATTTTCGTAAAAATGGGTACAAAGTTTTTGCTTCACGTATTAATATAATGATTAAAATAATTGTTGATAGCATGTTAATCTCAGCTACCAGAGACTAAATAAACAAACAGCAAACAGTACTCTTTAATTTGATGTTTGTTTTGGATTAATGTTTAGGTCAGTTCATATTTTTGTCAGAATAAAAGTTTGTTCAACTTTCGGTCCGATCTCGATTCGGTTAGTCTCGTTGAAGGATTTAATATTTTACGATATTTCCATTGGTGAGATTTTGACACAGATTAGATAGAAAATAGATTAAGAACACCTGGTATGCGTTACATTTCGAAGCGCCTACTTGTTATAAAAAGCAACCATTTGCCTTACATTATTTGCTAGGCTTACAACACAACATTCAACCGTCCGAATGGAGAATGCATAAAATGCAAACTAAATAAATAAATAAAATAAACACTGTCAAGCCTATATTCCCGAAGCGGGGGTGGCAGAGGTGTATACCTTCTTTTCGCCGACGATGTTTTGTCTCATGTAATAGGGGGCGTGCCCATTGCCATATACCGGTCAATTCTAGACTCCGAACTCATACTGAGAAGTTTTCGTTAGAAAAACTTAATTTGTCTGACTTAGGATTTGAACCCAGGACCTTGTGATCACCAAGCGACGCGCTTTGCCTCTAGACCTACGAGGTAGTCCAAAGGCAAAAAAAATACCACTACCGTGTTTACAGAATGCCGCTGTTCTATTAAATATCCAGGCATTTTGTGGGCAATGGAGCGTATATTATACGGCTGGAATGTATATATGTAGAATATAATACCCACCCGAGTAGTACTCGTAGCGTTGTAGTACCTCGCCCTAGTGTAACTATCAACAAGGTTATACAGCATTCGGCTCGGTCAGCTGAGATAGATGACTGTTTGTGTTATATCTGTTTCCGAGCGTCTCATCGATAGGCACGTATGACGTTAAGCCATTTGTCCCGATTGCAACTTCATTTGGTAGGTAGTCGTTAACTGAAGTTGGTAGACTTAAGCGCGACTTGATAAGTTTTAACAGCAGATAGCAACAAACCTGCTTTCGTCAATATGCTCTGGGTCGCATGGTGAAACATTGTCCGCTAAATTCAAAGTGAGATATAGTATGTTTTAACCTAACCTATCTCTCATCTCGGTGTTTAAGGGAAGCGTTTTGCCCAGATCCCTATTCGATATAATATATCGTGTATATAATATATCATTTAAACGATCATATCATTAAATTGGTCATAGCGATTAAGGTTCCAGAAGTGGAACAGAATAGACTGTCTTCTATTTATCTATATCATCACGCCAATTCCCTTGCGGGGCAGGGAGAGAGTATAGAGTTCACATTGGATCTTTCCTGACAGATCTCTAAACTGTCTTATTATTATTATTTATTACAATACCCGCTCTGAAAAGCTCCTCCATGCACGAAAACGATGACCGGCAGACCAGACCCTTGGGTCGGAGTAAACACGTTGACGACCAGGCAGTTCTCTTCCCCGTCTCCATCAGGCTGAGGGCACTTGATCCTGTGTGTCGCTTCGAAGATGCCGTCCCAGCTGGGGGGAGGCTTCGGGGCCTTTGGGGATGATAGATGTTTTTGGAAGGATAAATATTTGTTATGAAAGAAAAAAATAAAAGTGGCCTCATGCGACTTATCCATCGTAAAAACAATTATAAAAATGGAGTGTCAAATTGGATAGAAATGGTAAATCAAAATTGTTCCCTGCCTCTGCTAATGCCGCCGCGCAGTCTTCCGCCAGTCTGCGTGTTGGGGTTATCTCGCGATCTCTTGTCAAGCACTCAATCTTTACTCAAATAATAACTTATAGTGTATATGGAACTAGATAAATGGAAAAATAAAATATCAGATGAAGATATACTTGTAGCAATTATAGTGTGGTTTTGATTCTTGATCCATGCAACTTTTACCTTACAAACAGACATGTCACAAATTCTGGATAGTAACGGTTCCAAATTAATTACTATTGTAGTATTTCTGTGACCTATCTTGGTAACAACGCACATTCTAACATAACATGTCACTGGTGATTATAATGACGAAAGATCATTTAAATAATGTTAAATTATCAATACTTGTGATTGCAATCGTAATGATATTTGACATTTGGAATCTCAAATCATCTTTATCATTCAGAATCTCTACACTTCAAAATGTTAAAGTTACTAAACAGCTTAGGATCATCCATTCTAATAATCCATACATAGAATTGTAAAGTCCAAATCTGTTCCACTAAAACAACCATAATAACGCCATTACTATCCTTGCCGCACCGATCTAATCTCCACGCCACCAAATAGGATTTACGTCTATCAACAAATGAATTGGCTGACCTTATGCCTGTCCGGACGTGTCGGCGGGCGGGCGTAGGGGAGGCCGAAGTACGCAAAGTAGGGTGGCTCCCCACCCATCAAATAGCCTCGCACCGCTCCCTGTGTCGTCATCACGTCCCTATGTGGCCTCAGTAAAGGGGACTGTCGGCCCACAGCCCCCCACAACAATAACAGGTGGGCAAACACCCTGCCCACCATCGGACCAGTTTTCCAATTGCGTGATGGAACTTGATGAAGCGTTCGACCAGTTCAATGTTTTCGTTTGGGCAGCGCGCCGTTGTCTAAACACGGCACATTAACCTAAACAGCGCAATGTTACGTGCCGTATTTGTGATTGTGACTCAGTGTTGGTAACTCTAATTATTATAGAATGGTATGATTTATGTTTAATTGATTTAGTTTCTAACACCGTCACGCCCATATTCCCCAAGCGGGGGTGGCAAAGGTGTACTGAGTACACCCACGTTACGCCGACGATGTTAGGTCCCATGTAATAGGGGGCGAGCCTATTGCCATATACCGGGCACAATTCCAGACTCCGGACTCATGCTGGGTAGTTTTCGTTAGAAAAACTACATTTGTCCGACCTAAGATTTGAACCCAGGACTTCGTGATCACAAAGCGATGCGCTTTGCCACTAGACCAACGAGGCAGTCTATTCAGCAGATTTAGTTTTTTAATGTTTCAAATACCAATTATCTGAGTAGTAACTACTAAACCATGCTTGTGAAGCAGTGATGCGGTTCCCAGTGGACCGAAGCGTTAATTATGAAAATCCTAGCTGTTTTATATTATGCCTTAACCTCTATGGACGACTAATAACTTTTATAAAAATGTTTCTCTTGCAAATCCAAAAGTGTTATTTAAATATACTATTTCGATATCATCTCTGAAGTTAAGTTTAGAAAATCGTTGGAAAGCTACAAAACTATTTCGGACACTTCTGCTATAGTAGGTTAAACGTTTGATGTAATAGTTTGTTTATCTATTATTTGTACTTGTGACGTGAACTTTTTTGATATTGTGTTTATGAGATTTTTTTTACGCTGAACGCTCATTTTCTTAAGAATTTGTTATTGTTGTGAAGTAATCGGATTTATCTTTTCCATTAACAATGAATTCTATCGATTAAGCTTCTAGCTACATATTGAAAATGTAAGAGTTATCAGAAGAAAAGAGGACTATTTATACATAGCGCTCCAATATACTTACGTATAGGTATGTAATATTATTGATTAGTCAAGAATACAATATGCAACACATTGTATTAAAGAGCCTAAATCTTTGTCCTACGGTTATCTGATGAAATTAATTTTATCATTTCAACACCAACAACACTTTAACAAAACAAAAATTAAGTCGAAAAAAACGAATAAAATAATGCTCTTACACTTCAATTTATTATAAATATACCGCCTTAAACTTAGCTAAAGTACATGGCTCCTACTAAGTATACTCTTATAAATTATGTCAAATGCGAGATGTTTTTGAAGAAACTGATCCAGAAGATAAACTGTGCGATGAGCACCACGTACACGGAAGATGCAAAGTGGAACGCGAGGCTACGCTCAATGAAATGTTCATTGTAGATCTCGGTCCACAACTGAAGCCTGTCCAGATGGATGCCTTTCTTCATGGCCAGATCTGTGTCGATTGAAAGCCACTCTTCCTCGGACACGCTAGACTTATCCAATTTATTCCAGTCTATGTTTTCTGCTGATGGTTTTCTGAAACATATACAATACTGTGTTAGATACACTACTGTGTTAAATTTTCTTAGATTAGCCAGTAAAGTTAGGTATCATCATGACGACTAAACTTGCCTTCAACAGTTAACTTGCCTTTTTAAAAGATATCATGGTATTACTTTAATATAAAGTCAGATAATACCGTCTGAATTTGTGTCTAGTCAAGATTATTTTGGGGACCTAATAATAAAAAATAAAATTAAGTAAGCTAAAATATAGATATTCTTACCCAGTCTGCATAAAATTAACCCATAATTCCACAAGCGTTCTTATCATACGTTCTTCACTCGATTCTTCCCGTGGTACTTGTCCATCTTGCATGAATACGTAGCCTATGATATCGCCTCTCACCGCCCCATCGACAGGTTTGTTGATAGATGCCAGTTCCCTGTTGAATTCTCCAACGAAACTGAACTCATACACATATACCGTCGCTCCAGTCTCTACTAGTGGTCTTGCACTACGGATCCCAGGGCTAAGATAAGCAGCATCAGTAAAATAGAGAGCCAATTTTTGAATGTCGCTGGATTTAATTTCACTTTCACCAAAATATTGAGTCTTTACTTTTCTTCCTATTGTAGCTTTTTCTTCTTCGGTCTTGAATATAAGGTCATTTGGTAATAGCCATCCGTAATTCTCATTCAGATTGTATAAACTTTCGTCTGCTTGTAAGGCTTCATGTATGCCAGCGTACTTAGCAGTACCTATCATGAATGTGATGTCGTTATTTTCGTTATGAATCATAGACCAGGGTGTGTCTGTCATGAATGCGTCAGTGCCGTTTTCGATACATGGTTTAAATATTATGCCTTTCGCTGCCGTGGTTAACGATTTCAAATCTACTTTTTGAATTTCTTGTCTGTCTATTTTTTCTCTTAATTCCGCTGCATTTATAAGTGGATGTCTGTCTAAAGCCCAGTGAGATAATACAGAACCACTTTCTACTATCACTTTATTGATATACTTCCTAGATATCGGCGATAAAGCTAGATATCCGGCCAAAGCACCCGACATGCCATCTCCACTCACAATTATATTGTAAGGGTTACCACCGAAGTTTTTTATATTTTCTCTAGTCCAATTTAAGGCCAACGTAAGATCTTTAAGAGCAGCATTACCTGGTACTATTTCATCCAATTGGCACAAAAATCCGAGTGGTCCAAGTCGATAGTTAGGTAAAACTAGGATTACTCCTTGGGGTACTAAATACTCTGGTCCGTACATGGCAGGGTCTCCACTGCCGGAGACAAACTTTCCATCATAAATGTGGAAGAGCACGCTGGCGTTGACGACATCATGAGGGGCGAAGATGCTAAGCGTGAGACAGTCATCATCGCCGACGTAGTCGTCATTGTAAAGCTGTGGGCAACGCTTATTATGTTCTGTGTTTTCAAGGACAGTTTCAGATCTCTCTGGAGGTATTGGCGGCTGAAAAATATGAGTAGTTTATTTATTGTAGTCGATAGAATGTTTGTACGAAGATGAAATAATCAACGTTCTTATTGTGGAATGTATAGCTAAACATCGTTTAATGTATTCCTTTATACATGGTTTATACTATAAAAACTCCCAACTTTCATATATCGAACCGACCCTTTCACCACCACCACCGCCACCTTCCAAAAATACCATCTTTAGCCGAAGCCGAAGGTTTCCAGCAAGCACCGAAATTAAACGATCTATAACGATTTACGAATGCTTTTAAGTAAATAAATAATATTATTTTTAGCCAGTCGTAGGTAATTATAATCATCTCGTTCATGACTGCCTCGTTGGTCTGGTGGCAAAGCGCATCGCTTTGTGATCATGAGGTCCTGGGTTTAAATCCTAGGTCGGACAAATGTAGTTTTTCTAACGAATAATTCCCAGTATGAGTCCGGAGTCTGGAATTGTGCCCGGTATATGGCAATAGGCTCGCCCCCTATTACATGGGACCCAACATCGTCGGCGAAACGTGGGTGTACGCAGTACACCTCTGCCACCCCCTGGGGAATATAGGCGTGACGGTGTTATTTTTTTTTTATCTCGTAAAACAGTCTTATCATAACTTTTCAAAATTTAGCCAATCATGAACCAAATGTCTTAGCTTTATTAAACATTCGGCGTCGGCTCCTACCGAAGGTTTTGGCGATGGCCTATTAATCGGATTCGGATTCGGCTTCGGCTTCGGCTTCTGCCAAAAATCGACGTTTGGTCGGATACTAGTTAATTTATAAACATCACAAACACTAGAAACTTCTTTTCCGTTTAGGCATGTGGGTACCGAGTATGCTCACAATTTCTAGATATTTTTGAACGTTAATCAGAACATTGGTTATAGATTTATAAGATAACAGGGCTGGGGGAGTTCGTGACTATCTATTTTATCAATTTCCAAAGGCTGGTTTTACATGATAAGATAAAAATAACAAGTACCTGGAATGGCTCTTTGAATATGCCATACGGTATATCCATATAACTTAGTATGTTGGTATTATCCTGCCAATGTAAACCACGAACAGGCCCACTGGTAGTATCTATTACTTGAAGATTTTCTGGTCCAACATCAATTAATTCTTCACTACTGGTTCTTATTTCTTCAGACCTTGGAGGGGTATTTTGGACTGGGTGAACTGTTGTTAAGATGTCAGGTGCTTGAACTGATACAGTTTCGGCTTGGGCAGTGGTTTCAGTCGTGTGGTCAGTGGTCACGTCATCGCTTACATCATCTGTGACCGTAGTAACTTCAAACTGATCCCCCTCAGGCTCATTCGCGTCAGTAGTTGTCGTAATAACATGCGTCTCGTCACTATCCAGTACTTTGGAGTCCTCATCATTTGAGGTTTCCTCGTGGTTGTCGATTATGTTGTTTTCTATTGTGTTCTCAAGTACCGTCAGTTGTGATGATGTCACAGCTACTAACGCCACAGCTATACATAATGTCCCTTTCCACCGCATTGTTTACATTTGAGGTTAGTTTTCGATGCCCATCCCTATGGTAAAATTACGTCATTATCAATAAAAATTATTACTAACCAGTTTCTGCCCGCGACTTTGTCTCCGTTGAGTTAAACAGGAACCTTACATTTTTCCGTGATAAAAGGTATCCTATATGGTAATCCAAGTAATAAACTATCTGTTTACTAAATTTCATCCAAATCCTTTCAGCTTTTTAACGTGATTGAGTAACAGACATACAAACTTTTTCATTTATAATATTATTAGTAGGATAGCATTAAGTGCCGCTAAAGTAGTTAAAAGTTACATGTCCCAAGTTCAACAGCCTATGCTATATCCCCGAAGAAGCTTAAATAAATTATTAACTACCTACCTACCTTCTATAGGACTTCTACAGCATTGCCTTCTTAATGACTTATATATACAAATCTATAGGACGTTTACGTTTTCGTAACATCAATAAGCATAACAGGGTTTTTTCACCTGAAGTGCACACATTCACGCTACTCGAATAGTAGTGTTTTCGAAAGTCAAAAATGAAGATTCAATATGAACTTACCTCGGTAAGCATATGTCTCCTGGTGGAGCCACGTCAGCCAGCTACCGTTCCCGCAAGAGTACTGGCGATACAATGCCGGTGCGATGCAATGTGATCGATTTCTGCGGACATTCGCTTCCAAAAGTTACTTGATAATGTTATATAATATCATATATCGCACATATTATTGTACAAAATAGTCAAAGTCAAAAATTACATGAGCACTTACAAATACATACGTACATTGTGGTTAAAATTTTTGGGAGCTAAATGTACTTGGTAGTGTTCAGAAAATTATGACTACAGCTTAAATATAAGGTTAGCAAGCGATCTGCAGTGTTAATTTGGGGTGACTTGGGCGTCCCACGTCCCACGATCCCAAGGGCCCCTTTGCGAAAGTTGGCATAGGGCCGGAGGACATGAGCGTTTTCCTGAGCGAAGCCGAGAAGGACGACGGTGTTGTGTGGCTTACGCCGCCGTGAGCACCATTGCAGTGCTGCGGGAAGCAAGTTCAAAGGCGGGGAGCCTCGATCGCGGGTTCTTCGGGGCACAACACATAGGGGCATCGGTGAGTTCCTAACGGAGATCTCGGAGCCCCTTCAAGATGTTGATACCGGCCACCGTAGGGAAGAAAAAAGGGATTGGAATTTTTGGTTTTGCCTAGATCTTGATTTGTTTGAGGACTTTGCCCAGCAGTGAGGCAGATATTATTGATTAAATTCTCTTTCCTATTTTTTGGTATATAGAAAGAATTCAAAGGTATCGGTGTGTACTGTGTCAAATTTTGAATGTTCTCGTTAGCCTGAATATCTTCTTCTACTTCATCTTATAAAACATATTCCTTGTTTGTTGGTGGTTTTTGTCATTCTGTACACTTACATTCTTAATTTTTCTTCAAGTTTAACATTTGACTTTAATAATTAAACAGAATCTTTGACTTCATCATTTCAGCCTATACTTGTCCACTGCTGAACATAGGCCTCCCCAATCGCTTTCCAGCGTAACCGGTCCGATGCCACCTGCATCCAACGATTTCCTGCGATTTTCACAAGATCGTCGGTCCATCTGGCAGGCGGTCGTCCTACGCTGCGCTTGCCAATACGTGGTCTCCACTCTAGAATCTTTCTGCCCCAACGCCCGTCCGATCTTCGCGCTATGTGGCCAGCCCATTGCCACTTCAGCATGCTAATCCTGAGGGCTATGTCGGTGACCTTGGTTCTTCTACGAATCTCCTCATTCCTGATTCGATCACGTAGAGAAACGCCGAGCATAGCTCTTTCCATAGCTCGCTGAGCAACTTTGAGCTTTTTTATGAGACCTATTGTAAGAGACCACGTCTCTGATCCATATGTCATCACTGGTAACACACATTGACTAAAAACTTTAGTCTTTAGGCACTGAGGTATTTTGGATGAGAAGATGTTGCGCAGTTTCCCGAACGCTGCCCAGCCGAGTTGGATTCGTCGATTGACCTCTCTCTCAAAGTTGGACCTACCTAACCGGACTACCTGTCCCAGGTAAATGTATTCGTCGACAACTTCAAGAGTAGAGTTCCCAACGGTGAGTGCGGTGGGTACGACATGGACATTAAACATTATTTTTGTTTTGTCCATATTCATTTTAAGACCCACTTGTTGGGATACTCTATTGAGGTCACCGAGTATTCGTCCTAGATCTTCCAGCGACTCCGCCATGACCACAATGTCGTCGGCAAATCGAAGGTGAGTGATGTATTCGCCATTGATGTTGATGCCAAGTCCTTGCCATTCCAAGAGCTTGAAGGCGTCCTCTAAGGTGGCCGTAAACAGTTTCGGAGAAATGACGTCTCCCTGTCTTACTCCTCTTTTTATGGGGATCACCTTCGTGCACTGCCCCTGTACTCGGACTGACATGGTGGCGTTATTATACAAGCACTTCAACACTTCGATATACCTATAGTCAATGCGGCATCGCTGGAGAGATCTAAGAACCGCCCAAGTCTCGATCGAATCAAAGGCTTTCTCATAGTCCACAAACGCCAAGCATAGTGGCCGATTATACTCCTCAGTCTTCTGTATAACCTGCCGCAACGTATGTATGTGGTCTATGGTACTAAAACCTTTCCGGAAACCGGCTTGTTCATCAGTCATCAAGCCTTCGTTCGAGACGATTCGTAAAATCTTTGACTTAGCGCTCTTCAATGTCACTGCTTTCATTTAATAAACAATAAATTTTTTCTCAAAGAGAACCTCTGACGACGATAACCACAGACATTAACACTTCTTTACAGATTCCAATGGTTTTTTTAGTACTGGGATTCTTCTTACTTCCTTCACTCTTGACATGGTGGTCGTGGTAACGATGAGGCTTAGTCGCTGGAGACTGAAGTAGCTAGCTTTTGAAATGCTGGCGCACTGGACCCTGGGATAAGTTATCTAAATAAATAACTAGGTGTTATACAATTGTGACAAAAAATCTAGATATATTTTCGGAAATACACTAAAAGCAGAGAATTCACAAAAAAAATAATATAAGCATCGTTTTATATAGAATTTTCTATCCCAACGCAATTTTTTCTGATGTAATAGTAATAACCTATTATTCCCATTACTCTAGATAAAATTGATATTTAACTAATGTTGCAGCGGTAATTAACTAAAGCAATGTTAATACATTGCAATATTATAGATTGCTAATGTAATTTTTCCAGGCGTAGACGCCTACGTTCATGTGTCACGCACAGTGCCATTTTTTTGTATATTTTTGAATAAAACAGTTCGCCGCGTGCTGCACATCAAAAGAGTGTTTTAATTTCTCACCAAGCTTATAATCTTCACCAACACCTCTCCAGCGTCTGCAACTAATGACTTAAACCTGCAGTAATTCAATAATTAAGCTTCGATAATCCGCTTGACTAATTATTTAGTCGTTAAGTAACGACAGCATGCCAATTTAAACCCCAAACAATTATTTTAATCTAAAATTAGCAAAGCACAAAAATGTCGTCATTGTGTAAATATATACTTATTTTGATGTTTTGTCCACATATTATTAAGTTTCCATAGCGAATATGGCTTTTGTAGCATGTTTTTCATTTCTGTCTATCTAATTTGCGCGTGGAGGTGCAAGTTTATAGACACGTTGATGGTGCAGGACTGAAGAAGAGCACTCAAAGATTACATCTATGGCCGTTCCAGAGCCGGATCGGTCAAGACTTGGAAAAGATTGAGTATAATCCCTTGCGTCCCATACAAAAAAAAAATCATAAGTCTTTGATATCTCGCCAAAGTATCACTTGTCAGGCTTTTTTTCACTGTATTTAAACGTTCTATCGATTGGCATTAAAAAACACGCGATATCAGACAAAAAGTTCCAATGTCCCCCTTTTCTCAGTTTCGATCCAATGTGCGGCGCTTTGGTCAGTCGTTAAATGAATTATTTTATTGAATCTAACGTGGCTGTTACTTTCGGCTTTCAAGCTAGTGCTATTAAAGCCTGAAACTTAAATTCCATTTTATTAAATGTGCTGTTTCAGAATACTTTCTATTAAACATTATAGTTCTATGCTTAAACATTTATTTATTACGTGCTGCCTAATACTCCCGATAGGATCGACTCGCCAAGGTCCTCAGAGAACTCATCCCACTAATATTATAATAAAAAATAATATTAGCCCTGTTAAGAAACTGTCCCACTGTTGGGCACGGGCCTCCTCTCGAACTGAGAGGGCTTAGGCCATAGTCCACCACGCTGGCCCAGTGCGGGTTGGTGAACCACTAATATTATAAAATAAAAATTTCTACGTTTATCTATCTATCTATCTATATCATCACGCCAGCTCCCTCGCGGGGTAGGCAGAGAGTACAGAGTTCCAACAAGTTCTTTCCTTACATACCTCTCTGGCATCCTCCACTCTCATAGTTCGCCTCATACACACTCGCCGGTTACGGAGACTCTTGACTTGCCCTTTAGATAAGACTCGGTGTATTTGGTCACGGTAAGATAGTGCAGGTCTCCCCCGGCACCTGCATCCTTCCACTTTCGCATTGTATAGTATATGTTTTGTCATTCTTTCTTCTGACATTCTTTCTATATTTAGATGTTTGTTATTTAATCACGCAAAAACGGTTGAACGGATTTAGACAAAATTTAATACACATATAGTTTATTAATACATGGGATACTTTTTAACCCGGAAAATAGTAAGGTTCGTGTCTAAAGTGAACGCGGACGAAGTCGCGGCCAAAAACCAGTCAACTATAAGTGGTATCTACTTAGCTAATACACCTTTAGTGTTAAATCAACGAAATAATTGTCTCTTCGCTCGTGAACTCCTCAGTGGTATCGCCATGAGAATTTGACATATAGTATAAATAATATTGTTTTATGTTCTCACCATTACAAAGCTTTGCGGGGTTATCGTGGGCGCCAGAATGGCCAACACCATATCTGCCCACTTTGCGGCGATAACGAAAGCTCCGTGTTTGCTCTGCGCTCCATATTGCCTATTTGTAAGTTATTCAGGAAATGGCATGCCATTCATAGTTGAACTCTGAAAAATAAAAGGGGGGGGGGGGGGCTGGCAGCAATCTCAAGTACCCAATGGTGAAATGTAAAATGTTGTTAAACTCTGTTTTTGATTTATTTCAGGTAAGAAAGTTCGATTATTCAAGAGTCAAATCTATATCTCGATTTTGGTAAGTGTTTAAACATTTGATGTCAACTCAACTATTTAGGACTTAATTTAATTATATAATATATAGGAAGGCATTTTATTAATAAAACAGCATGGTACGGCAAAAAAAGACGTTTATTACAAAACAATAAAACTTACAATGAAATAACGACGTACTTGATAACGATCTTGGTTATGAGATTATGGTTTTTGAAAGGGAAGAAACCAGAACGAATGTAAGGATTGTGGTTGGTAACGATGTGCTGGAGCAAGTGAATGAGTTTGTATATCTTGGATGCGCCTTCAGTAAGGATGGGAAATACACCGCTGACATAGAGAGAAGAGTGAGTGCAGGGAACAGAGTGAATGGTGCGATGGGAAAGCTACTCGGGAGCCGGCACTTAAGCCATAAGGCGCAGCTGGCCATACATAACGGAGTTCTTGTCCCAACGCTGTTATATGGTAGCGAGAGCTGGGTATGTAAGAAGGAGAATGAAAGTAGGATAAATGCGGTAGAAATGCGAGCTCTGCGGAAGATGTGCGGAGTGAAGCTGACCGACCGCATTAGCAACAGCATAGTAAGACAGCGAGTAGGTATGAAAGATAGTATCGGTGTAAAGATGAGAAAGGGCATGCTCCGTTGGTTCGGGCATATAGAAAGAATGCCAGAGGAAAGAATGACAAAACAGATATACAATGTGAAAGTGGAAGGATGCAGGTACCGGGGAAGACCTAGACTATCTTACCACGACCAAATAAACCGAGTCTTATCTGATGGAAAAGTCAAGAGTCTCCGTAACCGGCGAGCGTGTATGAGACGAACTATGAGAGTCGAGGAAGCCAGAGAGGTATGTAAGGAAAGAACCTGTTGGAACTCTGTACTCTCTGCCTACCCCGCAAGGGATCTGGCGTGAGGTTATAGATAGATAGATATAGATAGATAGATAGATTGATAACGATTAGGTAATAAAATATATGCTAGTTGCTCGCACATAAGAAAATTACAGAACATACAGCTGGCCTTGCATCTACATCACACCTTCTGAACAGTAGTGACTTATCTCAAAAGTTCAAGTTTTTGGGAAACTAATCGCGTCCCTTCAGAACCGAGCGGGGCGGGTAGAGGGAGGAAAAGTGAAAGAGACCGAATCATCGTTCCTAATTCTACCATAAAACGCTGCTATTTTAATATTGACCAGATAGAGCGTACCTTTTAATGACCCTCTATGACAGAAACTCGATTTCTTAGATTTTTAAGTTAAGTCTTTACCGTTCTGAAGGTGCGACATATTCTTTCAAAGAGATAGATAGAGAGCTTTGGTATTTATAAACATTTAAGTTATACGTTATATTTTTCAAACAGTTATTTAGCATACCAATATAGCTGGTATTTGCATTGTGGCTAGTTAGCAACAGTGCTGTTTTGGTCTCGGTTGTTGTTCTCGGTTAAAATGTGGTCAGGTTTCTGTAAATGCAATAACAATAGTCCTGCAAGAATATTACTTTCGCTTACATGACTTATTTTTACATAAAAAAACTTTTTAATATACCACGTTTTTAAAACGGAACGGACGGTCGGCTATTCGCAACAGCGAAAGACCTAGACTATTTTGCCATGACCATATAGACCGTGTCTTATGTCAAGGGCAAGTCAAGAGTCTCCGTAACTCGCGAGCCTGTATGAGGCGAACTATGAGAGTGGAGGAAGCCTACTCCACAAAGGAGTCTTTACAAATGAAAGTATTTCTCTTTCTCCATCTCTAAGCTATCTAAATAACATATAATGTCCGGCACTTCGGTTGGTCATGGTGAATCTATTGATTACTTCTAATAGCGACCACGTTTGAATTCTCATACGAGTACTATGCAAGGAAACTGAAAGACGACATAAATTCCGTGATCATTCAATGAAATGAGCCAAGTTACCTATGCTCAGATCTAACAGTCTAATGTAACGATTTCATAGAGAAGTAAGTAAAACATTACCTCGCCTTTATCTCGATGTCATCAAAGAATTCGATCATACTTCGCTGGCTGTCTGTGGCAGGTATGTTCGTCTCGAAGGTTATAGGGTCTCGCAGTAATTGGTAGTTTAGTAGCGAGGAGTTCACTTGAGGCCAGGCTGTTGAGTCGTCGCAAAACGGGTTACTGCAACAATTTCGCATCACTAGATGACAAATCTGCGACTTCCATATAAATGAATGATTGCCTATATAAGGATTCTCCTTACGTTAAATGTGTTGATAATTACGCACATCGCCTTAACATCATGTACCAGAAATGTTGAAATGCTTAGATATTAAAAATCGACCGCAACCGGTCTTAAAAAAGTATATAGAGCTATTGAAGTAGTCAAAGTTAAGGCTATAGATTGCGCTCAACTTATTTCATCGAGTAGCGTATGATTAAGTCACTAGTCAGGCAATTTTGGTAGAAAGATGTTTTTTATTTGCTGCATTGTTACTTACTCGCATTTCATAAAGTTAGCAATGAACTCCGTCATCGAGTACTTCATAAGGTCATCTCTGCTCTTCGGCGGGAAAATTGTGTTGTAGTCGAGCATAGTATTGCGAAAGATCATCGTCAAGTCCTCAACATGAGCGCCTCCACCTTCGTATTTCAAGCCAAGGGAAGATTTAACAATGTTGTGGGCACTATCGAATGAGTACTGGTACAGGTAAACTGGCGCACCACCGATTTGTGATCTCCACTGAGCAAGTTTAAACGCTGGGTAAATGAACAACGTGTCGGTACAACAACGCACGTATCCCTCCAGAGTCACTGTTCCGTTGAAGTATCTATCAACAACGCGCTGACCTAGTTGTTGTGCTAGTGATTGATATACCAAATCCGTAAGTCTTCTTGCTAAAATGGCAGAAGGATCCCGGTTGATCGAGCCCAAGTAATCAAGATACCCTAACCTAGGTCGGAAGAATTCACACTCTTTCGCAGTAAAGCCTATGATTAATGGAGTATCGTTGCCTCTGCCTTGTTTTATCAGGTTTATTGGGTCGTCATCAAGGATTCTCGTGAAGTTGGGATATAAGCCTTCAACGACGGGTACGAAAGACACAACACCGGTTTCGGATTGAACAATTCTGTTGGCCTTCATGATTGTTTCTAGTGGCAAGCTGATGAGCTGAGAGTGGATGTAGTCTGGGTCTGTAGAGTTGATGCCAAGTTTTTCGAGGAATTTGTTGGCGACAAGTTTCGCGTGGCTGGACGAGCTGCTGAAGAACGCTGGTATTCCTGTGCCGCTCATTATGATCACTCTAAAATAAACATTTCCCCTTAGTTTAGCCTGTGTCTAAAGCATCGAAAACAACTACAAGGTGTAGCATAATTAACGCAAGACCTGAAAGTAGTTTGTTCTAAGTCGGCATCTGAATCGATTCCAACTATTTTTAAAGTTGGTTAATTTTTTTTTTAATTTTATAAATTGTTGTTACTCGGCCTGTTCGCTGTATTAAACAAAAGTTAATAATTATTCAAAAAATTACGCCTATTTTAAATGTATTTCTATTACACACACCTCAATACGCATACAAAAGTTAATTAATTATTTAATTTTATGGTTAATTTGGGTACCAAAGAGCTTAAAAAAATGGTAGAAAACTCCTTAAAATTGGAAGTTTGATTTTGAATTCGTAAAGCAATAATGTAATTGAAATGTCTGAAGTCTTGCGTTATATATGTTACACCTCGTATAATCTTAAAATATTAAAAACCAACAAACAAAACATATAATAGATAACACATCATGCAAAATAGAATACACATCACACAAAAGTATATTTTGTTCAAGTGTTTTAATATTTTCCGCTGATCATAACGTATGTAATTGTAAGTACCAGTTTTTAAGCTATATTACAAAAAAAATTTAAAACAGTGCAGTAACAGTGCATAAATTGTAGATCGTAACGATACGCGGCCACGGCGTTTTAAGCCGTGATCTCATATCACGACCCCGACTCAGACCAAACGCCCTTGAGACGCCACTTCAAGGGCGTCAGGTCGGAGTCGAAGTAGGGAGAGGTTGGAAGCGAGATCCAACTAAGGACATCTAGTGATGCGGTCATCATTATGTTAGACGTCGATGTATCGATGTATGATTTAATGTTTTGTAAAAAAAGGACATCACTGTGAAATTATCGATTTATCGATAAATCGATATTTTGAAAGTAAAAACTTTCATATTACACTTTTTTTTATTCGTATTACTGTTGTCATTCTGGTTTAAACGTTGTGATCCATTTTTCAAACACAAACAGGCATCTGCATGAGCTGAAATTTAGCATACGAATATAAACTCGGTGACAATGCAATAATATAGTTCCTTAGATGTATTATAGCAACACTCTACATCCGTTCCCTGCATTGTAATAACCTAGAGCGAAAACGATACTAAAATAATTTGCAATTTAAAACGTCGATGTCTTGTCTATCAAAACATCGATGTATCGTTTTCATCCCTAGTGCTGAATTCCATGTCGCCGCACGCTACACGTCCCCCTATGAAGAAGCGCGCGCGCTGACTCATAGAAGATAATTATTTTTCAGTCCACCTATTTCTATATTTTATCCGAACCGGAAAAACAGAGAGACATACTAATAGTGATAGCTTAATAAAAGATTGATGTTTCAATACATCACCAATTACTTTCATTTTCACTTTTTTTCCACCACATCAGTATCATATATACAGTAAGTTAGGTTAAACGAGGGACGTATTCAAATCCATGATAGTTCATGCTTACACGTAACTAATAAACATATACTAAACAAAACACTGATAAATCACAGAGAAAATCTTGACAAAAAAATCGTAACAAGTATCTCGACATGTGGTCAACCTTGCGCAAGCGACTTGACCTATCTTATCTAAGGACAATTACGCATGTGAATGTGACCTTTAGGTTTGATCCGTTTTCCCTTCATACTTCAAACTGGCTTAGGACAGGCAAAATACCTAAGTACTTTACAATACATTTATTTTTTAATGTAATTTTACATTACAAAAATAAGTATGTAAATTGTGAACCACAATAATTTAAGATTAAGACAAAATAAGACGGTTAATATGCACACTAGTATTTTTTGCGTATTTAAAAAATGGAATCACACCAATTTACAACGATTTACTTGATTAATTTATTATTTACACGATTTTAAATCAATCTTAAAAATTGTTCCGAATGACCACCTCCTCGCGTAATGCACAGTTCGGCATGCTTTTTCATATTGTGTTTTATGCGGTTAAGTACGAACGGATCACTTCTTACGCTATCAAAAGTATTCGTGATACGCACCTTTAACTCTTCTCTGGTCGAGTACTCCGTAGCAAAAACGACTCTTATCAGCTCACCCCATAAATAAAAGTCTAATGGAGTGAGATCTGGGGAGCGGGCTGGCCATGGCACGAGCCCTCCGCGACCTATCCACCTATCACCAAAGTGATTGTTTAGGAATTCACGTACTCGCACCTGATAGTGCGACCTGGCGCGTCACATAAGGATTTTCACTACTCCACCAATGTTCATTATGCACATTACATGTCATGTTTATTTACTAACACTGTTGTTTTTATTACGTAAACAACCACGGGGTTGTATTTACGGAGGCATTTAACATGCGGAAATAGCGGCGCACTCGCATAGACTGCGGGGTGCGCGGGCGTGTGTCGGTCCGGTCGTGTCCTGCCGGCGCGAGGGGCGAGGGCGGTTTTTTTCGATACGATCGTGCGATCGTCATGTGATTCACCGCGAGATCACTTTATCGTTTACAAGCTCGGTTTCATGCGCGCTCAGTATCCATAATTAATGTATTTTTTTTAATAATTCCGTCAAAAATTAAGGTTAAGTGTTTTTTAGATATTTAGGACGTGAATCTAATTCTCAGTACCCTCCTTCAACACGTCCCTCGTTTAACCTTACACCATGTATAGATACATTGATGTTTATTATAAGGATGACTGCATCACTAAACCTCCTAAGTGGCAGTCGGGGTCGGGCACTTGAAGTGGCGTTTCAAGGGCGTTAGGTCGGAGTCGAGGTCGTGATATGTGATCACGGCTTTAGCAATCACCAAGGTCAAGCAGTGTTCGGATCGGTCAGTCTGAAACGTATGACCATTTGTGGCATTTTTATATGCGAGTATCTTTGCAACTCGGAAAGCACATTAAGCTGTTAGTCCAAGTTACCGCTTCATGTGGTAGTCGTTAAACCGAGATTCTTCGCCAAGAATGAAGACCTTTGTCTTTCAGTGGTAGAGTATAGGCTGATTAATATTATCATCGTATAAGTCTTAACGTTTGACTTTTCAAGTTCGTTAAAAAAACACCGTTACGCTTATATTATATTCACCAAGCAGGGGTGATGAGGATGTACTGTGTACACCTGCTTTTCGTCGACGATGTTAGGTCCCATTGTAATAAGGGGTGAACCTATTGCCATTGTACCGGGCACAATGCTAGACTCCGGAATGTTACTGGAAAAAATTACACTTTTTCCGACGTAGGATTCGAACACAGAACCCCGTGATCACAAGACCAACGAGGCAGTCAAAAAAAATGGCTTAAGAAGTTGTCAAATATCATCACCTTTTAAACATTCCGGTTGTTGCATTCGATAAAGATATTAAGTGGGCACACGCCGCTCCAGCGCTCTGCCCGGCCAGAGTAACGTCTTTAGGGTTCCCCCCAAAGGCAGCGGCGTTCGTCTGCACCCAGTTCAGCAAAGTCCTTATGTCTCGGAGACCGTTGTTGCCCGGGAATTGCTCGTTTTTCATCGAAAAGAAACCAAAGACATTGATCCTGAAATAAAAATTTACAGTTAAGACTCGTTTATTAGGGGCAAATGTTCCGCGGCACGTGTCGTTTGAGATGTCAGGCACTCGTCATCTTGTCTCGCGACCTATGTCATTCATAGTCGTTTCTAATAGATAATGCTGTATTGAGTAACCTTTTGTTTAAGTGTTTTTATTTTCAGGTCTTTGTATATGTATGTATGTGTTGCTTATGTAATGGGATATTGAAAATCGCTCAGTGTTTTTGTTTGAAACCTTTCAAGGATCTCTACATTACTGTTGCTGGCTGTGCCCCACAGCTGAATACCGTAGGTCTATATAGGTTTTAGGATGGCCTTGTATATGGCTAATTTGCTATTGATGCTTATTTGGGAGGAGGATTATGTCGTCCTATTAGCCAGTACATATTGCGTAGTTTTGTATCTAACTGCTTTCGTTGTTCATATGTGTTTTTGCCAGGTTAACCTTCTGTCTAGATGCATGTCTAAATATTGTGCATGTTGTTCTTGATCAGTTCTTTTTTAGTATTAATGGAGGATAGGTGTCTCTTCTGACAGTAAAGGTAACATGTGATGATTTTGTTTGATTTATTTTTATCCTCCAGGTTCAAGCCATTTATACACTTTGTTGAGATGACATTGTACAAATGCTGTAGTAGAATTATTGTGTACGGAAAGCAGAGTAGTATCATCCGCATACGTAGCTATAGTGGTTTTGTCTGTTGTTGGTATATCGGCAGTGTATATGGTGTATAATACTGTTCCTAATATACTGTCTTGCGGTACCCCCGATTTTATTTTATGTAGTTCGAAATATTCATTTTTAAATTTTACTTCAAAACACTCGTCCATGTATGAGCGAAAAATATGGAAGTATGAGTCTGGAAGCATTTTTTTAATTTTGTACATAAGTCCTTCGTACCAAACTTTGTCAAAAGCTTGACTTATATCCAGAAAGACTGCAGAACAGAATTGTTTTGTCTCTAATGCCCGGCTTATGACATCTATGGTGTGACATCTTGTTCGATGGTGCTGTGATGTGGCTTGAACCCAAATTGGTGGTTGGGTATTATTTTCTAGGTGTTCTCTTATTCTGTTAAGGAGGATTTTTTCAAATAGTTTCCCAGTGACTGATAGTAGACTGATTGGTCTGTAGGAAGCTGCATCTTGTAGTGGTTTTCCTGGCTTGGGTATCATTACTATTTGGGCAATCTTCCAATGGCCAGGGAAGTGTGATAGTCTGAGAGGCATTAACAATGTTGACAATTGCCATTAAACCTTTTTTGGCTAGCTTTTTCAGAATAATTGCATCAATCTGATCGTAGCCTGGGGATTTTCCTTTCAGGGTTTTTATTTCGTTTAGTACCTCGCTAGGTTTTGTGAATTTTAATGGGCACCAGTTTAATGTGCACTTTTTAGGACGCTCATTACTTCCGAGGTATGTTCCAAGTTTTCATCTTGGAAAGGTACGAAGACAGTAATCAGGTGTTAGGCGAAAATATTAGCTTTTTCAGAGTCTGATCTAGCTCATTCTCCGTTAGGGGTTTTGATTGGTGGAATATGAGTGTTAAGGCGTTTTAATTTCTTTGTTGCTTTCCATAAGAAACAGTTTGTGTTAATACTGGGGGTCAGGTGTGCGAGATATGATTGGAGAGTATTATTATCAAAAGTGTTGATTATGTTTTTGAGTTCGTTAGAGCTTTTATTAAGTGCATCTTTATCGACAGGGTATCTTGTTAGGTGCCATACTTTGCTTAAGTTTCGGCGTTCATTTATTTGGTCTAGAATTGTTTTAGGATATTCGTTCAATTTTGGAAGTAGTCTTTTCTTAGGTTTTGTGGAATTTTCTGCTGCAGTATAGATAGTTCCATTAAGGATTTCACGTTTTTTCTCTATTTACTCTACTGGTTTTATTGCTGTTTTTGTGATTTTGATATTGTTATATGTTGATATAACAATATCAACATATAATCACGTCAGAAATATAGCTTCAAAAATCAATATTGAAAACATCCATTTAGTGATTTTATTATAGATTCTGACTGGCAGTTCTTGTAGAATTACTAATGAGTTAAGGTTCAGGATAACTGACATATGGTCCGAAGATAGATCCATACAAGGTCGAGTGGTCATATAGTTTTGAATAATGGTTTTGTGTGATAAAGAAGTCTAGTAGATCTGGTATTTTGTTATAGTCTGTAGGTAAGTATGTTGGCACACAAGGAGTCATACATTCTAAATTGATACTTCCAATAGTTTTATATAGTTGTCTGCCTCTGGGTGAAATTAGTCGTGATCCCCAGAAAATGTGTTTGGCATTCCAGTCGGCCCCTGCATATATATCTAGGGCCTAGTGTAGAGAAGTATGTAAAAGTCACTATCAGTTATTGTATGCCTTGGCGGACAATATGTGGCGGATATTGTTGTCATACTTTTGTCACTTGATTCGATTTCGATTGTCGTTGCTTGACTATTTTCTGTACAATATTCTTCGAGAATATCGAGCTTTATTTTCTTTAATAATTATTGCTTTTCCCCCATGGCTGTTTCTTGACTATCTATATATACCTATTATCATCACGCCAGTTCCCTTGCGGGGTAGGCAGAGAGTACAGAGTTTCAACGTATAACCTTTTTAATGTTTAAATGTAACATGGCTTTTGGATGTGATTCTTGATATTAAGGCTATGTTGATTTTCTGTATGTTCAGAAATGTTTGCAGTTCTTGACGTCGTTCCGTCAAGCCATTAGCGTTCCAAGGAACTACTCGGAGATCGCGAATCATTTTATAGATAGGCTTGTGGTTAATTGGTCCATGCGGTCCATCATGTTTAACATGAGCTCTTGTAATTTAGCAAACATACTATCTAAGATATCCGAGATACTCTTCGCCTCAGTTTCTTCTTCTTTTTGTCTCTTATTAGTTAAAATGTCTGCGAAGGACTGGTTACGAGATTGTAAAGATGGGTGGAGTCAATAAGATATTTTTATCTTTTACTTCTGACAGTTGCGGGTCAATATTTTTGTTTAATTTATTTCGGTTAATAGGAGGCTGTTTCTTCAGCTTCTTTGTACTGTTTATATTAAATACAACTTTTGTAACTTGCAGAAAGATTTTCTTGACTGTTTGCACACGTGGCATCAGTATCAGGTCTCTTGGTGCAAGATGTGGTAGGATGGTTATTTCCACATTTAATGCACCTATGTGGTCTGCAGCATTGGTTCTTTGAGCGTCCAAATCATTGACAACTTTTGCACTGCAAAATTTCCTTATTTTTGTAAGGGGCTTCGACTGTGACTGTCATTTGGTTCAGGTATTTTATGTTGAAGATGTCTTTATTATTTTCCTTCGGTTCCAAGTTTACGAAAAATAGGGGTAGCGCTTCTTTTGTTGATCTATGTAGTATGTTTACAATTTGTCTGACATCGTGTCCATGTTCTTTTAATTCTTCCCTAATTTATGAAGTGTCTTTGGTAGAGTGTAATCGACGTAATACGACTCTGTATGCTCGTTCACTCTTAAGTTGGTAAATATAGTGAGCTATATTGTTGGAGACCAAATGATCTCTAATGACTTTGTATGTTGGTATATATTTTTGCATTCATTTAATTATGTGACCAGATCGTAGTGTTGTTAATGTATACATACTTTTATCTATAATTTTATTCAGGATGTTCTTGAGAACAGTAATGTCTATGACTCCCGTAACCAAGATGGATTCTGGCTTTGATAGGTATTCGTTGTTGGATTTTTCAATGTCCTCATTTTCCAAAATATCAAATTTAATTTGTGTTGGCACTGCAAAAATTGTTGCACTTTTCACTTTCTTTGTCTTGTCATCTTGTGAGGGGCTTGTCTGTTTTCTTTTCTGTCTATTTAATGAGTCACTATCACATTGCCAGTCGGGAATAATTGTTGGTTGGATTTCTTGAGTTTCTCTTCGGCTGGATGCATCTTCTTTTAGATGCCTATTTTGTTTATTGTCTTCATTATGGTTCACTAGTATTGTTGTTAAACTGTTGCTACGGTTTCTTATGAACTTACTTTTATGAAAAGTTTGCTGAACCGTTGGGATTGTTTGTTTTATGATCATTATTTGCCATGTACTTACCACGAGTAGGATCTATTTAAGTGTCGCTCAAGGGGTGACGCCCATCCCCATTGAGAAGGCTATTTACAAAGACTGCTTGCCTGGTCCGTCAAGGTTGGTCGTTAGAAACTGGGCTCCTCCCGCCAGCCATTCATTCTCTTGGCGCGGTCCCTACCGTAGGATTGGGGGAATTTCTATTGAAGTAAAACTCAAAGACACGTGGTACAAGCGGTAAAACTCGACCCACGGTCCTGCGAAATATGACCACCGGTTAACGCTCTGGGGCATCCCTTTCGGGTATACACGCCAGGGTTGTCTCCGTTGTCGAACTTTTCAGAAGTATTTCCACCTCTGAGGTTTTGGATAGCCTCAGCCAGCCGGAGCCAGGTGTATGGTTATACTTACAATAACAATCTTGCCCGTTACCCAATCATGATCGAACTGTAAATTAGGACGTAGGTATAGTGACACTGAAAACGCCGGAGAAAAAACTTTTTGGGCAAGGTGGACGAAAAAGGACCGCGCGGCCGGTCACTTAGCAGGTGGCGTGAGCAAATCACAGCTCTTACTGGCCTATCTGCAACAAGATGCTCTAAGAGAAGCCGAAAACCGAATCAAATGTAAGGAAGTCGTATACATAGCCATGAAGGCCTTTCAAGGCCTTTAGTAAAAAGTACAAATGAAGAAGAAGAATAGTTTAAGTAACATTGTGTCAAATTATATACTATACCATCCAAAAAATAAGCACCAACAAATTCAATGAATTCCTTCATATACTCGCCTGTAATTAAATGTCACGACTATCATTCCTTTGCTAACAAGGTATTCAGGGCCGTGCATGTCAGAGTTTCCGGAGCCGGCTTGAAAACCCCCTCCGTGCACGAAAACGAAGATTGGGAGGCTAGAGTTCCCTTTCACTATTGGTACATAGACGTTTGCATATATACAACATTCGTTCATCCCCTGCTGGGGGTTTACCAGGGAGCCGTACAGCTCGTCGTATTGAGGGCATATTGGGCCTTCTTTGTATGCATACAGGTAGTCGTTCCAGGCTTCAGCTGGTTGAAGTTCCTGGAAAGTAGATTAACTATTAAATAACGATTTTGTTCGAAACCACTGTCCCCGCTTTGTCATACGAGTACATGCACAGTTTGAAGAAATAGACAAACTCACATACATTCACATTCATCATCATCATCATCATTATCATCAACCGAAAGACGTCCAATGCAGGACAAGGGCCTCCCTCAAAGATCGCCACAACAACCGTCTTTGGACCGACCGTAGAGTGGGCAAGCCCTCTACAAGGTGGACCGATGACCTGGTGAAGGTCGCAGGTATAAGCTAGATGCGTACAACACATTCACTATATTGCTGTAAAAATATCTTTCGATGTATTACCTTGTAAGTAAAGTTACAAGTTTTGAAACACTCATACGAATTTTAGTCACTGTATCACATATTGGTCCACGCAGGCCTGAAACATTTTGTAATAATTTTCTGATATGTGTGGCGACAAGTTTACGCTGATATACGACTTTTAAGGTTTCGACGAAAGCAGGAAGGAGCGCGACGGGAGCGCGGCCGTGGCGCGGCTTGGGGAGTTGTAATGTACTGAAATGTACGGGAGACGCCACACAGTTCCACTACACTCGACACACATACATATAGATCGATAGAAAAAAAAAAAAGAAAATTTCATTATTTATTTACGAATCAAGCGATTCGTCAGAAAAATCCTCTGTCAAGTCGCTTAATTTATCGTGCACGTGAATTATTATTAAAAAAATCTATGAAACTGTCTATTTCAATGTGTCAAGATGGCGCATCCACGTAGTCTTTAATATTTTTTTGACTTTGAGGATACTATGTATTTGAATCGGATACATATGTTATTCGTAAAGAAATCGGCAATCGATTTTGCACACTTAAAAACCATTACTCGTGTATAACGATTTTATAGTGTTAGTCCCTAAAACGTAAACCGTTCCAATTAACATAATTAAGAAATAGAGTTATATAAAGTTTAAATTTTTTAAGTAATTACGCAAATTTATAAAAAAACAGTGTATGTTTTAAATGCAAATTAAAATAGATTTTCGGTTTATCTTTTTATTCTTTTTTATATTCTGGATTCCCTATTTTAAATATTCCACAATAAAATTGCGTGAAATAGAATTTGATGAAACGTCACCGTACCCATGTCTCGTGAAATAGACTATAGGATTAAAATTGTTAAACTTTTTTTTTGTGGCAAAATGTGGCGTTTACATTATGCCATTGTACAAAGTTTACGAATATTCCTTTCTAAATTAATTCAACTCCCCAATGAACATGATGACAAAGATGATAATGAAATTGATGAAGTGCCCCACCCTGGATAGTGAAGTGATGGATACTTTACATACCAATTGCGACGGCTGTTTTAAGGGAAATCGAAAAGGCACGTTTTATCACTTTGTTACAATTACCTTCATTCATGCACATATAGGAACACATAATGGTTAATATTCCACCAACATTATAATTCGAAATAACACAAGTTTTGGAAATTAAAATAAATTGACAACATCACTCTTCGATTTCCCGCCAAAAAGTCTTTGTTAAACTTAGTTTTTACTTTTGCTAATGTTTTGTATAAAGGGGTCGTTCATTGATCACGTGATGGTATTAGCAACTTTATAACCCCCCTCCGCCCGTAGTGCGGTTTTAGACTTATCCCCACCCCCTGCCCAAAAAAACATGTAATTTTTTGGTACAAAATATCTTAATAATTTTCAAGGCGAGTCAAAGTCACACACCGATTTTCGGTTTAGAAGTCACGCGTTCAACGAAAAAATAAATACACGAGATATTTCATTACACCGCCCCCCCCCCCCCTCCTTCCTCCCCTCTTGTGATATTTTTCGTGATTTTTTCCAAACCCCCTTTCGAGCCTCACGCGATTAATCGACGATCCCAAACTTATGTGACGTCACCTAACGGCCCAGCAGAGAACCAGCGCTGGTTGCTCATGAAGGCCGCCAGCTCGTTTTGTGACGAGATAAGAAATTAACTACATACGTTATTGTCTATTCAAGTTATGTATATACCAACGCTTACGCTTCTTTTTTCTTTTTCGTTGTTCTTTCTATGACGCAGGTTCGTCAACATAAGCAACTAATTTCTTTCAGTAACACTGTTGCTAGAAAATAAGAAAAATACTTTTTATGCACGAGTAAGCGTTATTTACGTTAAAGCGGCCTTTGACTTATCGTGTCATATAAATGTGCGTACGCACGTGGGATCGTTGCCCGCTGCGCATGCGCCTCCGTTACTTACTAGGTATCTTAATATGACCGGTTTCAATATTTAACTCAAGCATGGATTTGCTTACAGTCAGTAGCATTTTGCCATATTTTTCTTATTAAATATGTCATTATTCTACTGTTTGCATAAATTGTTTTTGACTGAACATTAGGTTCATCTTGTAATAACAATCTCGGCCGTTGCCCAGTCATGACCGAACAGTAAATTTATAGTGACACTGATAACGCCGGAGAAAAACCTTTTTAGGTAAACAAATCTTGACGCTTATCAGGTCGACATCTCAATACTCGAGATCGTTTAAAACATTTTAACCTGCTTCATTGTTATTGTTAATTGATTTTTAGCCTTTATTTGATCTTTAAAATATTAATCGGGCCGTTAAGGTCCGTTAGAACTTGAAAACCCCTTGGTCCCTCTGTAGTGCAGTAGGGGACCACCACGAGGGTCCCAGATACCATTTGCTTTCTTCACAGAGTATTGATCAATTCTTTAGGATTTTTCCTCCGTTTCATAAAACAAAAGACTAAGTGGATAACGTTTTGTGGCTACCTTTTTTCTCATCCAAAGAGTAGTAACCCGTATAAAGGGATAGCGCTCATTCTCAGAAAATACGAATTTGGATCAATTTATACGGGGGTTGGTCAGGTACTAGACTCCAATAAATGCATGAACTCAAAACTTGCGCATAAATCGCGCGCAATACGGCGAATTCAACGCGCACAAAATTCGATTTATTTGAGACTCCTATGAGCCATATTTAAAGTCTGTAGCTCATCCAGGTGGACCAGTCTCCACAAACGAGGATGACTACTTGAGCAACCATCACCTCCCTCGACCATATTAGAAGGAAGAAAACTTATCTTCAAATTCTTTAATTTAACGACAACTTGGTGTATCTATATTTATCAGCACGCCAGATCGCTTGGGGGTAGGCAGAATACCCAACCTAACAGGTTCTTGTACCTGTTACTGTAACTTAGAATTCCTGTAAATTTAATGTAACTGTATAATATCGTTCTTTTATAAGCATTAACACCTAGATCGAAAAAATAATTCTATCTACCTATATCATCACGCCAGATCCTCGCGGGGTAGGCCACGAACTACTGAATAGGAGGGGACAAAGAATACAGACGACAAACAGGTCTATAAAAAAAATATCATTACCTTAAACCGTAATTCCCCTAAGGGTTGCTTGGCGTAGGGGATGCCCTTGTAGCTGATGTACTGGACCCCGCCCACCGCGTCCTTCACCACGCCGCACACCCATCCTGACGCTATCTGCGTGCACGTATCATTACCACTCGCTGAAATATAACCATTATTATTCTTCCGCATAAATATTCCTGGTCAAGTGCGTTGGTAAGACCTGGCTAATATTGTCTCAGGATAAGAAAATGTGGCGTAAGATAGAAGAGGCTTATGCCCTGCAGTGGGGGGAATAAGCTGGAAGTGATGATGATGATGATAAATATTCTTAACATTCAAAGATTATCCTAGACTGGACAAAGTGTAATTTTTCGATGGAAATATTCCGAATATGAGTCCTGAATCTGATTTAATGGATGCAACATCGTCGGCGAAAAGTGGGTATACACAGTACACCTTCACCACCCCCGCTTGGGGAATATAGACGTGACGGTATTTCTTTCTTTTCATTCACTTAAATATTAAGCGATAGACGACTCAACTCACTGTCACGCCTATGTTCCCTAAGCGGGGTGGCAGAAGTGTATGTAACGCATGCGCAGCCGCGGGTAACAGCTAGTATATAATGAATAACATAATGTCCATCGCCCCAGTACCCTGGCAGGGAAGTGGAGGAGTAGTACGGCATGAGACGTGTCCTTGTAGCGGAACGAGGTTTAATTTACTTTGACATTTTATTAATAATTTTAATTATCCACTATTAATATTGTTATTGTAAGTGTATTGTGCAATTTATAAGATCAAATGACAATTGTATGTGTTAATGAAATGCCTAATATAGTAATATCAAATTTTAATATTTAGTAAGACTGCCAAATTTTCCGCGCTTTGTGGCTAAGTGTAGAGTTCTATTTTACAAGACTTATTTGTTACCTACCTACACTTGAAAAATGAATGTGTTATGATTTTAAAAGAGTTATTAAAATCGGCTCAGTACTTTAAGGGTTTATCGATTACAAACAAAATAATCTTTCTTCTTTATAATATAAGAATATATAGATTTAGAACACTGTATATTTTCCTTAAGTTTAAATAAACTTAAAAACTCACCAGAGACGGACCCCGCTAGCACTACACCCAAAATATAACCGAGTATACTCCACATTGTCCGCTCGCAACAAGTCCTGACGTGCAACTGAACGCAATGCTATTGCAAGTCGGGTCACACTCGGTTATTACGCCGATAAGTAAAGAGTTGATCATAACACAAGTTAAACTTAATTGAATGGTTAACATAAAACAATTTTTTAGTTTTTATAATTTTTAATTTCCGACATTTCATTCTTCGTAATTTGGATGAACAAAAAAATTTACAGACTGAATACAGAAATTAACAGATTAAAAAAAACTATTTTTCGGATTATATCGATTTCGGATATTAATTACCGGATCCCAAGTCTAAAATGTTTTAATCGAAGCACGCTTCAAGATGTAGCCAATCTTGTCCGTGACTCCTCTCATGTAAGGTAGTACAGCAGGGAGACGCTCAACTGTGGCTGGTTTCACTCGGTCACTGTGACGTTGGCGTGGGACTCGAAGCTTATTGTCGTGCAGGACTTGCTTGACATGTTGAAGCTCGGCAGCCAGATGTTTCTTGTCACAGATCCCTTGTGCTCTCTGAAACAAAGATTTACCCACGGTAGCTAACTGTGTTGGATGGTGGTGAGATTCACCGTTTAAGTACCTATCAGTATGGGTCTTTTTACGATAAACCGTATGGCTTAAGTCGGGTCACACTCGGTTATTACGCCGATAAGTAAAGAGTTGATCATAACACAAGTTAAACTTAATTGAATGGTTAACATAAAACAATTTTTTAGTTTTTATAATTTTTAATTTCCGACATTTCATTCTTCGTAATTTGGATGAACAAAAAAATTTACAGACTGAATACAGAAATTAACAGATTAAAAAAAACTATTTTTCGGATTATATCGATTTCGGATATTAATTACCGGATCCCAAGTCTAAAATGTTTTAATCGAAGCACGCTTCAAGATGTAGCCAATCTTGTCCGTGACTCCTCTCATGTAAGGTAGTACAGCAGGGAGACGCTCAACTGTGGCTGGTTTCACTCGGTCACTGTGACGTTGGCGTGGGACTCGAAGCTTATTGTCGTGCAGGACTTGCTTGACATGTTGAAGCTCGGCAGCCAGATGTTTCTTGTCACAGATCCCTTGTGCTCTCTGAAACAAAGATTTACCCACGGTAGCTAACTGTGTTGGATGGTGGTGAGATTCACCGTTTAAGTACCTATCAGTATGGGTCTTTTTACGATAAACCGTATGGCTTAAGGTGTTGTTGGGGTTACGGATTACTAACACATCTAGGCAAGCTAGGGAATTGTTTGCCTCCAACTCCATTGTAAACTGAATTTTAGGGTTAATGGAGTTAAGATGATTTAGGAATACATGAATTTTGTCAGATGGTAATATTGTGAAATTATCATCTACGTACCGCTTGTAGAAACTTGGCTTTACAGGTGAGGTACAAAGGGCTGTCTCCTCAAAGTCTTCCATGAATATATCGGCAACAATGGGAGATACAGGGGAGCCCATCGCCACGCCATCTACTTGCTTGTAGAACTGTTCCTTCCACAATAAGTAGCCAGATGTAAGGCAGTGTCTCAATAGTTCTAAGTATTCCGCTGGCATGTTGTTCTCCGCTAGTTTCTTTACTACAATTTCGACACAGTCTTGTACAGGTAGGCATGTGAATAGTGGACATCGAAACTGACCATAGTTTCATTGTCAGTAAGATGTAGATTTTTGATCTCACTAACAAAATGGTATGTGTCCTTCGAGTGCCGAGAGCACTTTCGCTACGTGCTGAGCCAATCTGTAGGTTGGTGTGTCGATTTGGCTAACGATTGGACGTAGGGGGTATTCGGTTTATGTATTTTTGGGAGCCCATACAACTGTGGCGGTTTTGCGCACGAAGGTATTAGCGATTTGACGTCCAGATTCAATGTTTCGGAGTACTTCTCAATTAAATCACTCGTTTGTTTTAATATATTGGTGGTTGGGTCTGTCTTGACCTTTTTGTATGTATTTTCATCCGATAAAAGTTCTTGTATTTTGACATTGTAATCTGACGTATCCATAATGACCGTAGCATTTCCTTTATCCGCGCGGAGAACAGTAATATCCTTTCTATTGCGTAAGGTTTTCAACGCTAAATATTGATTTTCAGGAAGATTTAGTTTGGGCACTGAACTTCGACGTAACATGGATGAGACATCCTGACGTATTGCCTCCGAATCTTCCCTTCCTATGCTATTTTTGGATAGGACGTCTTCAACGGCGCTGATAATTTCCTCATACGGTATCCTTCGAGGTGTTACAGCATAATTTAAACCTTAAGATAAGGACCTTTGCGATGTTTTCATCCAATGTTTGTTTTGACAGATTGATGACTGCGCGTGATTCGTTGTCTATGGTGCACGGTTGCGTTTCGTTACACCGTAATGATTTGTTCTTGACATTTGATTCAGTTGTTAATTTATTATATTTTATTATGTGTTTATTTTTGCATTCATTATATTTAGATGTTTCACGCTTATTTAAGATATCAATGCATTTATGAAAATCAAATGTAGTTAACACTGTCTTTAGTTCATTGGATGAAATTTCTATATTTCTGCTGAGGTGGTGTAGATCGGAACGGGTTTGATGAATCACCGTCCGTAACAACTTTTTACTTGCCTGGTTTAGGATCTTAGCGCTTCCTCGTATGCCTTTCTTGATGGATATCTTGACACACGTAGGAATGAGATTGTGGTCTCTGCATCTCTTCAAGAAATTTAAGGATGTTGTAAATCCTGCGCGCTTAGTCTTGAGATCTTCTAACCGGCGTATTTTATTAGCAATTTCTAGTCCGTACTGGTTCACATATTGAGTTCTTAGATTTACGCGAATATAACACATGAAATAAAACTATTTTTTTTTAAAAATAAACCGCGATAAAATCCGTAAAATAGTTTTATTTCATGTGTTATATTCGCGTAAATCTAAGAACTCAATATAGACCTTGGGACATTTTGTCAGAGTATGGTATAGATGGCACTCTGTTGCGAGCCGTCCAGTCCACTTATGTGGACTGCAAGGCATGCGTACGGGTGGGTGGTAAAAGGGTCACCCTGGTTTGACGTTAAAATCGGCGTCAAGCAGGGTTGCGTGTTGTCAGCTAGACTGTTTATAATATATCTGGATAAAAGTCTTCAAAGACTGAAAGCGATGAATGAAGGTGTACAAATGGGTGACTTAGTAGTAAACCATCTACTTTATGCAGATGACGCGGTTTTAATAGCGCCAACAGCCACTGATCTGCAAACACTAGTCACAGTTATGAAAGACGACTGCATGATCAATGGCTTACACTTGAATGTAAAGAAAACCAAGATTATGGTTTTTGAAAGGGAAGAAACCAGAACGAATGTAAGGATTGTGGTTAATAACGATGTGCTGAAACAAGTGAATGAGTTTGTATATCTTGAATGCGCCTTCAGTAAGGATGGGAAATACACCGCTGACACAGAGAGAAGAGTGAGTGCAGGGAACCGAGTGAATGGTGCGATGGGAAAGCTACTTGGGAGCCGGCACTTAAGCCATAAGGCGCAGCTGGCCATACATAACAGAGTTCTTGTCCCAACGCTGTTACATGGTAGCGTGAGCTGGGTATGTAAGAAGGAGAATGAAAGTAGGATAAATGCGGTAGAAATGCGAGCTCCGCGAAAGATGTGCGGAGTGAAGCTGACCGACCGCATTAGCAACAGAAGTAAGAAAGCGAGTAGGTATGAAAGATAGTATCGGTGTAAAGATGAGAAAGGGCATGCTCCGTTGGTTCGGGCATATAAAAAGAATGCCAGAGGAAAGAAAGACAAAACAGATATACAATGTGAAAGTGGAAGGATGCAGGTACCGGGGAAGACCTAGACTATCTTACCAAATAAACCGAGTCTTATCTGAAGGAAAACTCAAGAGTCTCCGTAACCGGCGAGCGTGTATGAGACGATCTATGAGAGTCGAGGAAGCCAGAGAGGTATGTAAGAAAAGAACCTGTTGGAACTCTGTTCTCTCTGCCTACCCGCAAGGGATCTGGCGTGAGGTTATAGATAGATATATAGATAGATAGATAGATAAATAGAATACCTTTATTTTTTATTTTTTTATTGTAACAAACAACCATGCGATGAAGAAAACGCTGTCCATTGAACTTGACATACATATTTCAATAATTTTTTTTTAAATCTCTTTCATCGTTTGTTGGTTATGTTTGACATTCAGAAAGACTATAGACAAATAATTTAAAGTGTATTGTGTCAAATACATGGTAGTGTGCCAAGAGAATATAATAGTGATTTTTATTGATTTAATGTATTTTTTATGCATAATTTTAAAAAAATATTAGCATGCTGCACTCTTTCTCGATATAAACTATAAGTGTGGGAAATTTCATACTCTTCCGTCCGCGCAATTTTCGTAAAAATGGGTACAAAGTTTTTGCTTCACGTATTTATATATAGATTCCAATAGCAATTTCAATGAATTGATCCTACGATTAAGAAATTGATTGAATTTTGCCATACATGTTTTCAATGACAAAATAAATGTTAAGTTGTTACTACTTAATTTGGTAGTTTCAGCTAAGTTGAAAGCCTTATGGGCGGGCGGCTTGACACTTCCGACATCATATGACCACACAGCTTGCTTCCACCGCACCGCACTCGTGTCCGCATGTTAGTGTACGACCTAATCTCTCTCACCTCGTTTTATGAGAGACGACCTTTTCCCAACAGTGGGACAGTACAGGTTGATTCACTATACGTGAACCAGAAGATGACACAGACTATTGCGACCATGGTAAAAGTTAAGGGTATAATCATGTCCGTTACATTAGGCCGTTTATCACTAAAGAAGTAAATGCATGTTAATGTTACACGGATGATAAGATATTTTCGTTTTAACGTGATACTCGTAGGCGGTGAACTTGTAATCTAGTGTCATGTCTTTCAAATCATGTCATGTCGTAAAAATCTACTGATCGTTACAAACAAGAGTGCCCCTACAGGTTCGGGTAGTACGGGAGTTAACATGTTCTACAACACTACTTTCCTTTGTTGATGGATTAGAATTAGCCGCCCCCACCTTTTCTTCTCACTAATTGCTTACAGTGCGAGTATGAAATGTTCTGCTATCTGCTATTGTACTAGTTCCACCGTAACACACATCAATAGGTAGGTTCATATTTGGTTTACGCAAATATGACCATGTTTCTGAATTTCGTGGAAGACTCAAGTGGCTGCCAATCCGCCATCGCCGGAATGCTAACATACTATCGCTTTTATACAACATTTTATATAATCCGACAACTCCCTCTTACCTTAAAAAACGGTTTGAATTCCTTCATGAAACGCATTCGAGGTTCCTAAGGTCATCAGAGAATCTGAGGCTGAAAACACCAATGCATTCCACAAACTTCTTTCATAAATCCTTCACTAATCAAGCTGTACGCTTGTGGAATGCATTGCCTGTTACGGTCCGACGTGCAAAGACGTTGCATTCTTTTAAAACAATGGTTAAAGATCACTTTTTCCTGGTTGGATAATGTAATAATTGCTGTCATAATTGGATTGAATTAGATTTATATGTTTAGTATATCAAGTCCTGTGTATCAATATGTATGTAGTAGTATTTTATAGAATATATATCTTTATAGTGTACGCCACCAACTGCCTTCTATTTTTATCTGTTGCTTCTTCCAACGTACTGGTTGTCTGGAAGAAATTGCTCTTAGCAATAAGACCGCCAATTGTGCCTCTATCTTAAGTTAATATCACATTGTATTTTTCTGTTCGCTGGTGTACAATAAAGAATACTCTATCTATCTATCTATCTAGGTACATTATGCACACTCGTGCGAATGACGGGTTACACATGTAGGTATAATAATACCTAAGTGTGTAACCCCTCATTCGCACGAGTGCTTTTACAACGCGCGTTAATAAGGCGCTGGAATAAAATAAATTTCTTACGATAGATTATTCGATATAGGAAAACATACAGCATTACTATTTCATAAAAAGTACATAACTAAAATACATATAGCTAATAAAGTTTCTACTAGTGGATTAACATCAAGTGAATCTACATATTGATGATACTAAAATAAACTTATAAATAAAGAGAAATATAAAAACGGACGATTAGGCGCAGTGGTTAAGTGCTTAAGCCTCTCCGTCCACTAGGGCGCATAGCCGCGGGTTCGATTCCCGCATGGGACAAATCTTTGAGTGACCCACATTTATTTGTTTCGGTCTGGGTACTTGAGTATGTGAATTTTCATGTATGTAGTATGTAGAATACGCGGGTTGTAAGTCTGACCGTTATTTTACTAACACTGGTGTGAGTCAAGGAAGCAACTTGGGGCCGTTACTGTTTATACTTATGATAAATGATTTGCCTGAGGTAATCAAGGAAGCCAAATGCCTGTTGTTCGCAGATGACCTCAAATTGCTTATGGGTATCAGGGATAAGGATGACTGTGAGCGCCTCCAGCGGGACGTTGATAGGGTAGTGGAATGGAGTCAGAAAAATAAATTACACCGCCAAATGTTCAGTGTTAACATTTAGTAGAGCGAAAAAGACACTGCTCCATGACTACGAAGTTCAAGGTGTGCCAATAAAAAGAATAGACACGGTGAGAGACTTGGGAGTTTACATGACAGCCGGCCTGAACTTCCGAGCACACATTATCAATGTATGTAAAAAGGCCTATAAGACTTTGGGATTCGTACTTCGGCAAGTGGGTGAATTTAAAAGTATTAAGGCCGTAAAAGTTTTGTACGATGCATTGGTGCGAGAGCAACGCGGCAGTGTGGGCACCACACGAAGCCAAGTACAGTCTTGTGGTGGAGCGCATTCAGAACAAGTTCACAAGATATTTGTATTGGAGGTTGTATAGTGTTTACCCATATTATCCCTTAATGTATCCGACGTTGTTTATTCTGGGAATGACAGGATATAACAAGTTGGAAGTCAGGAGGGATCTTAACCTCGCGCAGTATGTGTTGAGCTTACTTCGAGGGAAGGTATCCAACCCGAGCATACTGGAATCGATTGGATTGTGTGTGCCCAATGAGTATGTGCACCGTAGGAGGAAACCACGACTTTTCGCGGTACCCCGAGGGCGAACGCACCTACTTGACAAAATGCCCTTAACGCGTATCATGCACACGCTAAATCTAATTGCCGATAATATTGATTTATTTTGTTGTTCGGTAGATGAATTTAAACGGGTCACACTGTACATATTATGTTACGGTAATGGGTAATCTTAAGTTTTTTTTTTAATTACACTATTGTATTGGGATAGTCCTGTAATAATAGTTGTAAGTCGGTATAAATAAATAAATAAATAAATGTTTTTAAATAATACGTGACAAATAATAAGAATGTGTAGATTAAGTAATTATGAGTTAATGACCATCCTATAGAAGGTATCTTACTATAAAACTATACAAAATATTAACAGACGCCAAAAAAGGGACAATTCACAATTAATCTGTATGTATACAGATTCTGTATGATACGTAAGTCTCAGTTTCGGCTGAAACCGAAAGTTTTAAGGAAATTATTTTGCCAGTTGCAGTAGTTTAAAATAGCTGTGTGTATGTTCAAAGAAACAGTTTTTTGTGTTCAGAAACCAATAATATTTAAAATATTG